>CM066566.1:10696689-11216689 GCA_033816785.1 Picus viridis
TGTGGCCTTGAGGTTTGGGATTAAAATGTGTCCTTTTGATACTGAGCAGAGCGCTTAAGGCTTTTGAAAACTTTGCGCAGATAGGTTCAGGTCTTGTTCCCTGTCTGCAGTTACTGAAACCTTTAATTTCATCACTAATGAATTTAAGGACAAAAAAGAAGTTCCCCTAGAAAATAAGAGGCTTCATCCATTAAACTTCTTTAAGCCTATCCCAAATATGCTAATATCAAGGAGGTTTTTTTGTTTGTTGTCTGTGGGATTTGGATGTGAGGGAAGCAGAAGCAGCTTAAATTCTTACTTTGGGGGAGAAACAGAATCAGCTAACAGGTATAAATCCATGAAGGTTATGGATGTCCAGGTCAATTCAAGTTCTGGGTAGTAACATCTGGCTTGCAGGTTTTCAGTGTTTTTGTACAAGTGATAATAGGTGTAAGAAGCCTTTCCTGGGTGCAAGATAATATGAATTTTGACAATCTAAGAACAGCTGTGAGTAGAACTGGTGCTAAAGAGACGCTGAAAGTTATACCAGGAACTGTATATTAATTCGTTTTCCTGCAGTCTGTTTATCCCTGAGGATTCCTACATACAACCTTGTGCAGCATGGCTGTTGGAGTTGCATTTTAAAGATCTGTGGTACTAAGCTTCTACTGCTCTGTAGAAGCACATTTAGACCACCTCACTAGTCTCTCTGCTTCCAGGCATGGAGAATACAAAAGATGATTTTATTTTCCTTTTGATCTCTGTAATGTTTGGTAGTGTAGTGTGAGGTTTCCCTCACACTGCATAGAATAGGAATAGGAATAGGAATACTGTAAAGATTTCCACAGGAGATTCTCACCACCCCCTCACCCCGCCCTCTGATTGTGGGAAAACAATGAAATGAGCCTACAGTCTTCCTGAATCTAAGTAATTTTCATTAGATAGAATAGAATAGAATAGAATAGAATAGAATAGAATAGAATAGAATAGAATAGAATAGAATAGAATAGAATAGAATAGAATAGACCAGGTTGGAAGACACCTTCAAGATCGTCATGTCCAACCAATCATCCAACACCATCTAATCAACTAAACCATGGCTCCAAGGACCCCATCAAGTCTCCTCCTAGACACCTCTAATGATGGCGACTCCACCACCTCCCTGGGGAGCCCATTCCAATGGGCAACAACTCTCTCTATGAAGAATTTCTTCCTAACATACAGCCTAAACCTCCCCTGGTGCAGCTTGAGACTGTGTCCTCTTGTTCTGGTGCTGGTTGCCTGGGAGAAGAGACCAACCTCCGCCTGGCTACAACCTCCCTTCAGGTAGTTGTAGAGAGCAATAAGGTCACCCCTGAGTCTCCTCTTCTTCAATAAGCAGGTATTTCAGATTTGAACAGGGTACATTCACAGTATCACAGTATCACAGTATTACCAAGGTTGGAAGAGACCTCGAAGATCATCGAGTCCAACCTGTAACCACAAACCTCACGACTAGACCATGGCACCAAGTGCCACATCCAGTCCCCCCTTGAACACCTCCAGGGACGGCAACACAACCACCTCCCCGGGCAGCCCATTCCAATGACAAATCACTCTCTCGGTGAAGAACTTTCTCCTCACCTCGAGCCTAAACTTCCCCTGGCACAGCCTGAGACTGTGTTCCCTTGTTCTGGTGCTGGTTGCTAGGGAGAAGAGGCCAACCCCTTCCTGGCTACAACCACCCTTCAGGTAGTTGTAGAGAGCAATCAGGTCGCCCCTGAGCCTCCTCTTCTCCAGGCTAAACAACCCCAGCTCCCTCAGCCTCTCCTCATAGGGCTTGTGCTCAAGGCCTCTCCCCAGCCTTGTTGCCCTTCTCTGGACATGTTCAAGTGTCTCGATGTCCTTCTTAAACTGAGGGGCCCAGAACTGGACACAGGACTCAAGGTGCGGCCTAACCAAAGCAGAGTACA
Source organism: Picus viridis (assembly GCA_033816785.1). Taxonomy (NCBI): domain Eukaryota; kingdom Metazoa; phylum Chordata; class Aves; order Piciformes; family Picidae; genus Picus; species Picus viridis. The sequence goes on from CM066566.1 coordinate 10,698,621, forward strand.
GGGGCACAATGACCTCCCTGCTCCTGCTGGCCATACTATTCCTAATGCAGACCAGGATGCGGTTGGCCTTCTTGGCCACCTGGGCACACTGCTGGCTCATGTTCAGGCAGCTGTCAATCAGCACCCCCAGGTCCCTCTCTGACCGGCCGCTCTCCAGCCACTCTGACCCCAGCCTGTAGCTCTGCATGGGGTTGTTGTGGCCAAAGTGCAGCACCTGGCACTTGGACTTGTTGAATGCCATCCCATTGGACTCCACCCATCTGTCGAGCCGATCGAGGTCCCTCTGCAGAGCCCTTCAACCCTCTAACTGACCGACATCTGCTCCTAACTTGGTGTCATCTGCAAATTTGCTGATGACTGTTTCAATGCCCTCATCCAGATCGTCAGTGAAGACATTGAAGAGGATGGGGCCCAGCACTGATCCCTGGGGGACGCCACTGGTGACTGGCCTCCAGCTGGAGGTGGCACCATTCACCACCACTCTCTGGGCCCGGCCCTCCAGCCAGTTCCCAACCCAGCACAGAGTGTTGCTGCCCAAGCCACGAGCTGACAGCTTAGCCAGCAGTTTGCTGTGGGGGACGGTGTCAAAGGCCTTGCTGAAGTCCAGGTAGACCACATCCACAGGCCTCCCCACATCCACCAGGCGGGTCACCTGATCATAGAAGGAGATCAGGTTGGAGAGGCAGGACCTGCCCTTCCTGAATCCATGTTGGCTGGACCTGAGCCCTTGGCCATCCTGCAGGTGCGCAGTTATTGCCGCCAGGATAATCTGCTCCATCATTGTCCCTGGCACTGAGGTCAGGCTGACCGGCCTATAGTTTCCGGGTTCCTCCATCCGACCCTTTTTGTGGATGGGGACCACACTGGCCAGTTTCCAGTCATCTGGGACCTCACCGGTCAGCCAGGACTGGAGGAAAATGATGGAGAGCGGTAGGTATTGAAATCCAAATGTTTTTTTGGGCACAAAAATTTCTCAAGTAAAACAAGAAACATAGAGTTTGAACAGAGCAGAGCAGCGTGTTTTTCTTTTCTTTCTATTTTTTATTTGTTTTCCCCTTTCTTTGTGGGAAACTATTGATTTAATGGTGCAAAAGGAGAAGGGAGACATGCAGCCGGAAAGGAGCTGACAGTGTATTTACCTGGAGTGTGTATGTTCCAAATTCAGGCCATCTCTGACACCCATAGATTGCAGTTTTCCAGAGACACAACCAAGATCACATGCTGCTTCAGGAAACTGAGTTTATACTCTTGAGTAATTTCCTGACCTGAGGTCCTGGTTGTTAACTTTTCCTTCAATTTTCTCATGCTCTTCCCTATTTAAAGAACATTTTTCTTCTTTGGATCAACTGCCTGCCATCTTGTCATTTTTTAAGTGCCTTAAATAATCCAGGTGCCATTATGAGAAGTATGTTTATGAGTCAAATTTCTTACATTTTTTTTCCTTCTTGTCAGCACTGCCTCCTGATACAGCTGTGGAATGATAACACAACCCTTTTAGGTCATTCAACCCATTTTTTTCATGGGCCAGTCCAGCAAGTCCTACTCAGAAGACTCTCTCAGAGTTCATTCAAGTTTTTTCCTCGATGAAAAAAATCTCCAGCGAAGCCTGATGCTGTTGATGTCGTTTCAGTGATGGAGGTTGATATTTAATACTTTTGATTATATATTTCCTATTGTGACTCATTTAAAAATATTTTCCCCTTCTCTGCCTTCTTTTAATGCTTGCTTATCATAGTATCAGTCAGGGTTGGAAGGGACCACAAGGATCATCTAGTTCCAACCCCCTGCCATGGGCAGGGACACCCTACACTAGATCAGGCTGGCCAGAGCCTCATCCAGCCTGGGCTTAAACACCTCCAGGGACAGGGCGCCAATCACCTCCCTGGACAACCCATTCCAGGGCTTCACCACTCTCATGGTGAAGAACTTCCTCCTTACATCTAGCCTGAATCTCCCCATCTCCAGCTTCATTCCATTCCCCCTAGTCCTATCACTACCTGATAGCCTGAGAAGTCCCTCCCCAGCCTTCTTGTAGCCCCCTTCAGATACTGGAAGGCCACAATGAGGTCACCTGGGAGCCTTCAACAGCCCCAACTCTCTCATCTGTCCTCATAGGAGAGGTGCTCCAGCCCTCTGATCATCCTCGTGGCCCTTCTCTGGACACGTTCCAGCACCTCCATATCCCTCTCGTAATAGGGGCTCCAGAACTGGAGGCAGTACTCCAGGTGGGGTCTCACCAGGGCTGAGTAGAGGGGGAGAATCACCTCCTTGACCTGCTGGCCACACTTCTCTTGATGCAGCCCAGGATCTGATTGGCTTTCTGGGCTGCAAGTGCACATTGAGAGCTCCTGTTGAGCTTCTTGTCCACCAGCACCCCCAAGTCTCTCTCCTCAGGGCTGCTCTCCAGCCAGTCCCTGCCCAGCCTGGATTTGTGCCTGGGATTGCCTCGACCCAGATGCAGGACCCTGCACTTGGTCTTGTTATCTCTTGGTTTTGACTGAAATGAGTCCAAAACTTGAAAGACTGCGCTTCAGAGGCAGCAGAAGTGAATGGAAATATGTGGTCTCTGCCTTGGGTTTGTTTTTCTCTGTAATCAATTGACATTAAGTTTTGCGTCTTTTCACCAAGTTTGTTATTGTAAAGCTGTCATGATTGCTCTAGCAATTACAGTGAGCAGCCATTTCCATGGAGGTAGAGCATACATGGAAAGTTAGGCAAAGGAACTGTGAAGAGTTAGATGATGAGAAATGGGCTGTTATGTTTGGTGACGCAAAGGGAATGTAATGTATTAAACTTATTTTCTCCCTGCTATAGCAATGAAAATACATTGCTTTTCTTGGGAAAGATGGGGTGACACATCATGTAAGCATACTTTCGCTATTACTGACCTGTCTGAAGACTGGAACAATATAAAAAGAAATACAACAAATTCAATTAACATCTCTGACCTGGTTTTTGCAAGGGTTTTAAGACTCAGTGTTACAGACCGATGTAGAAACAGATACGGAGAGAACAAGAATAAATAGTACAACTTGTATATGAGGACTTGAGAACAAGGTCTCTGCATTCTGGGGCACTGTGCTGTTCTCCATAAAAAATAGATTAATCAGGAGAAAGGTAGACTTGAATGCATTTTTATAATGAACATTGAATAGTCCTCTCTGTCTGCTATTTCCACTATTTGTAGTTTATTTTATCTCTTCTATTCAGTCTTGAAATTCTTTTAATTAATCTCAATTCTTTAACTGTTTATGTAAATTTTTCCATCATGGATAATCAAAGTCTGTTCCCTTCTTCATGATTCATAGAATCATAGAATCAATAAGGTTGGAAAAGATCTCAAAGATCATCAAGTCCAATCTGTCACCCAAGACCTCATGACTACTAAACCATGGCATCAAGTGGCTTCAATTGCCATGTCCAACCCTTTTTGAACACCTCCAGGGACAGTGACTCCACCACCTCCCCAAGCTGCCCATTCCAATGGCTAACAACTCTCTCTGTGAAGAACTTTCTCCTCACCTCAAGCCTAAACCTTCCCTGGCACAGTTTGAGACTGTGTCCTCTTGTTCTGTTGCTGGTTGCCTGGGAGAAGAGACCTACCCCTGCTGGCTACAACCTCCCTTCGGGTAGTTGTAGAGAGCAATAAGGTCTCCCCTGAGCCTCCTCTTCTCCAGGCTAAACAATCCCAGTGTCTCCTCATAGGGTTTGTGCTCGAGGCCTCTCACCAGCCTATTCTTCTCTGACACTCTCATAATGCTTGCCCTTTTCCCCTACCAGTGTTTTCCATTATTGTCTTATATTTTGATGAACAGAAAACACAATATCCAAAAGTGTTCAGACCTCAAAACCAAAAAGCTGTGTTAATCCATCTTATTTTTAACTTCTGTGTCAGGCATTGAACAGCTGTAAGGGGATATAAAAGGTGCTTCAGTAAGATATTAAGTTGTTCTGAAACTAAATGTAGTGTTAGATGAATCTGTTCACTATTTTGGATAGCTGAACTAGTTTTTGTACAGTGAACTTGGCCCAAATGCTTCATTATTACTTATTTATAGGTAAAATATAAGGTGTTTTTAGGGAAAAAAATGCTAATTCTTTACTTACAAGAGTTCTTTATTTAGGTCACATTAGAAAAAAAAAAAAGGGGAAATTTTTATACAATATGCATGAAATGTGGATAAGGAAATGTAGTTCCAGCTGTGTTTCCAAAGATAACCATTCTGGATTCAAGATACAATGAGATTCGTAGCCAGTTAGAGAGTAACAGTTGCACCAAAAATCACAGAATGTTAGGGGTCGGAAGGGACCTCCTTCTGTTACCTTCTGGTAACAGAATCATAGAATCCATTGGGTTGTAAGGGCCCCTTGAAGATCATCCAGTCCAACCCCCCTGCAATAAGCAGGGAAACCACCAACTAGATCAGGTTGCTCAGAGTCCTAGGATCCCTGTCCAATCTGACCTTGAGTGTGCCCAAGCATGGGGCATCTACCACAATTCTGGGCAACCTGTTCCAGTGTACCACCACCCTCATAGTAAATGTCCTATATACCCTTCTCTAGTTTAAAGCCATTGCCCATCATCCTATTGCTACATGCCCTTCTAAACAACAGAGGGGAGAAAACTGTGTCCTGCATCTTGAATGAATCCTACTATGTGCTCTCTGAAGGTCAGTGTACTCTCCATATTTCAAAGAATCAGCAATGGACTTCTCTGGTGAAAATGATTTTAGGGTTAAAACTCCTGTAGTTATTTCTTAAAACTAAAAAATGAGAAATTTTGAGCCCTGATTACTTGAGTAGTTATCTGTCTTTGTAATTCCATGCAGGCTTTGTGCAACTTTCCCCTGACATGTATTCCATGAAGAATTTCAAAATAGAATCATGGAATCACAAAGTGTAAGGAGTTGGATTCCAGAGATCGTCAAGTCCAATTGCCCTGCCAAAGCAGGATCACCCATGGCATGCTGCACAGGGACACATCCAGGCAGGTTTTGAATGTTTCCAGAGGAGAGACTAAAGCTTCTCTGGGCAGCCTGTTCCAGTGTTCCAATCACCATCACTGTAAAGAAGTGTTTCCTTGTGTTGAGATGGAACATCCTGTGTTCTAGCCTGTACCTGTTGTTCCTTGTCACAGAAGCACAGTATCAACCAGGTTGGAAGAGACCTCCAACATCATCAAGTCCAACTGATTACCCAACCCTAACTAATCAACTAGACCATGGGACTAAGTGCCTCACTCAGTCTTTTCTTAAACACCTCCAGGGATGCCGACCTCACCACCTCCCTGGGCAGCCCATTCCAATGCCCAATCACTCTTTCTGTGGAGAACTTATTTCTAAGATCAAGCCTAAACGTCCCCCTAAACAGCTTGAGACTGTGTCGTTTTGTTCTGCTGTTGGTTGCCTGGGAGAAGAGACCAACCCCCAACTGGCTGCAACCTCCCTTCAGGGAGTTGTAGAGAGCAATAAGGTCTCCCCTAAGCCTCCTCTTCTCCAGGCTAAACAATCCCAGCTCCCTCAGCCTCTCCTCATAGGGCTTGTGCTTGAGACCTCTCCCCAGCCTTGTTGCCCTTCTCTGGACATGTTCAGGTGTTTCAGTATCCTTAAACTGAGGGGCCCAGAACTGGACACAGTATTCAAGGTGTGGCCTAAGCAGTGCTGAGTGCAGGGGCACAATGACCTCCCTGCTCCTGCTGGCCACACTATTCCTGATACAGGTCAGAATGCCATTTGTCTTCGTGGCCACCTGGGCATACTGTAGGTGCATCTTGTGTTTATTTTCTCTAAAGGTCAAGATATGCTATGCAAAATATGATTGACACATTATTGTGTATACTATCCAGAAGAGGGCAAATAGCTTTAACATATGAACTGTGCTGTCAAATACTTTAAAAGAGTTGAATTTCTGCCTGGTGTTGGAGAACACAGGGGAAAATTTTCCTTGCCTGTGTTTTTTACAGTTAATTACTTTTGTAGGTAGAGGTTCATAATTAGAATCACAAGGTGTACATCAGTGTTACTAAGCTTTGAGCCATAGTTATGTTTTTACTTAGGTTTTGTAAATGCAGTGGCTGTAGAGGATGATAAATGGTGATAAATCGGTGTTCTGTGGGTTTTATAGGCTGTTGCTGCAGCATCAAGAGCTCATGCCATTGAACTTGGACATTTCAGCTCTGTAATTTGCTGATGAAGAATGGACTGTTAAATGAGTTAATCAATTATTGGCTCATCTCCCTGGCTTTCTGGTACAATGTACTCAGATTTTGCTGTCTTTTAAAGCTCTTGTTCAGTAGCAGACCATCAGAAAGGAACCTAATTCAAGATCAGCTGTCTGAACATTTGAGTTCTTAAAATTGTAAAGACAAAGTATAACTTGGGCCACTTTCTAATCCTTGCTTGAATTTGCACTAATCTCTTTAGTGTATTTTTCTCTTAGGTGTGAAGTGATTTTATAAACAGGAATCCATTAATTGTAAATTACACTATACTGAATCAGATTCCATGTCTCTGTGATAGAGTGTGGCTTTATTCAGAGGAGTAATGGAAATACAATTGTCTCTCTAGTGTAACAATATGCTTTCCTGTTGCCTAATTTAATAATCTTTATCCATACTCAGGTTTATGTAATAAAATGCACATATATAAATGAATTCTTTATTAAGCTGCCTTGTTACAGCATGCACACATCTATGTGTTCTCCTAAATCCAAAGTGATTCCTGGTTAGGGAATGAAAAAAGGGAACACTCCTTTGAAGAGATTCCTGTGCTTTGCTTAGGTATGAGGCACCCAGAGGAAAGCTGTTCACCTCTCAGGGTAAGTTAAACAGCCTCAAAACCCTATAAAACATTCCAAAGCAATTTTCTTGTGGTGGCTTGACCCCAGCTGAATGTCAGGTGCCCATCAGGTGCTGCTCTAGCAGTACCTTCCTCAGTTGAACACATCAGGAGCTGCTCTAGCGCTACCTTCCTCAGTTGAACAGTGGAGAAAAAAATACAATAAAAGGCTCCTAGGTGGAAATAAGGTCAGGGAGATCACACAGCAGTTACTGTCATGGGCAAAATGGACTTGCCCATCAAATCATGGTGATATAGTAATGAGAAATAAAAAGCTGTATCTTAAAACATCCTCATCCCATCACCCAGTCATCTGCCCCCATGACCCCCTGCCCTACCTCGTCCCCTCCCATCCCTGCCCCCCTTCATCCTGGGCTCAACTTTACTGATGATTTTCTCAACCTCCTCCCCCTGGGCTGCACAGGGAAGTGGAGCATGGGGGTTGAAGTCAGTTCATCACATGTTGTCTCTGCCACTCATTCCTCTTTAAGGAGAGGACCCCTCACTATCTTCACCTGCTCCGTGGTGGGGTTCTTCCCACAGGAGACAGTCCTCCATGAATTTCTCCAATGATAGTCCTTTCCACAGGGTTCAGCTCTTCACTAACTGTTCCAGTCAGGGATCCATCCCAAACTCCCTGTACTTTACGGCTCAGAAACTTCAGAAACTTGGTATCTGATACCAGCAGTGGATTTCTGCTTGCTGAATTTGTACAGTTGCCTCTTGAAGTTATTGTTAACTTTTAGCATCACTATCATTGTGTGATAGGTTCCACATACAAACTGCACGCTATGAAGGGTCTCCTTTCACTTGCTTTAGAGCAGTTCTCTGCTAATCTGCTTGCTGCTCTGTTTTTTTCAAAACCCTTTGTAGAGAAGAGTTACAGGCTCTGCTTGTGCTTATTCTTGGGGAAAAAAAAAAAAAAAGGAAAAAAAAAGAAGAAAAAAAAAAGGAAAAAAAAAACCCAAACATGCAGTAGAAGTCATCAGCTCTCCCTCCCAGTTCTATTTAAAAACATGCCTATGTGTGGTCAAAATCAAAGAAGACATGTCAGAAGGAAAATGCACACCATAGATGTGCAATGTTGTGGTTGCCAGATGGTTTTAAATATGTTATTCTGTCAGTTCATTGGCATGGGCAATAAACAGGAGGAGTTGGAAGCTACTGTGTCCAGTTCTGGGCCCCTCAGTTTAGGAAAGATGTTGAGTTGCTGGAATGTGTCCAGAGAAGGGCAACAAAGTTGGTGAGGGGTTTGGAACACAAGCCCAACCTCCACCTGGCTACAGCTTCCCTTCAGGTAGTTGTAGACAGCAATAAGGTCTCCCCTGAGCCTTCTCTTCTTTAGGCTAAGCTACCCCAGCTCCCTCAGCTTCTCCTCATAGGGCTTGTGCTCCAAACCCCTCCCCAGCTTTGTTGCCCTTCTCTGGACACATTCCAGCAACTCCACATCTTTCCTAAACTGATGCACATGAAAGCACCATGACCTAATTTACTAACCCATTAGCAAAACTGCTGTATCATGTAAATGAAGACCATATAGAAATTAAGATGTTTGATGGAATAGAAACCAATCTTAATCCCTTTGAAGGTTAAAAAAAAAAACCCAAAACTATTTGTGCCTCCATCTCTATGAGACCAACATTTTGTGTCAGCAGATTTGATTTGGAGAGATGAAACACAAACTTGTTTGTAATCTGTAGATTGAGACATATATACTCTTTAAGAATCTTGGAGTTTCCAACAGGAAAGTACCAAGATCAAGCTGCTTGTGTATAACAGAAATTTACTATGTTTGTATCTGGTTTTAGCATCAGTACAAGTAGCCATGCTCTATTTCAAGTGCTTTTATTTATAACCAGTGGGATGCAGCACTAAAGTACATGCTACATGGTATCATAACATTCCAGGGATCTATATGAGAAGTGGATTTTGCTTTATTTGAACTTCTTATCACTTTGTGCCTAAGGAACTCTGAGAAAATAACAAGGGCTATCTTGTTGACATCTGCTACTTCATGACTAATGTAATAATCTTCTGTTTATAGAAGCATGTTTGTCAGAGACATCCAGCTGTGTTTGTGTTACAGCTATTCTATTGATTGTGATTGTTCTAACTGGACATAGCTCTAACTTCATTTTAAAAAGGAAGGGGAGTTATGGAAATTTCAGTGGTGGATCTAATCTGGGCTAGACAGACCTTTTCAGTGCACTCATATGTAGGTAAACAAATAGATTCTAAATTGTTATCTCAGATAAAGCCAGACCTTAGACTTTTTAGATTGCTGACTGCTGAGCTTATTAACAAAGAATCCTCAGTGATAATTAATGGAAAGGAAAAGCTTGCTTCAGCCAGCCAGTCACCTAGCAATCGTTATCTACAGTAGTCATTGTGATAGCAGAAGTTACCAATAGTCATCTTATAATCAGATGAGTAATGAAAGCTGGTAAGTCACCAAAGATAGTGAGCACAGCAGACTGTTTGCATAGTGCATATACTGTACAGTATTAATAGCTCTGTAAAAGATGTGGTTTGAACTGGACAGCAGGCACTTGACCAGACTGAATTTTCCAGAAGGGGACCTAACAGAAGGAACCTCGAAATGAGCCATCAGCTGCAGTGACAAAGTTAGACACTGCCTGGTAACTGAGCAGCGAACAAGGCACCAAACATTACAGAACATGCAAGCCCAACTCCAAAGGCATATACATACCTCTGGTACTGCAGAATGATTTACTTCATCTCAAAATGGCCACACGTGAGACTCTAGGAATAGACTCTAACAATTTAGTATATTCCTTGGAATATGTTGGAAGTGGGATATGTCTATAAACACATGGCAATGAAGGCTGTGAGATACTTTCTGTGTTCCATATAGAAAGCACAAATTAGCTTAAGTGGCCATATTTTAACTGTAAGCTAAAATCATACTTCATGTTTTGTTTCCTTCTAACTTTCCTCTTTTTTCCTCCCCAGTTGTGTAGGGAAACCACTAGCTTTAATTCGAATTATTAAGACTTCCTGGTCTTTGTTCTACTGTTGCTGAAACCAGTAAACTTTGGTTTGTCTGTGTCCAGAGGGGTAGAGAATTTAACAAAACAAAACCACCAGTATGGGGGATACTGGTGGTGTCGAGTGCCAGGCCTGGTAAGGAGTTCTCTCTGGTGGGCACACACTGGTATTCTTTGCCACATGCTGCAAGAAAGTGGGAAAAAAACCCAGTCCTGGCTTTGAACAATCTCAGAGTAGTAGGTACATTAATCAAAGAATCTGTGAAAGAAGACAATTACACTTAAAGTGTGTTTTAAAGGGTGAATGCATTCGGCATTTTGTATGGTTGAGGAAAAATGAGCAGTTATGCATTTAAATTTCAAGGAACTTTGCTCTCTACAACTACCTGAAGGGAGGTTGTAGCCAGGCAGAGGTTGGTCTCTTCTCCCAGGCAGCCAGTAACAGAACAAGAGGGCACAGTCTCAGGCTGCGCCAGGGCAGGTTTAGGCTGGATGTTAGGAAGAAGTTCTATACAGAGAGAGTGATTGCCCATTGGAATGGGATGCCCGTGGAGGTGGTGGAGTCACCATCATTGGGAGGTGTTCAGGAGGAGACTTGATGGGGTGCTTGGTGCCATGCTCTAGTTGTTTAGGTGGGTTGGATTGGTTGATAGGTTGGATGCAATGATCTTGAAGGTCTCTTTCAACCTGGTGTATTGTATTGTATTGTAAATTTCAAGGAACTTAAATACAAAGTTGTGTGAGGTAGCTAGGCACCATTCTAAGCAAGTTCAGGTACTGGAAAATAGCAATTCATTTTTTCAGTAATGGCCCTAAAAATAGGCTTTTTTTAAAAAGCTTCTTGACAGAAGTTTTCAGCATCTGGCATGAAATTACACGTGTACTTCAGGTACAAGAAGATCTTCAGACCTACAAATCTGTCCTTTGACACTTCATACTAAACTGTCTCATCCAATTTCTTAGTGTCCTCTATCCTGCCTTACCACCCTATGCTGTTTAATATTTTCTTTGCCTTGCAAAGATGCTGGTCTGGTAAAGTGCACTCTTTCCTTTTCCTTAAGAAAAAAACACACATTTCTCTATTCAAAAGCTTTGAGGAGTCATAATGCTCTAACATTTTATTTGTTGTTTCTGATGAGTCTCCTTTAGGCAGATGCAGTTTTGGTTTTCCACACTGACTTTCCACCTTGGACCATTTTTCTCTAGGCACAGTTTTCCTAATCCTTTTCCCTAGACTCTTCCATTTGGTGTTTAAGAAGAGACTGGATGGAGTGCTTGGTGCCATGGTTTAGTTGATTAAATGGTGTTGGGTGATAGGTTGCACTCAATGATCTCATAGGTCTTTTCCAGCCTGGTTAATTTCTTTTCTTTTCTTTTCTTTTCTTTTCTTTTCTTTTCTTTTCTTTTCTTTTCTTTTCTTTTCTTTTCTTTTCTTTTCTTTTCTTTTCTTTTTTCTTTTCTTTTCTTTTCTTTTCTTTTCTTTTCTTTTCTTTTCTTTTCTTTTTTTCTTTTCTTTTCTTTTCTTTTTTTCTTTTCTTTTCTTTTCTTTTCTTTTTCTTTTCTTTTCTTTTCTTTTTTTCTTTTCTTTTCTTTTCTTTTCTTTTCTTTTCTTTTCTTTTCTTTTCTTTTTTTTCTATTCGCTTGTCATTCCCATTTCAGAAGTGCTGGACAGATTCTTCTGTCAGTAATAAGCCACTGTTTTTATTGCCAGACTAAAAGATGAGGGTAAAATTGGGGGGGTAGGGGGTAGGGGTAGGGGTAACAAATTAAATGAGGAGCCTGGGAAATGGTTGTTTACCCTATGTTGTGTGCTTTCTCTTCATCAACCATTAAATAGTCACTGAGATACTTTCCAGGGGAAGAGAGAGAAAATCTTATGCTCTTTCCTGAAGAAAATGTCAGACAACTACTCTTCCAGGTTCACATCAACAGATGTGAACTTCTCACCAAGCTGTGGGTGAGGAAATACTCCCCAAAATTAATTTATTTTTAACTACTGTACAAAAGCATTTGCACAACAAAAATCAATCAACTTGGAGAAGACACTTCTCAGTAATATGTAAACAAAAAACTATAGCGGTCTAGCTCTTAGAACTGCATCCAGGGCAGTGCCAGGAGACACATCAATTTCAACTGTAATTTCAATTAACAGCTTTAAGATAACATATTTCATACTTGGAGTTAGATGTGCATTCTCTGATAAAAGAAAAAGCCCAGGAGTATAAATACTCATACCTTCCAAGTGCTTCAAAGTGAAATACTTAAGGGGTTGGTCTTTTTCCCAGGCAACCAGCAACCAGAGGACACAGTCTCAAGATGCACGAGGGAGGTTTAGGCTGGATGTTAGGAAGAAATTCTTCATACAGAGAGTGATTGGCCATTGGAATGTGCTGCCTGGGGAGGTGATGGAGTCACCATCCCTGGAGGTGTTTGGAAGGAGACTTAATGGGGTGCTTGGTGCCATGGTTTAGTTGATTATATGGTGTTGGATGATGGGTTGGACACGATGATCTTGAAGGTCTCTTCCAACCAATAGACCTATTCTATTCTATTCTATTCTATTCTATTCTATTCTATTCTACTCTATTCTATTCTATTCTATTCTATTCTATTCTATTCTATTCTATATGTTCTATTCTATATGTTCTCTACATTTAGAGAATCTTCTTTTCTACAATCTATCACTTTCGGTGTTGCAGCACAGCATGTTGGGTGGGTTGGATTGTTTGATGGGTTGGACGCGATGATCTTGAAGGTCTCTTCCAACCTGGTGTATGTATTATTGTATTATTGTATTGTATTTAACACATTGCAGAGAGATTCAGACCATCCTATCTCTGATTGGACTAAGTTTTTAGTATATAGTATCACATATGTTACTATATACTTTATATTTATCAATATATGATTTTCTAACATACATATTGCAACTCATTATTGTGTCATACACTACATATATTGTTATATTTGTACTGCATGTATATGATAAGGAAGAGCAGAAGACTAGAGCATCTGAATAACCCTCTTCCCTTTGAAATATTTTCTCACTGTCATGTTTTAGGAACTTCAGAGCTAGTGGTTGCCAGCCCATTGCAGAACTGAATAGACACAAATTATACTCTTCCTTTTACACCATTGCTTTGAACTCTATTTTCCTTCCATCTTTTCTAGATTAAACAAAAACTACTTGTACTTTATTTTATGTCTTCCAGATGGCTGATCAGCTTTACAGTTATTCTCTACACTAACTGCATTTGTTCTGTATTGGTTTTGAAGTGCACCACAAGTCTGTGTAACTCCAATATTATGTAATACCTTCCCATTCCAAACTAATCTAGGCTATTATCATCATTTACCATGTGCTTGCTTAGGTACAAACCCTTTTACTTCTTGTTTTCAAATTGTATAGCATCTAGTGGATATCCCAGGGGTCAGGACTGGGGCCAGTGCTATTCAATATATTCATCAACGACCTGGATGAGGGCTCAGAGTGCACTGTCGGCAAGTTTGCTGATGACACCAAACTGGGTGGAGTGGCTGACACACCAGAAGGTTATGCTTCCATTCAGCGAGCTTTAGACAGGCTGGAGAGTTGGGCAGGGAGAAATTTAATGAAATTCACCAAGAGCAAGTAGAGCCTTGCACCTGGGAAAGAGCAACCCCATGTACCAGTATAGGTAGGGGACTGACCTGCTGGAGAGCAGTAAAGGGGAAAAGGACCTGGGGGTCCTGGTGGTTGAACATGAGCCAGCAATGTGCTTTTGTGGCCAAGAAGGCCAAGGCCATTCTGGGATGTATTAGAAGGGCTGTGGTTAGTAGGTCAACAGAGGTTCTCCTCCCCCTCTGCTCTGCCCTGGTGAGGCCACATCTGGAGTACTGTGTCCAGTTCTGGGCCAGTCAGTTCAAGGACAGGGAACTGGTTGAAGAGAGTCCAGCACAGACTCATAAAAATGATTAACAGAGTGAAACGTCTGAGGGAGCTGGGGCTCTCTAAGCTTGGAGGAGACTGAGAGGTAACCTCATCAATGTTTATAAATGTGCAAAGGGTGAGTGCCAAGAGGATGGAGTCAGGCTCTTCTCAGTGATGACAGAACAAGGAGCGATGGGTGGAAGCTGAGGCATAGGAAGCTTCATGGAAACATAAGGAAATTTTTTCTCCCTGTGAGTGTGACAGAACACTGGGACAGGCTGCCCAGGGGGTTGTGTAGTCTCCTTCTCTGGAGATATTCAAAACCTGCCTGGATGCGCTCCTGTGTGATCTGGTATAGGTGATCCTGCTCTGACAGGCGGGTTGGACTAGGTGATCTCTCAAGGTCCCTTCCAACCCCTAACATTCTGTGATTTTAGATCATTTCTTGTCAGGCCCAATTAAAATCCTATTCCTTCTTTCCTCCGATGTTCAATTCCCATGTAAAAAATTGAGTTTATGTTCCATCATCCACCAGATGTAATGAATATATTGAATAGTCATGGATCTACATCTGATTTTCCTGGGCAGTTTGACTTTACAAACTTGGACTGATAACTGCAGTTTTCCAACCACGTGTGCTTTCTCTTCACAACTTCTTGCAGCCTGTTTCTCTAGTGTGCTTCCTGGATGTCATAGTTAATTGCTAACTGACAGTTTACCAATGGCACATGAGAAAGAAATTTTAAAATAATTGATTTGGTTTGCATTGGATTTTGTTCTATTTATCAAAGATCTGTGGCCTTTTTTCTGGAAGCTCATCTGCAGAGGTGATTCAGAGGTGATCACTTAATGGTTTCAATGGGGTTTTAGCTAGTTACTTGAGTTTTAACAATGGTGAATAGTATTGTCATGTTCATTAATTGGCCAGTTTTCAAAGTTCTTGAATTGCAAGAGATTGAGGAGCTTGTGATTAAGGCAGTGTGGCAATAAAATTCCATTTTTCCATTTACTTTTCTCTGAGATTATTTATCACTGTGACTTGAATATTTTCCCTTTGGATATTAGCAGCAGTCTCAGCTCCCTTGTCTCAGCTCCATTTTTTATCTCTCTGTGCTTCCAGCCTGTAGATTTGCTGTCAGTATACATGTATTTTCTCTTCATGAGAACTGCAGGCATTATATCTGGGTTTGCATTTTGTGCACAAGAAGTTTCAATGTGGTGTCTCTAACTAAAGCATGGTTGTGAAGACAGAGCATAATTAGATGTTGTGAGTTTATATGTTCCAATTTCCTAAGAAGTTGTGTAGTCTTCTTTCAGTGGTAATACATTTTTAAAGGTTAGCCAAACCTGAAGTTTAAATGAGTTAGAGTATTCTTACACAGCAAGTTTAGAGTATAATAAACCCTTTTACCTGAATAAAAGGAAAAGAAGAGGAGGCTTACCCAGCCACTGTGCCAGCTCTAGCAGCTATTGCAAAGCTTATTACTTTAGATGATAATGCTGTGGATGCTCACAACTGTATCCCATGCCCAAACTTTCTGATCTCCAGAGCTCTTCTTAAGACATCCTCAAAGGTAGTTGTGGGTTGAAATCCAATCTCTCAGCAAAGTTCTTTCGGTTCGCAAATCAGGGGTTCACCATCTGACCCCTTATTAAGGAAAGTCAGAAAAGGCAGAAGACAGAAGACTTTGGCTGAACAAGGAATCTGTAATGCCTAAATGAATTTTTTGATGTAAATGCACCAGAGAGATAACCAGGGATGTACATTTTGACACAGAATATTTACTAATCACTTTGCTGCAAACACTGATACATGGGATTACTGCTTAGTTTCAGAAGGTGTACTCGAGTGGATTTTTAACTGAATGGACATAGCAGCAAATGAGGTGACTTTGATTTAGAATAGAATAGAATAGAATAGAATAGAATAGAATAGAATAGAATAGAATAGAATAGAATAGAATAGAATAGAATAGACCAGGTTGGAAGAGACCTTCAAGATCATCATGTCCAACCTATCATCCAACACTACCTAATCAACTAAACCATGTAACCAAGCACCCTATCAAGTCTCCTCCTGAACACCTCCAGTGACGGTGACTCCACCACCTCCCCGGGCAGCCCATTCCAATGGGCAATCACTCTCTCTGTGTAAAACTTCCTCCTAACCTCCAGCCTAAACCTCCCCTATTTAGCTCAGCAAAATGAAGGTAGAGAGGGAATATGGTTGCTGTGTGTTCCTGTGTTGCAGGTGACCATTGTTGGGGCAAAGTTTACTTAATTTGAAATGCAGTTTTGGTTCCTGAACAAAACCAAATAGATATAAATTGGCCTTTATTAAATTTAGGCTGAAAATTAGATTAGTGTTTCTGACTGCTAGGACAATCAAATTCTGGATTAGTCTTTCAGTGGGATTAACAAGAGAAAATAGAATTCCAGCAAGGCAGCAATTTCCTTTAAAATAGAGTCTGATGTTTTAATGGTAATTGTTTGAGATGGTATCTGAAGTTGTAAGGAGCTTAACTCCATCATCCTTCTGTCTATTTTCCTACCAAATTATGTAGATCAAAGGAGGCCTTAATCTCACCTAATCAGATAGGATTGTTTTGGGTTTTTTTAAACAAAAAAACTAAGTGCTCCAAATATCTTAAAATAAATATCAAAGGTAGGCAGGAGAATTGTTTCTCTTTTACATACAGAGCAGATAAAAATATACAAGAATCCTAATGCTCCTAAGGTAGAAGTGGGACAAGCTGAATACCACCCTATATAATTCCCCACATCAACCTTATTTTATTAAGTGGAAAATAGAGACTGTGTGACCCTTGCTTCTCTCCTGCATTTAATCTATTATTTTATAGAACTCCTTCCTGTAATATGGTAACCAAAATGATGATGGTGTTATAGGCTTGGCCGTGCTGCCTAATTAGTAGTATGGTCATTTAGACTGCAGTTCCCCCAAAGTGCAATAGCCTCTTGCAACCAGCAGTTATCAGTAGTCTGGGAAGGTTAAGCTTTCAAACGGCTTTAAGAATTATCTGTCCAGAATCTGTCACAATAAATGCTAACATGAGCGTTTTCTTGATAAAAGATGGACTGAAAAGTTCTTAGTAATGATAAAAAACAATGTAGGAACATCAGGACGTAACTGGACTGAACATACTCTTCTGGATGATCAAATTCCTTTCCCTGCTCTTGGAGGTAATGAAATACACTCTTTTAAACAAAATCCGGGATTAATGTTTGCTGTGTGTGTCTAATTAAGCAGAATAATTTGTTTGCATTGTTACAATTAAATATATTTTTAGTCTTGTTCACCAAAACCCAGTTTTAATTACAAACCCTTTACTTTAGTTAACTGCAATTGCAAATGGGCAAAATGGGATTTTTTTTTCCATCCATGTAAAATATATTGATGTAGGGAAAATGGAGTACACAGATGCTAGAGCTCTGCATCAGAAATATGCTACAGTCCAGCAAGCACTGAAAAAAAATCTTCAATTTCATTCTGTAATAACTTCTACTCCAGAAGATGAACTACTGTCTAGGGAATGTATGCCCTTAGTCTCCCATTTAAGCAATGATTTTCTGCTCAATACAGGCAAGGAAAGAGGAAATACTACTGGCCCAACAAGCTAGTTTTAGTTCTTTTTCACTAGCAAAGACTTCTCTTTGTTTGGATAAATTGTACTGAATGTGTTTCTGGAATAGGAATATAATCAGTTTCTATTATTTGATAAATGAAAGAGAAAGTTTTTTAATGAACTGCAGTTTTTGGCTGGTTAACTAAAGCTGGTAACATCTCAGGACCAAATAATGATTTGGATCCTGGTTGGACTCAATGATCTCAAAGGTCTTTTCCAACTTGGTTAATTCTATTCTATTCTATTCTATTCTATTCTATTCTATTCTATTCTATTCTATTCTATTCTATTCTATTCTATTCTATTCTAGCCTAGCCTAGCCTAGCCTATCCTATCCTATCCTATCCTAGCCTATCCTATCCTATCCTATCCTATCCTATCCTATCCTATCCTATCCTATCCTATCCTATCCTGGAATGTGCTGCCCGGGGAGGTGATGTAGAAGAACAAAAAAAAATCTTGTAAAGTTACTTTTTGAGTGAAAAATTAAGTGAAAAATTACTGATTTTTTTGTTGGTTTTGTAAGTTAAATATTTAAATTCATATTAATAAGCATTTAATGAACAGAATATTACTCATGGTTACAATTTTGTGGGAAATACTGAAAATAGTGGTGTATTTGAGCATATGAATGTAAAGAATCACAGAATCACCAAGGTTCATCAAGTCAAAGATCATCAAGTCCAACCTGTCACCACGGACCTCATGACTAAACCATGGCACCAAGTGCCACATCCAATCCCCTCTTGAACACCTCCAGGGATAGTGACTCCACCACCTCCCTGGGCAGCACATTCCAATGGCTAACAACTCTCTCAGTGGAGAACTTTCTCCTCACCTCAAGCCTAAACTTCCCCTGGCGCAGCTTGAGACTGTGTTCTCTTGTTCTGGTGCTGGTTGCCAGAGAGAAGAGACCAACTCCCTCCTGGCTACAACCTCCCTTCAGGTAGTTGTAGAGAGCAAGAAGGTCTCCCTGAGCCTCCTCTTCTCCAGGCTAAGCAATCCCAGCTCCCTCAGCCTCTCCTCATAGGGCTTGTGCTCAGTGCCTGTCCCCAGCCTCGTTGCCCTTCTCTGGACACGTTCAAGTGTCTCAATGTCCTTCTTAAACTGAGGCGCCCAGAACTGGACACAGTACTCAAGGTGTATTATTAGGCTACCATTCAAAAAGAAAAAAAAAAACCAAAACCAAACCAAGATGAAGTTGCATGAATGTTTTGTAGTTTAGCAGAGTAATTCTTGCAGAGGAAATGATTTGCAATTGGGGTCTTGGCTGACTGGAATAAGAGTCACAAGTTAGATTTTCTTCTTGTTAAAGAGACTGTAGTGTATTTTGTGGCTTTCCTCAGTAAACTTAGCTTTGGTGTGGCTCACTTTATGTTTTAATAATTAAATAATAATTAACTAATTAATACAAGAGCTGAGAAAAGCCTGAGGGTTTCAGTAGAGTATAAGAATGGCCAATGTTTCAGAGCTATCATCAGCAAGGATTTGGTGGCAAGCCACTGAGTGCAGGAACAAATAGGATGTCAAGGTTATGAACTGTAATAATGAAAAGAATGGTGGAGATGGAGAGTAACAGATGCCATACAATGTAGTCGATAGGCTTTTGTCTTGTACAGATTCCATTTATGACTGAGCATTCAATTATAACTGGCAGAAAAACATCATCAGGGCAAATAGGAGAGTGTAAGTTAAATAGCTGATGAAGTAGTGATGACAGTAGGAATAGTAAGAGCACGTGAAGTCAGCCTGCCTGCTTTTCTGAGGCACAAGGGAATTTAGTGAATTTCCATAGTTGTGTGCCCTGCTGTCCTGTGCAGTCCTTTGTCCTGCTTCCCATGACTGTTGGGTCCTGTCACACCATGACTCCTCTTTACTCTGAGCTGTGATTTAGCACCCACATAGATCAAATAAAGAACTTTGGGTGAATGGCATCCTGAGGGCATGCAGGCTCATGTGATGTTACTGGGGCTTCTCCTCCCAGCTAGGCAGATCTGGGCTAATCTTGCAGCCTTTTGCTGTTGATACTGGCTGTATCTGGACTGAGGCAGTCATTGCAGGTAATCACTATTCTCCAGGTCGTCTTTGTATTTAAAATGTATATTTAAACTAGGAAGTTGGGATCGGTTGGTTTGTTTGGTTTGGCTTGGTTTTTGTTGATGTGTTTGTTTGGGTTTGGGGATTTTTATGGGTTTTTTACTTGTATTTTTGTTGCTTTGATTTGGTTTTGTTGTTTTGGTTTTGTTCGTTTTCATACTTTGCTGTGTCAGTGAAGCTCTTCAAACTGTCTACTAGGTCTAACAAAGGTGTCAGAAAGTAGAATGTTCATTTGGAGAAAATATAGTTCCAGTTTTGCAGCAATTCTCAAACTGAGCTTATTTTTTTTTCTACTGGAAATATCCTTTTAACCAGAAAGTGAAACCTTAGCATGTAAAACTGTTACAATGCTTTCTTCCTTTCTAGCACTTTTTTGTGACTGTACCAAATGATGATAAGTTTGGATAGAAGATAGGAAAACAGAGTGCTTTCTGTGTAAACCTGAGAAAGAACCTTAACAACACCCATCAATGCTGAAGTAGCTGGCTAAGGATATTGTTAAGCCACTTTCTATTGTTTTTGAAAGGCCATGGAGAACAGAGGGGTGCCTGAGGACTGGAGGAGTGCCAATGTCACTCCAATCTTCAAAAAGGGCAAGGAGGAGCACCCAGGTAACTACAGGCCAGTCAGTCTCACCTCCATCTCACCCTCCAAGGGTGATGGAACAGCTAATGGAGGAAAAGATTATCAGGAATAGTCAGCATAGATTCACAAAAGGGAAATCATGCTTGACCAATCTGATAGCCTTCTATGATGGTGTGGCCAGGTGGGTGGATGAGAAGAGAGCAGTGGATGTTGTCTACCTTGACTTTGGCAAGGCTTTTGACATTGTCTTCCAGAACATGCTCATAGGTAAGCTTAGAAAGTGTGGTTTAGATGAGTGAGAGTGAGGTGGACTGAGAATTGGGTAAATGACAGAGCACAGAGAGTTGTGATTAGTGGTGTAGGGTCTAGTTGGAGGCCTGTGGTTAGTGGTGTTCCTCAGGGTTGAAACTGGGTTCAGTTTTGTTCATCATATTTATCAATGACCTGGTGAAGGAACTGAGAGCACTCTCAGCAAGTTTGCTGATGATACAAAACTAGGAGGAGTGGCTGACATGCCAGAAAGCTGTGCTGCTATTCAGTGAGACCTGGACAGGTTGGAGAGCTGGGCAGATGTGGACCTCATGAAGTTCAACAAGTGCAAATGTTGAGTCCTGCCACCCGAGGAGGAATAACCCCATGCATTAACAGAGGCTGGGGGTTAACTTGCAGAAAAGCAGCTGTGTGGAGAAGGACCTGGGAGTGATGGTGGACAACAATTTCACCATGAGTCAGAAATCATCCCTTGTGGCCAAGAAGGCCAACAGTATTCTGGGGTGCATTAAGCAGAGTGTGGCGATCAGGTCAAGGGAGGTTATCCTCCCCCTCTGCTCTGCCCTAATGAGGCTCTACCTGAAGTATTGTGTCCAGTTCTGGGGTCCCCTGTTCAATGGAGATAGGAAACTACTGGAGAGTCCAGAGGAAGGCCACAAGGATGACAAGGGAACTAGAGCACCTCCCTTACAAGGAGAGGCTTAGAGACCTGAGGTTGTTAAGCCTGGAGAAAAGACTTAGAGGGAAATGTATCAATAAATATCTAAAGGATGGAGGCAATGAGGATGGGGCTGGGCTCTTTTCAGTGGTGGCCAGTGATAGGACAAGGAGCAATAGATACAAACTAGAACACAGGATGGTTCACTTGAAGTTGAGGAGAAGCTTCTTTACATTGAGGACAGTGGAGTACTGGAACAGGCTGCCCAGAGAGGTTGTGGAGTCTCCTTCTCTGGGCACTTTCAGAACCTGCCTGGATGCATTCCTGTGTAACCTGATCTAGGTGTACATGCCTTGGCAGGGGGATTGGACTAAATGATCTCCAGAGGTCCATTCCAGCCCCTACCTATGGAACAGAAAGCACAGCCCAGCTTTACTAAGACCTATTCAACAGCTGTGGAGGACAAAACAGGGGACAAGAGAGAGGTAAAAAGAAGTACAATCTCGATGGAGGTTAACAGAGCTTTTGTGTCTTACTGAAATAAAATTGTATCTGGTTACTGATTCCAGGGTTGTGTAGTGACAGTGGTACACAAGGTGGATCAAAGTCAGGGTTTGTGGTCTACCTGCTACATTAAAAATACAGAATCATAGAATCAATAAGGTTGGAAAAGACCTCAGAGATCATCAAGTCCAACCTGTCACCCAACACCTCATGACTAACTAAACCATGGCTTCAAGGAGGTTGTGGACAGGTGGAGGTTGGTCTCTTCTCCCAGGCAGCCAGCACCAGAACAAGAGGACACAGTCTCAAGCTGTGCCAGGGGAGGTTTAGACTGGATGTTAGGAAGAAGTTCTATACAGAGAGAGTGATTGCCCATTGGAATGGACTGCCCGGGAGGTGGTGGAGTCACCATTACTGGAGGTGTTTAGGAGGAGACTTGATGGGGTGCTTGGTGCCATGGTCTAGTTGTTTAGGTGGGTTGGATTGGTTGATAGGTTGGACGCGATGATCTTGAAGGTCTCTTCCAACCTGGTTTATTGTATTATTGTATTGTATTATTGTCCAATCCCTTTTGGAACACCTCCAGGGACAGTGACTCCACCACCTCCCTGGGCAGCACATTCCAATGGCCAAAAGCTCTTTCTGTGAAGAACTTTCTCCTCACCTCGAGCCTATATGTACCCTGGTGCAGTTTGAGACTGTGTCCTCTTGTTCTGGTGCTGGTTGCCTGGGAGAAGAGACCAACCCCCACCTGGCTACAACCTCCTTTCAGGTAGTTGTAGAGAGCAATAAGGTCTCCTGTGAGCCTTTTCTTCTCCAGGCTAAGCAACCCCAGCTCCGAATATCCGGCATATAAACGACAGACATATTGGTGTTAATTATTATTTGAACTGAATCTGTCCTTGCGTAAACCAGAACTAATAACCTCTCTATCTCCCCACAGCCGAGGCAATGAGAACAGACTAGCGCTACGACGCCAGACCATTCTCCGGGAGAAGGGGAGGAGGCAGGCCAGTCGGGGACCAGCCTATATGTTTAACGACCACTCGACGAGCCTTTCTCTGGAGGAGGAGCGCTTTCTGGACGCAGCAGAGTACGGAAATATTCCAGTGATTCGCAAAATGCTGGAAGAATATCCCTCACTCAATGTGAACTGCGTGGACTACATGGGGCAGAACGCCTTGCAGCTGGCGGTTGCCAACGAGCACCTGGAGATCACAGAACTTCTGCTGAAGAAGGAGAACCTGTCTCGGGTTGGGGATGCCTTGCTTTTGGCTATTAGCAAAGGTTATGTTCGGATAGTGGAAGCCATCCTGAACCATCCAGCGTTTGCTGAAGGCAAGAGGCTTGCACTGAGTCCTAGTCAGTCGGAGCTCCAGCACGATGACTTCTATGCATACGATGAAGATGGCACACGATTTTCCCATGATGTGACGCCCATCATTCTGGCTGCTCATTGCCACGAGTATGAGATTGTCCACACCCTCCTGAGAAAAGGAGCTCGGATTGATAGGCCACATGACTATTTCTGCAAGTGCAGTGAATGCAATCAGAAGCAAAAGCATGACTCTTTCAGCCATTCTAGATCCAGAATCAATGCCTACAAAGGTCTGGCCAGTCCTGCTTATCTCTCTTTGTCCAGTGAAGACCCTGTAATGACTGCCTTAGAGCTCAGCAATGAGCTGGCCGTGCTTGCCAATATTGAAAAAGAATTTAAGGTGAGTAGAGGGATACTGATTCTGGCAGACACAAACTCAGTCGAAGGTCTTTTTCGCATTCCTTGAGCAGTAAGAGATCAATATAATCTTCATAAATCAGCAGGATAGCATGGGAAAATATGTAACTGTTTAATTAATAAAAGATTTAAATCTGGGGGAGTGTCTTACTGCTCTGAGCAGATGTAATTCACACTGCTGATGTGGAATGTGCCAGTGAACTTATTTTCTCTTCCTGTCAGGCAGGATAGTAAAGGAGGCCCTTCAAACCCATAGGTGAAGCTGGCTTAGGACAAAGGAAAGAGGGGAATGAAGTCATACCTTGGTAATTTGAATTTTTAATGTATCACAAATGCATGATTTTGAAAAGAAATAGTTGAGATCCAGAGACTTGAGGCACCTTAGATCCTTGAAGAGTGAGTGTTCTTTGGGAGATTTCTGTTATGTAGATACAATGGTTCACAGCCTACAAAAATATGTATCACAGTTTGTTTGTGTTAAGAGAGTAACAGGGATGTAAACTTTTTTGCTGTCAGTAAATTTCAAGTCAGACATTGTGCAAACATTGGCAGTGTTAGTTATGACTTAGATTATCTAAAGTCCCTTGGACTGGCTTTATCTAATGGGGCTGTCGAAAGCAGATGTCAGTATATGAGACTACTGTGGCAAAGCAAGATACATAGACTTCACCAGTAGGAGATCAACCCCCCACCAAAGCAGTAATAGAATAACTTTCACCACTGTGGTGGGAAGAGGCTGAAATTGCCATTATCAATATTTAATATTAATCATCTTAGCGGTGGCACGGTTCTCAAGGCTGTGGGCACATCCTTGCTCAGTGAACCCGAGCTGAGATGCTGCCATTCAGAGTTAATTACCCCTGACTTGCAGGTGTATCTTTGTGGCACCAGTCTGTTGTAGGAACCTGAACTATTTCTTGGAGAGGCAAAAGAAGGAGGAATGTGCAAGGGGATCTTTAAAACAGCAGCTAACCAGCTGGGATAGGAGTAGAGAGAATTTTTGTTTTATATCAATAAGATGAAGTGCTGGGAAGAGTATTTCAGCTGAATGCAGAGGATTAATGTCTTCCTCATGAAGTTCCTGGCAGAAATGTTTAGGACCTCAGTGTACAGAGATTTCATCCACTGCTTTCATGTACAGTTCAGAGAAGAGTATTTAAACCACATACTCCACTGCTTTCTCTTTAGCAGCTGCTGAATGTGTGAACAAAAGGACTTGATTAACTTAAAGAGAGGTAAATTTAGAACAGAAAAGAAAAACATTTTTCATGCACCATAAATGCAGCCTGTTGAGTTCAGAGCTATGTTGAGATAAATAGCATGTCTGATTTGTAGGGACTGTAAAGCTCTGTTTACCATAGTTGGAGTGACACAAGCTAAGATTATTATAAAGATAAATAACATCATCAGCTGGAACAGTTAGCAAGAAGTGTCCTTCAAATCTATGCTGCAGTACACAACTGGTGAGATGAACTGGGAGTACAGTATTTGTCCCTGGTGCCACAAGGACAGAGAATGTAGCACACCAGACAAAATGGGCTAATTCAGAGGGAAAGCTTCTTCAGCCTGCCCTGCAGTACCATGAAATGGTCCTCCTTGGTGTGAAGTGGCTCATACCCAAGTGAATTTGGTTGTTAAGTTCCCCTTTTGTCTCACTTGCCTTCTCTAAAACTAGAGCTTCACTTTTAGTGTAGTGTTGTATTAAGGGTTGCAACAGAGGTTTTGTGGTACTGATGAGGTCCCTCATCAGAAATAGGAGGCTAGGCAAGAG
The DNA here is from genome assembly GCA_033816785.1 of Picus viridis. Taxonomy (NCBI): domain Eukaryota; kingdom Metazoa; phylum Chordata; class Aves; order Piciformes; family Picidae; genus Picus; species Picus viridis. Next base: position 10,723,639 of record CM066566.1, read on the forward strand.
CTCGGTATTGCAGGATGTTAGTCAGCCAAACTCTGCTGGGGATATCCATACTCTTTAGAGTGAGGGGAGAGCAGGAACAACGAGGGGCAGGCCCACAGGGCAACACAGCAATTTTACTCTCCCTGAATTCAAGGTTTCACCAGGAGCAGGTGGCTAGTGACATAAGGTCTTTTGAGAATGGTTTGTTAGATACTAAACACAGGTGGTGGTTCTGGATAGATATTAAAATCCACGGAGTACGTTTGTGCGTAGGTCGACACGAGGTAACATTTACGCTATTGATAATTGATAACATTTACAATATCTGGACAGGCTGGGGGCTTGACTGAGAAATACCCGTGCTAGGTTCAGAGCAGGCAGTACAAAGGTTATGTGTACAAGTGGCAGGAAGTGGACACTGTTGTCTTTACTGAGTCTGGGCTTGTTTGTGCTCCTGCAAGCTCATATTCCTGCTTGCAGCAGTTTGCCTAGAAAAGTTACCCTTTATTTCAAGACTCTCCTACAATTACCTTGATAATGTGGTCCCTGCATAAAAATGCTGCTGTCATGTGTTAGTGTAATCAGAACAAAATTACACGTTAAGTGCAGAGGTTAGCTGGACATGGCAAATCTTTAGCTCAACCTGTGCTTTGTCTGAGCCATTTAAAGTAATTCAAACTTTACCTGAATGAAAATTCAACTTGATGGTAATACACTGCTCTAAAAATCACCTTTTTTCATTTTTTTTAAAGTTTGTTTTTTATTGCTGGTGGGGTGTTGTTGCAGGGGAGCTTCCTAGTGAGTGCCTACAGCAACCAGTGGCACAGATACTTCCCAGATCTTCAGCAAGAGGCAGTGGAGAGGGTTAATGTTTAGCTGTAATGCTCATTGTTTCACGACTAACTCATAAATGACTTCTCTCTCCTGTCTTACACTGTCAGTTAATGTTAGAGAGAGCACTGATCATGAAACTGTGACTTGTGGGAAACAGGAAATGCCATGATCAAACAACAAACCACTGTTCTCTGGAATTAACTCTTACTTGCTTCAAACCTCTCTAGCAGTGTCACGTGGTGTTACATGCCTGTTATGTTTTACTGCCAGTATTGTTTTTACAAGTGTTTTGAAGGATCATTCTTCATTAGCAGTAAAACCAGAAAAAAAAAGTAGAATGTGGCTTCTGAAGGGAGACTAACTGAGCAGATGTGTCAGTCACAGTATAGGGAATATTTCTGTACCAAGCAAATGGCTAATTCAGACTTCCTGAGTGATTCTGAGATCATCAGGCTTTCTGAACACACTTTTTTGTGACGGGGCTAAGTGTGCAGCTTTACCCTGTTTGATATTATATAGCATATTTTGTTTTGGTGAATTATGCTCATATTTTCTGTCATCTAAATTGTTTGTCCACCCCAGAGCATCTCTCTGCTATGTCCATAAGGACAAAGTTGGTATCTGACAAATGCTGTCTGGCAGAGGTGTGGCCTGGAGTTTTGAGAGGGACAGCTGTGGCCCAGTACTGCTCAAAATGGGTAAAACTTGCATTTAGTACAAAGTCTACTGAAGCAGTAATGGCAACAGACTGTTTTATTGTTTAGTGGGATGGAAAGTGTGTTTTTAAATCAAACATAGATATGTTACTGTTTGCTATAAATTAATATCCCTAATAAGGTCATCTGAGTTTGCTTTTCCAATGAGAAGCAAAAATCAATTTCTCATCTTAAGGTCTAGCTTTCCTTTGCTTTGCATTTATACAACTCCCATCACAGAAATTAGATCCCAGTCTTCTCTAAGGGTGTTGTCAGTACCCTTAGAGTAAAGGTAACATCACCTTTTGGAGAAGAACTGAGGAAGTGAAGGATTAAGGCCCCTCTTCATCAGGGGGATAATGTGTTTATCTACCTACTAAGATGCCTAAATGCAACATTTATGTCCCATTTAATTCACAAGGCTCTTGGAAATCAGAATGGTCATATAGAAGTACCAATGTTCCTGGCCTTGTCCTTTATGGTCCATTAAGACAGGCCAGGATGTGGTCTGGAGAGCTGCTCCGTCTCATCTGTGGGGTTCATTCTCAGCCTGCATCCCGAGAGCATTTTCATCCTGGGCTCAGTCTGGAGGAGAGCAGGAGCCTGTGACTGGTCACAGGAGCCTGCATGAAGAAGGTCTCTTTCTTCTGGGAGAAGTGGCTGTGGTGATGCTTTTTTTTTGTCTGTGGTCTCCTGCTTATGTGGTCAGAGGTAAGGCAAATCACGGTCAGATGAGGTTTACAGTGACCATGTCCCCTTACCCAGGACCTCAAGGCAATATGTGGCTGCTCCTACCACAAAGGGGAGGTGACCCCTCCCAGCAGCAGCCACTATCGCACTCATGCCTCCTGTCAATACAATACAATACAATACAATACAATACAATACAATACAATACAATACAACACAATACACTAGGTTGAAAGAGACCTTCAAGATCATCGTGTCCAACCCATCAACCAATCCAACCCACCTAAGCAACTAAACCATGGCACCAAGCACCCCATCAAGTCTCCTCCTGAACACCTCCAATGAAGGTGACTCCACCACCTCCACAGGCAGCTGATTCCAATGGGCAATCATTCTCTCTGTATAGAACTTCTTCCTAATATCCAGCCATGTCATTCCTCTGCCACCAGCATCTCGTTTCTGTGATTCCTGATTCCCCACAGTGCTCAGCCCAAATCATCACCATCCCTTTGCAGAGTGGGAGCAGCCAGTGCTTCCCCCTCATCCTTGGCATGGCAAAGTGTATTTTTCCCCCTAAATTACCAAGGAGCCCTACACCAACATTATCACTTGTGTAAAATAAAGCACACACATACTTTATTGCAGAATTAAGGGCTGATTCTTTGTAGAATTTCCAACTGTAATTTAATTGCTAACTTCCTTCCTAAGTCTCCCAGGACTACTTTCCAAATTCATTAAGTTTGGAATTGGTGTTAAAGGAGAACCCTTGGAATTACCCACGTGCCTTTGGCCATTTTTCAAAAATCAATAAAGACAAATTGCCAATTTCCCTTGGCTCATGTTAATGGCAAGAGACATGTGAGACTCTGGGGGAGTGGGAACTTTCTGTGCATGTGTGACAGAGAGACACTGAGACAGCAAGAAGAGCGTAGGAATCATTTTTGCTGTCACTACACATTTAACTGGACCAAGGAGACAAGGGGCAGGAGACAGCCCATGTGGTATTCTCTGCAAGTTAACACACTTGAATTCTTAGAAACAAACAGGCCTACAGGGAAGATGGGGAGGCACACTTTATCAGGGAGGGTAGAGAAAGGATAAGAGTTAACACTTTCAAACTGAAAGAGGGTAGACTAGATGTAAAGAAGAAATCCTTTACTGCAAGAGTGGTGAGACTGGAACAGGTTGCCTAGAGAAGTTATGGATGCCCCCTCCCTAGAAGTGTTCAAGGCCAGGTTGAGCAGCCTGGTCTAGTGGAAGGTGCCCCTGCTTATGGCAGGGGGTTTGGAAATAGATGATCTTCAAGATTTCTTCCCATCCAAACCATTCTATGATTCAGAGTTGCCAGGCTAGAGCTGCATGCCCATGCTTCCTGTAGCAATTTAAGACGCTATCATCCCATCTGTCCTTCATAGCATTCTCTCATGGTTTTAGAGAGGACAGAAGCTCTTTTGCCCCTCCCCAAAGGAATAAAAAAAACCCCACTCCACACAGGATTGCAAGGAATGGAAATTTAAATGGAAGCACTATTCACAACTGTATGCAACAGTACAAAACTGTACAAAATACACAAATCCATGTTCAGCCTCGTCCCAGTTCTCCATCCTGGGCTTACTAAAACCTCGCTAGGCCAACATTGTCCAAAAACCTCCCTCCCCATCCTGACCTCAATCCCCCCCCACACCCCTCCACACAGTAAAAATTAGCCAGGCCACTCAAGGCCAAAAGCCTCAATGCCCCCAAAGTACTGAGAAAGAGAGACCAGTCCATGCTGGGAGCAGGAGAGAGGGAAAAGGGAGAACACTTTCCAGTGTCTACTTCCTGGGCTATCTAGTCTTTCTGGAGGACTGAGCAGGACTGGAGGACTGACTGACTTTAGGCTCAAGGTGAGGAGAAAGTTCTTCAAAGAAAGTTATTCGCCATTGGAATGTGCTGCCCAGGGAGGTGGTGGAGTCACCGTCCCTGGAGGTGTTCAAAAAGGGATTGGACTTGAAGCCATGGTTTAGTCAGTCATGAGGTCTTGGGTAATAGGTTGGAATTGATGATCTCTGAGGTCTTTTCCAACCTTATTGATTCTATGATTCTATGACTGTACTCTCTGGTTAAGGCATCCAGCCTTAAAGCCACAACACCTTCCCCTGTTCTTCATAAGGGACTATGTCTCAAGACAGCAAACTGAGCTAGAGCAGGGATTTGCACTGCCTTCGGCTGACCGTTGTGTTACAACCACCCTATGCTGTGGCTGGAGTGGAGGTGGTGATGCTGGGCACCGTCTAGTTCCCCAAAGCTCATTTGCTGTAACCTGACCACTGAGGCCGTTTCAGCTGAGCTACCACCACTGATCACATCTGTGGCAGTATGCCACAGGAAGGGAAGCTATTTTATTGCATTTGCAAATGAGAAAATACGCTGAGGGAGTTTATGGATAAATTTATTGGATGCTGATCTGTACTGTGATACCTGGAACAAACCTAAATTTACAGGGGCTATTTCTGCAAAGTGTGAGTGGGAATATATGGCTATTTTTAAAAGTGCCCATTGAGTATTCATTTTGGCAAATAGGATTACACTCAGAGAAAGACAATATTCTTCATTAAATTAATTTGCCATAAGTGATTTTTGTTTCAAGACTTCCCAAAGGCGCTGGACTACACCATGGAGTAACTGCCTCCTCACATACTGTTCTGAAAATCCATGCCATGTCTTAGTGACCAGACCTGGAAAGTAGTGATGAAAAGTGTGAATGTGCCTGTATATATGTATCTCCTACCAAAAATACGCAGGTCCCAATATATTACAAATATATGACAGTTTTTGTAGCAGTCATTTATGAAGGACAAATTATTACATTCCTAAATCTATTGAAAAACATTCCTTTTTTTTCACTTGATGTTCAAGGGTCAGGGATCAGCTTGGAGGAGAGCACAGTACCTAAGTGTACAAAGGTGCTTAGGTTCATAGAATCATAGAACATGAGGGGTTGGAAGGGACCTCCAGAGATCATTGAGTACAATACCCACGCAAAGCTGGACTGCTTAGGACAGGTGACACAGGAGTGCATCCAGGTGGCTTTTGAAGATCTCTGGGGAAGGAGACTCCACAAGATCTCTGGGCAGCCTGTTCCAGTGGTCCATCACCCTCACAGTTAAACTTTTTTTTTTTCTCATGATAAGATGGAGTTTCCTGTGATTGAGTTTATGTCCATTGCTCCTCATCCTGTCACTGGTTGTCACTGAAAAGAGACTGGCTCCATCCTCCTGACAGCCACCCTTCAGATATTTGTAGACACTGGTAAGGTCCCCTCTCAGCCTTCTCCAAGCTAAACAGCCCCGGGTCTCTCAGTCTTTCCTCATAAGAGAGATGCTCCAGTCCCATACCCTCATAGCTATCCATTGAACTCTCTCCGGTCGTTTTCTGTCCCTCTTGAACTGGGGAGCCAAGAAGTGGACACAATATTCCTGATATGGTCTAACTAGGGCAGATTAGAGGGAGAGGAGAGCCTCTCTCAGTCTGCTGGGGACACTCTTCTTCATGCACCTGAGTATACTATTGGTCATCTTGGCCAGCAGGGCATGTTGCTTTTCCATGGATAATTAACCATGAACCAGTACTACCAGGTCCTTCTCTGCAGCTGGTCAACCCCTGACCTGTGCTGGTGCATGGTATTATTCCTCTCCAGGTAGAGGACTCTACACTTGCTGTTGTTGGATTTCATTAGGTTCATCTTTGCCCAGCTGTCCAGTCTGTCCAGGTCTCGCTGAATGGGGAATGAAGTTGACTATGTTTTCTTTTACCCATGAATCTCAAATGGCTAATTTTCTTTTCTTTTGAAAAGGACATTTATGCATTAAAATGATTGAGTACTGAATCATAGAATAGCTCCTGCAACAAAAAGGAAAGGCAAACAGAAGGTAATATATTACCCTAAAAATGTCTTTCTGCAGTGCCAAGTACATCAAGATTTTGCTTAATCTCTCTTGTTATTTTGCTGAACAGAGGGAAAATAAAGACTACAATAATAAAATGTACAGCATGTCATGAAATGGTTAGTTTTAGTATGTAGCTTCTGTTGTCATTGCAGGGAAATTGAAATTCTATTCTGTTTTATGACAGATCTGAGGTATCTTGCTTGCATTAATGAAAAAAAATAAATCACAAGCAGTTTTGCACAGACATATGATAGTGTCTGTAACTATTTGTCTGTGACTGTTTGCATCCCTCTAAGCAAAGTGAAATGTAAAACTTGGATGCAATCCTTCAATATATCCAGGTAATAAACTGGTATTGCGGTGTTGTGGGTAATAAAGCACAAACATGCACCAAGTACACCCTTGGCAAATAAATTAGGGTAATCTGTATGCTCAAAGTAATGGTTTCTCTTCCAGGGTGTGCTTTAGATTGCAATTATTATGAAGGAGGTAATTAAATAAACAAAGAGTAGGAGAAGGGGGAAGCTGTGAGGAGCGGGCCAGAGGGGGCAATGTGTTGTAGCGTTCATAGCAAATTACTTTGAACATGAACCAGAGACTACATGAGCAGTCCTGTACAGCATGGTGTGGTTGAAGTTCTTTTCACTCTTTTATTTGGGAAGAATTCTACAGCAATTTCATCTTTGTAAGACATGAAAATTATCAGAAGTCATCGACACATGTACCAGTAAGTATAGGTCAGGGTTAATGTATCTGCGCTCATTTTAGAACGTTAAATATTCATTTGCATATCTGTGTAGCTCCGTGTCTAGCTATATCCATCTTTTATGACCCAAACAGCTGCAAGTAAAGAGTGGTTAACGAGGGCAGTGATAAAAATATCCTTTTCTGGTTTGACTTAGGCATTTTGGAAAATAGTGACTGGAAAGAGTATTTGGTAATTAAAGCAATAACCAACTGAACCTGCAGTTGTTGAGCAACATTTTGGCTTATGTGGCACAGTCTGTCGTGAGCTACAGACTGTTGTGTTGGAGATGTGGCATCACCTTGCTGTCTGTAGCACTGGTGTTTGCCACCTCAAAGAGATTTTGGGAAATGGGAAAGATAAGATTTACAAGAATAAGTCAAGGCCTAAAATAATTCAGTATATTTATGTAATTCTTGAGAAGGTTGGGAAGTTGTTTTAGGTGTGTTCTCTGTAGGGTGCTCTTCCAACTGAGATGTCCACAGTATAACTTTCTACATCTGAACTGGTTATTTAGAATTTTATGACAGTCAGTGAACAGAAAAATTTCTCCTGTGCTGTTCATCTCAACTTAAGATAGCCGTTTAAATGTGTCATACAGTATTTCTGGAAGTGTTTTGGATTTTTGTTGTTTGGTTTGCTTTTTACTTTCCATTGGTTCTAAAGCACCTCTAGAGAAGTAACTCTGGTGTAAAAATTGATGATACAGGTAGCCAAGGTGAGATGAATCCTAATCGTTGAACATTCAGGAGAACAAAGTGCTGTTTAGGATGGGATAGGATAGGTTAGGATAGGATAGGATAGGATAGGATAGGATAGGATAGGATAGGATAGGATAGGGTAGGGTAGGGTAGGGTAGGATAGGATAGGATAGGATAGGATAGGATAGGATAGGATAGGATAGGATAGGATAGGATAGGATAGGATAGGATAGGAGAATAGGATAGAATAGGATAGAATAGAACAGAATAGAATAGAATAGAATAGGATAAGATAGACTAGACTAGACTAGACTAGACTAGACTAGACTAGACTAGAATAGAATAGAATAGAATAGAATAGAATAGAATAGAATAGAATAGAATAGAATGCAATACAATACACTAGGGTGGAAGAGACCTTCGAGATCATTGCATCCAACCTATCATCCAACATGAATAGAATAGAATTAGAATAGAATAGAATAGAATAGAATAGAATAGAATAGAATAGAATAGAATAGAATAGAATAGAATAGACCAGGTTGGAAAAGACCTTCAAGATCATCAAGTCCAACCTGTCACCTAATCTATCAGAAAAAAAGTCAAACAAAAAGCAAGGAGATACAAACCATTGATGCTCACATAGGTAGCTGGGATGTAGAACTATGTATCTTGCATTAGGTCTCAACAGCAAGTTATGTTCTTTCTTCTTTTCTCTTTTAGAACGACTATAAGAAATTGTCTATGCAGTGCAAGGATTTTGTAGTTGGACTCCTTGATTTGTGCAGAAATACAGAAGAAGTGGAAGCTATTTTGAATGGTGATGTCGAGATGAACCATAATAACGGAGAACATGGTCGCCCCAGCCTTAGCCGCTTAAAACTCGCTATCAAGTACGAAGTTAAAAAAGTAAGCAATTACACTGATCAAACAGATGTCTCATGATAGCGGTATTAAACTGTGCTATCATTACATGTTTATATTTTGATACCCTGTGATACTTCAATGAACATTTGGGCCTTTCTGCACAGTGTGCTTTATAAACAAAAAAAACATTGCCCTGGATAGCTTGCAATATAGAGTAGAGTAGAGTAGAGTAGAGTAGAGTAGAGTAGAGTAGAGTAGAGTAGAGTAGAGTAGAGTAGAGTAGAGCAGAATAGAATAGAATAGAATAGAATAGAATAGAATAGAATAGAATAGAATAGAATTAATAAGGTTGGAAAAGACCTTTGAGATCATCAAGTCCAACCTATCGCCCAATGCCATCTAATCAACTAAACCATGGCACCAAGCGCCTCATTCAGACTTTTCTCAAACACCTCCAGTGATGGTGACTCCACCACCTCCCTGGGCAGCCCATTCCAATGGCCAATCACTCTCTCTGTGAAGAACTTCTTCCTAACATCCAGCCTAAAGCTCCCCTGGTGCAGCTTGAGACTGTCCTCTTGTTCTGGTGCTGGTTGCCTGGGAGAAGAGACCAACCCCCACCTGGCAACAACCTCCCTTCAGGTAGTTGTAGAGAGCAATAAAGTCTCCCCTGAGCCTCCTCTTCTCCAGGCTAAGCAACCCCAGCTCCCTCAGCCTCTCCTCACAGGGCTTGTGCTCCAAACCCCTCCCCAGCTTTGTTGTCCTTCTCTGCACACATTCCAGCAAGTCAACAGCTTTCCTTAACTGAGGGTCCCAGAACTGGACACAGTACTCAAGGTGTGGCCTAACCAGTGCTGAGCACAGGGGCACTATGACTTTCCCTGCTCCTGCTGGCCACACTATTCCTGGTGCAGGCCAAGATGCCATTGGCACACTTTAAGATGAAAATTATAAATGTCAGAAACAAGTAGAATTGGGCAAGATAAATTTTCTGTTTAATTACCCTTAGTGGAAAGTAATAATTTCTGGTGGTGCTATTATTGTGTCAATATTTTTTAAGTTCAAAGATCTGTTGTTGCTCATAGCAGTATTCCTGCATGCTGGGAGATTATGCTCATCAAAAATCTTTTTCTTATATCCCTTATACACCAGCACCAGAACAAGAGCAGCTCCAGGGGAGGTTTAGGCTGGATGTTAGGAAGAAGTTCTTCACAGAAGGTGTGATTTGCCATTGAAATGGGCTGCCTGGGGAGGTGGTGGAGTCGCCATCACTGGAGGTGTTTAGGAGGAGACTTGATGGGGTGCTTGGTGCCATGGTTTAGTTAATTAGATAGTGTTGGGTGATAGGTTGGACTCGCTCTCAAAGGTCTTTTCCAACCTGGTTTAGTTCAGTTCTGTTCTATTCTATTCTATTCTATTCTATTCTATTCTATTCTATTCTATTCTATTCTATTCTATTCTATTCTATTCTATTCTATTCTATTCCATTCCATTCCATTCCATTCCATTCCATTCCATTCCATTCCATTCCATTCCATTCCATTCCACTCCATTCCATTCCATTCCATTCTATAATCTGAGTAGTTGCTATTCCAGCAGTGTTAATGTGCTTCATATAGTTGTTACAGATTCAGAAAATTATTTTGGTTGGAAGAGACCTCTAAGATCATCAATCCAACCATTGACCCAACACTGCCAGATAACCACTAAACCATGTCTCTCAGTACCACATCTACAGGTCTTTCAAAGACCTCATGTGCTTCATATAGCTGTTATTTTAATGAAATGGTGTTATTTCAATAAAATTATGTTCCTTTTCTTTGTTACAGTTTGTAGCACATCCAAACTGCCAGCAACAACTTCTCTCTATCTGGTATGAGAACTTGTCGGGTTTACGGCAGCAGACTATGGCCGTGAAGTTTCTGGTTGTCCTTGCTGTTGCTGTAGGACTGCCTTTCCTTTCAATGGCTTACTGGATTGCTCCTTGCAGTAAGGTCAGTCTGTAAAATCTTGACTTCTTAATTTCTGTGTCATCTTTCTGGCAAAGATGAAGCATGACTATAAATTACTGATGTGCAGTAAAACGATACTACAGAAATGTTTCAAAGATGACTCAGAATTGAATGGCTGCAAGATTGCATGTTCTGACAATTGTAATGAAGACAGGTAAATGTATTGTGTTAAATGCAATGTATATTAAATTACAATGGTTGAACAAGAGTTGCCTTGTAGAAATTGTACTTTATCAACAATCAGTCAAACTATTCTTAGTTTACTTGTTACCTTAATAGACAGATGCAGAGTATCTTTATTCCCCATGGATTTAGAAACAGACTGGGGTTGATTCAAGGGTTGATTCCAGTTACCCCAAAAGCAGTTTTATTCTTGATGACTAAACACTAATAGATAAAAGTTGCTGAAACCTCAATGCCAGAAATTAGAACAATCATCATCAGTTTTCTAGAAATCAAAATCAACTGTGTTTGCTTATCAAGACAGTGCTCACACTCATGATATTTCAGGAGATTTTTAAAGCAGTTACACAGCAGTCTCTGACCTTTCTGAACTGTGTGCTGAATCTCTGTTTTAATTGGTCATTATCCATTTTAAATGGGCATAGATAGAAAATTTCCTTTGAGCATATGCTAGAGAGCAGTCCTGTTGAGAAGGACCTGGGAGTCCTGGTGGATAACAAGTTATCCACACATCAGCAATGTACCCTTGTGGCCAAGAAGGCCAATGGTATCCTGGGGTGCATTAAGAGGACTGTGACCAGCGTATTGAGGGAGGTTGTCCTCCCCCTCTACTCTGCCCTGATGAGACCTCACCTGGAATATTGCCTCAAGCTTTGGGCTCCCCAGATCAAGAGGGACAGGGATCTACTTGAGAGAGTCCAATGGTAGGCTGTGAGGATGATTAAGGGAAGGGAGCACATGCCCTGTGAGGGGAGGCTGAGAGCCCTGGGGCTTTTTAGTCTGGAGAATAGAAGATTGAGAGGGAATTTAACAAATGTTTATCTGAGGGCTTGGTGTCAAGAGAGTGGGGACAGCCTTTTCTCCATTGCACCCTGTTATAGGACAAGGGGCAGTGGAAGGACTTCACTGTGAGGGTCACAGAGCACTGGAGAGCAGGCTCACCAGAGATTGTGGAGTCTCCTTCTCTGGAGACTTTCAAGACCCATTTGGATGCATTCCTGTGTGACCTGTGCTAGATTCTATGGCAGGGGGTTGGACTCAATGATCCCCAGAGGTCCCTTCCAACCCCTAACATCCTGTGATCCTGTGATCTTATAAGGATTTTTCAACAGGTTACAGTATAACAGCCAAGATTTTGGTAGGTTGCATCCTGTATACATACTATGATTCCAGGGGAAGAGGAAGGTTGAAAGAGTGGACTGAGATGTTTGTGGGGCTTGATTATTGTTCTCTGACAGGAGACAGGTGGGCCTTTTTGTATTTTGCCATATTTTTTCATTTCTTTCTGTCTAGGCAATAAAAATCAGTTATATAATTTCCACTTTTCTGTTTAGTGACTAGGATTTTATGAATACTTTTGTCTTAAAACACACCTTGAGATTCAACATACATCAGTAACTGGTTTTCAACTATAGCAGTGACTTAACGATTTGTCATTTTTTTCTTTTTCAATGATTTATTTGCTCTTGAAGTCATTTTGAACAATTGTACAATTCTGAGAAGGTTATTTCAGAATAGTTTTTTCCAGTCGGGGTTCAAGGGACACCATCCTTTAAGGTCTCACTTCCTCTGTCAGTATTTGTCTCATTGTGTGATTTATATGGTGGAAGCAAATGTAGAATCTATTCCACCTTTTCTGCCAGCTGCCATTTCTTATTCTGTGCTTCCCTCATGTCTCAAAACTTGAGTCTTCCATTTTCTGAAGACAAAATGTTCACCATTTAATTTCAGGATAGGATGGCTCCAATACAGAACATGATCTGTATCAACAGAGTCCATCTGCTGTACAAATTGTTGGAATTTTATAAATCTCTTCTCCTTCTACCAAGATGAAGTACCTATTCTTTTTCCAGGCTTGGCACTGTAGGTCAGTGACAGAAGAGAAAGAAAATACAATTTTTGTTGTGGAGTTATTCTCAGTTTGTGGTGGAGTTACTCTAACACATCTTTACATTCTCATACCATATAGCTCTGAGAAAGGCAAAAATATCTTCATGACATTTACAACATCTCAGTCAGTCACCTGTGTTGCTGACCACTTTCCTCTTTAGGAAATAGTTAATTTGAGCTTGGACTACAGGCCATGAGTTGAGAGTTTCAGATCTGGATAAAACTTTGTAGAAATACATGAGCAAAGTCCTTTAGATTTGACAGGATTTCACTAGTGTCAGATGCTGAAAGGAATTAACATTGCCTATTATTTGAGTTTCAGCCACCAATCCACATGCAGAGATGTAACAGTTTTGTGAACTCTTTGCTTTGTATCAGAGTAACTACTAATACAGAATCCTATTTTATTGCATGGCATTTTGAAAGAGTAAAAAAAAAAACACCCAACCTATTCTATTCTTTCCTTCCTTCCTTCCTTCCTTCCTTCCTTCCTTCCTTCCTTCCTTCCTTCCTTCCTTCCTTCCTTCCTTCCTTCCTTCCTTCCTTCCTTCCTTCCTTCCTTCCTTCCTTCCTTCCTTCCTTCCTTCCTTCCTTCCTTCCTTCCTTCCTTCCTTCCTTCCTTCCTTCCTTCCTTCCTTCCTTCCTTCCTTCCTTCCTTCCTTCCTTCCTTCCTTCCTTCCTTCCTTCCTTCCTTCCTTCCTTCCTTCCTTCCTTCCTTCCTTCCTTCCTTCCTTCCTTCCTTCCTTCCTTCCTTCCTCCCTCCCTCCCTCCCTCCCTCCTCCCTCCCTCCCCTTCCCTCCCTCCCTCCCTCCTTCCTTCCTTCCTTCTACCTTGCCTTGAAACTGAGTCTTGTTTTGCTGTTCCTAGACACCTGGGGCTGGAATTTCTAAAGAGGTGACTTGATAAGTCATGTTCTGAGGTTATCACAGTATTACCAAGGTTGGAAGAGACCTCGAAGATCATCAAGTCCAACCTGTAACCACAAACCTCACGACTAGACCATGGCACCAAGTGCCACATCCAGTCCCCTCTTGAACGCCTCCAGGGACGGCGACTCAACCACCTCCCCAGGAAGCCCATTCCAATGACGAATCACTCTCTCGGTGAAGAACTTTCTCCTCACCTCCAGCCTAAACTTCCCCTGGTGCAGCTTGAGACTGTGTCCCCTTGTTCTGGTGCCGGTTGCTAGGGAGAAGAGGCCAACCCCTTCCTGGCTACAACCACCTTTCAGGTAGTTGTAGAGAGCAATGAGGTTGCCCCTGAGCCTCCTCTTCTCCAGGCTAAACAACCCCAGCTCCCTCAGCCCTCATCCCTCAGATGTAACTTCATCTTTCGAATTGTGACAGTGGAAAGTAAAGCAAAGAATATATCCAGTGTATGAAGAGCTATGAAAGGCCTTCTTTGATAGAAGTGCTAACTGGAATACTATTTTTATCATTTCTTTGTCAATGTTGTACTCAGAATAGAATAGAATAGAATAGAATAGAATAGAATAGAATAGAATAGAATAGAATAGAATAGAATAGAATAGAATAGATAATGGAATGGAATGGAATGGAATAGAATAGAATAGAATAATGGAATGGAATGGAATGGAATGGAATGGAATAGAATAGAATAGAATAGAATAGAATAGAATAGAATAGAATAGAATAGAATAGAGCAGGTTGGAAGAGTCCTGGTTGTTTCTACAGATTCACAAGAGGGGAATAATGTGAATCTCAGAGTCCAGCCCTCCGTGATTTCAGGTGAACTTACAGACAGACGAATACATGTTGAAGGATCCACTGTATAACTTTTGCATAGCTTGTCCTAACCCAAACCAATCTATAAAACACTCTTCAAAACTTTATAACAAACTCTGCTTAGAAGGAGATTTAGAGAATATCATGCCCTCCCTCTGTGCCATGAGGGGGAATTTTGTATCAACATGCACAATGGAAGTGTATTAAAGAGGGACTTTCACTTGTAGAAAAGTCTAAACATACAAGATTATGGCCTTGACTTTACATATTGTTCTTTCTTTCCTTGATTCTTTCTTTCCTTGATCCTTTTCTGAGCTGTATCTTCTCCATAACGACATTTTGAATTTTAGAAGTGTAATTTTAAGGTTTGATTGGATCACTCTTATATGGCAGTCGTAGTAACTTCCAGAGTGTTTGTTATCGGTTCAACCGTAGTCAGTCCCGCTTCTAAAGAGATTTTATGACATATATGTAGAAAACACTTTTCTGTCTCTTTTGAAGGGGTGGGTGGAGGAATGCTAGTTCAGTCTTCTAAATTTTATATTTTTTGGTCAAGGGATATATTAACATCACCTCCTTCAGTATTTTTCTTTTTTTCTGGCTATGTCTTTCTGGCATCTGTCACCTAACCCATCTTCGTTTGTGAACACAAGAATGATGCATTTAAAAGGACACTGTCAAGGTACTTTATTATTTTCCATCTCTGCTTATTGTGTGTTATTTATGACTGTTCCTTCCTAGCTTGAAATAAAATCTTTCCCCATGACTGTCACCTGTTCCTCGTGTAGTTCAAGAGAAGTAATTGGTTGTTGACGTTAATCTCATGAGGCTGACAGAATGTTTTATGTAATAAAAGGTAAATTAATTTTATTGAGTAAGAAACAGTGAATGGCATGGGTTTGCAAAATAACATAAAGGAGAGAGGAAATCAAATTTTGTGCCTGCTGACCTTGACAGTGTTCCTTTAAAAGTATCTTCTTTTTACATTTGTCTAGTTTTCTTAATGTTATTTGTATTTGAGACCTTACCATCGCATCCTGGGCTGCATCCTCTTCTACTTTGTTTCTGTAAAAGCAGACTGTAAGCTCAGCAAAGTTCTGACTTTGTTATTGAAACAAGCGTAGCAAAAATACAAATGCAAGTAACTTCTTTTTCTACTGTCCCCTCCCTTTTTCAGGCCACAGATTGTTATATGTTTCAGCTGAGATCTGTGACGCTCGCTTTCAATTCTTACCAAGGAATTTTTGTCAGATACAGAAACTATTGTAATAATAATAATAATAATAATAATAAGGAAAGTATTTCTCTGCAGGCACTCTCAAAAATAAATTAAAGAATTGCTTAAAGTTCAGTCTTGTGTGAGTTTGCATGGAACTTTCAGGTTTAAGTGTTGCACTGAACTGTTTTAAAGTTGTTCTTAGTCGTGACTGTGCCCATGGTGTGGAGTTCAGGGTAGATGATCTCTAAGATCCCTTCCAACCTAAGCCATTCTGTGAAAAAGTTGAGGACATTTCTATTATATGAGTCAGGAAGGAAATTAAGACCATACAGAACTATGAGCACAACATTTTGAGGCCTCGTGACTTACTTTATTTCAAAAGATAAGAAGTTGGGAAAGCTGTAGAATAACTGTGCTAAAATGAATATCACGTCAGTCATGAAACACAATTCTTTAGTCTTATTTCAGTCCTGGTGATATTCTCAGTGTCAAAACCTCATTTTCGTTGTCTCATAAAATTATTAGCATGGAAAAAAACCCAGCAACTATAATATTTTTTTCTTTTGATTATCTATTATAGACATAGATGCCAGAAAAATACAGAATTATTTCAGAACACATAAAAATACATATATGGTGAAATGGATAGATTATCCCTCTGAAAACAGCAAACCAACACAAACATTTGGAGGTGACTGTCAGCACGGTGTTATAGGATACAACTTCTTTCCCCAGTATTTGTTCCTATGTATTTTTTAAATATCTATTTGTACTACTGTTCTTTTTAAGCATTTTTATCTTGTGTCTCATAACCTTTGTTGCAGCTGGGGAGGATAATGCGTGGACCATTTATGAAGTTTGTAGCCCATGCAGCCTCTTTCACCATTTTTCTCGGCCTGCTCGTCCTGAATGCAGCTGACAGATTCGATGGCACCAAACTCCGACCTAATGAAACAACAGGCAATGTAAAGCAGCTGTTTAGGATGAAGACATCCTGTTTCTCATGGATGGAGCTGCTTATTATTTCTTGGGTAATAGGTAATGATAAATTTTCAGTTAAATTGTCTTGTGATTTTGGTGAAGCTTGACCCAATCTAATACTTTGCAGAGAAGGGTGACAAAGCTGGTGAGGGGTTTGGAGCACAAGCCCTATGTGGAGAGGCTGAGGGAGCTGGGGTTGATTAGCCTGGAGAAGAGGAGACTCAGGGGAGACATTATTGCTGTCTACAACTACCTGAAGGGAGGTTGTAGACAGGTGGGGGTTGGTCTCTTCTCCCAGGCAACCAGCACCAGAACAAGAGGACACAGTCTCAAGCTGTGCCAGGGGAGTTTCAGGTTGGATGTTAGGAAGAAATTCTTCATAGAAAGAGTGATTGGCCATTGGAATGTGCTGCCCAGGGAGGTGGTGGAGTCGCCATCACTGGAGGTGTTTAGGAAGAGACTGGATGGGACACTTGGTGCCATGGTTTATTTGATTAGATAGTGTTGGGTGATAGGTTGGACTTGATGATCTCTGCGGTCTTTTCCAACCTGGTCTATTCTATTCTATTCTATTCTATTCTATTCTATTCTATTCTATTCTATTCTATTCATGTTATGTGCAAAAATTGCAACAAAATGAATGTATTCAACTGGCTGCATTCCCGCACTGGTCTCATCTCTTGCTGGATGTCAGCAGGATTCACATGTGCCTAGGTAGTAAAAAACATTCACATGAAGAACTTGGCTGAAATCTGTATTATCTGAATATGAACAAATTCAGTTTTATGAATATCAAAGGAAAGTGTCCACAGTCTTCTGGGGTTTTTTTTAACCAGGCTGTATCAGCTCCCAAGGGGAGAGATTTTCTTATCATGGGCCGAGCGTTTTTTTTCTGGTTAGGTCCTTTTATTTTACAAGTTAGTAGTCTATAGCTGACTGTATTATTGATAAAAGGAAAGAAGAACATGCATCAGTAGATTTTTCCATAATGACAGAGGGATGAAATGAATAGTATGAGTAATACTCGAAGCTGAGCCTTTCAATTCAGTGATGCAGTATTATTCAGCACCAGAACTTGTGCACAGACTTTCAAGAATATTTTGGCTGTCTAATTCTTATTTACAAGTCTAATACTATTTATTCCAATGGGGCTTAAATGCCAAAATATACTAGGGATATGGGTTCTGGTTGTTAGTTAAATCAGTAGTGCAGGAGAGTTAAATTCTAGCTCAGTAAAATCTGTTTCCATTGACAGCTTATGCATTTAAAATAGCTTGCCTTTGTGAGCTCCCCGTGATTGGAGCCATTTGTACACCAACTAATTCTTAGAGATTTAAAAGACATTCACAGTATTTATTTATTTCATCCTGAAGCACTTTATTAATTAATATAATAATTTAATATAATTGTTTATTAATAGAATAGAATAGAATAGAATAGAATAGAATAGAATAGAATAGAATAGAATAGAATAGAATAGAATAGAATAGACCAGGTTGGAAGAGACCTTTCAGATCATCATGTCCAACCCATCATCCAATACCATCTAATCAACTAAACCATGGCACCAAGCACCCCATCAAGTCTCCTCCTAAACACCTCCAATGATGGCAACTCCACCACCTCCCCAGGCAGCCCATTCCGATGGCAAATCACTCTTTCTATGAAGAACTTCTTCCTAACATCCAGCCTAAACCTCCCCTGGCACAGCTTGAGACTGTGTCCTCTTGCTCTGGTGCTGGTTGCCTGGGACAAGAGACCAACCCCCTCCTGGCTACAACCTCCCTTTGGGTAGTTGTAGAGAGCAATAATGTCTCCCCTGAGTCTCCTCCTGGCTAAGAAACCTGCAAAATGTTCTGTACATATCAATGTTTTAATCAGATAATCATAGAATCCTATAATCAATAAGGTTGGAAAAGACCTCAAAGATCATCAAGGCCAATAATGAAGGAATAAATAATAATTTCCCAATTTGAAGTTCTAGTTTGCTAGTTTATTCTATTTTTATTTGTTTCAGTGTCATGCATAAGACAGTTTTTAAAAATACTATTGAGTGCATCCAGAGGTGGCATTGAATTCAATCACTGTAATTAACATTACAATTATCTTTATTTGAAAATTATGAAAAGTACCTTTAGACAATTTGCTAAGTGTAGCAAATAGTGACATTATTCCAGTTCATATTTTTTGACCTCTTTAGAGAATCTTTGAAATGTAGTTCATGATTAAATAAGTACTGTCTTGAAAGGGAATAGAATTTGTTCAATAAAAAGTACGCCACAAACACACTGTACTCCTTTATTTTATTATTTAGGGGAAATAATTAGGAATAAAACAGATACCTTTGCCCTGGTGAAGAAGCATTAGGTCTGATTCTTACTTTCACACTTATTTGTCACATATATTGGTGGATGAGAAGCTCAACAGGAGCTCTCAATGAGTACTTGCAGCCCAGAAAGCCAATCAGATCCTGGGCTGCATCAAGAGAAGTGTGGCCAGCAGGTCAAGGGAGGTGATTCTCCCCCTCTACTCAGCTCTGGTGACACCCCACCTGGAGTACTGCATCCAGTTCTGGAGCCCCTATTACAAGAGGGATATGGAGGTGCTGAAAGGTGTCCAGAGAAGGGCCACGAGGATGATCAGAGGGCTGGAGCACCTCTCCTATGAGGACAGACTGAAAGAGTTGGGGCTGTTCAGTCTGGAGAAGAGAAGGCTCTGAGGTGACCTCATTGTGGCCTTCCAGTATCTGAAGGGGGCCTACAGGAAGGCTGGGGAGGGACTTCTCAGGGTATCAGGTAGTGATAGGACAAGGGGAAATGGGATGAAGCTGGAGGTGGGGAGATTCAGGTTGGACATGAGGAGGAAGAAGTTCTTCCCCATGAGAGTGGTGAAGCCCTGGAATGGGCTGTCCAGGGAGGTGTTTGGGGCCCTGTCCCTGGAGGTGTTTAAGCCCAGGCTGGATGAGGTTCTGGCCAGCCTGATCTAGTGTGGGGTGTCCCTGCCCATGGCAGGGGGTTGGAACTAGATGATCCTTGTGGTCCCTTCCAACCCTGACTGATACTATGATACTATGATATTTCCAATTTCAATAAAAGAGGCCGTATCCAGGGAGAGTTCTGCTATTAGTTCTACCACAGCTAAATGATCATGCCAGATCTTGTGTCTGTAACAGATGGTGATACTGATACCCTATTCTTCTCTTGGAAGGTTCTCTAGTTGCACAGGAGAAAGCAGTATGAAATATAGGTATTAATTCACATGAGAAAAAAAAGTACTGGAATGCATATGAATTGGCAGGTCCAAGGGATTTAGGTTTTGTTTGAACTCTCATGGTCTAAATTTGTTTGAGTTTAACTGCAACCAAAAGCCTATCCTATACAAAATAAAATGTCAAATAAGGCAAATGTGAAAGTAAAAGAACACTGTTTTCTCTGTTCTGACTTTTACAGGTATGATATGGTCTGAATGTAAAGAAATCTGGTCTCAAGGTCCAAAGGAATACCTCTTTGAGTTATGGAATATGCTTGATTTTGGTATGTTAGCAATTTTTGCAGCATCATTCATAGCAAGGTTTATGGCATTTTGGCATGCATCAAGAGCTCAGAACTTCGTTGATGCAAATATGAAGGATCTGACAAGTCCAACACTGGAACCCAACATAAAATACTACACCTTGGGTGAGTTGGTTGCATGGGATTATGATCTATTTCTTAGGCCAAGGTAGATTTATTTTCTGTTAATAAGTACTCAATACTTCCACAATGTACTGATCAAGAATTTGATCACAGTTCCTTTGCTGTGCTCAAACATCTCTTTGGGGACTGTTTTAGATGTCAAGTACTGAAATGATCTGAGAACAAAATACAATCCTATACAATACAATACACCAGGTTGGAAGAAACCTTCAAGATCATCACGTCCAACCCATCAAACAATCCAACCCACCCAACAACTAGACCATACAGCCAAGCACCCCATCAAGTCTTCTCCTGAACACCTCCAGTGAAGGTGACTCCACCACCTCCACGGGTAGCCGATTCCAATGGCCAATCACTCTCTCCATGTAGAACTTTTTCCTAACATCCAGCCTAAATCTGCCCTGGCGCAGCCTGAGACTGTGTCCTCTTGTTCTGGTACTGGCTGCCTGGGAGAAGAGGCCAACCTCTGCCTGGCTACAACCTCCCTTCAGGTAGTTGTAGAGAGCAATAAGGTCACCCCTCAGTCTCCTCTTCTCCAGGCTAAGCAACCCCAGCTCCCTCAGCCTTTCCTCATAGGGCTTGTGTTCCAAACCCCTCACCAGCTTTGTTGCCCTTCTCTGGACACGTTCCAGCAAGTCAACATCCTTCCTAAATTGAGGGGCCCAGAACTGGACACAGGACTCAAGGTATGGCCTAACCAGTGCAGTGTACAGGGGCAGAATGACCTCCCTGCTCCTGCTGGCCACACTGTTCCTAATGCAGGCCAGGATGCCATTGGCCTTCTTGGCTGCCTGGGCACACTGCAGGCTCATGTTCAACTTACCATCAACCAGTACCCCCAGGTCCCTCTCTGCCTGGCCACTCTCCAGCCACTCTGACCCCAGCCTGTAGCACTGCCTGGGGTTGTTGTGGCCAATGTGCAGAACTCGGCACTTGGATGTGTTAAATCTCATGCCATTGGACTCTGCCCATCTGTCCAGTCTGTGGAGGTCCCTCTGCAAAGCCTCTCTGCCCTCCAGCAAATCAACTGCTGCCCCCAGCTTGGTGTCATCTGCAAATTTACTGATGATGGACTCAGTGCCCTCATCCAGATCATCAATAAAGATGTTGAAGAGCATGGGGCCCAGTACTGATCCCTGGGGCACACCACTAGTGACAGGCCGCCAGCTGGATGTGGCACCATTCACCACCACTCTCTGGGCTCGGCCCTCCAGCCAGTTCCTAACCCAACGCAGTGTGATCCTGTCCAAGCTATGGGCTGCCAGCTTGGCCAGGAGTTTGCTGTGGGGGACAGTGTCAAAGGCCTTGCTGAGGTCCAGGTAGACCACATCCACAGGCCTCCCCACATCCACCAGGAGGGTCACCTGATCATAGAAGGAGAACAGGTTGGTCAGGCAGGACCTGCCCCTCCTAAATCCATGCTGGCTAGGCCTGAGCCCCTGGCCATCCTGTAAGTGCTGTGTGATCGCATTCAAGATGACCCGTTCCATAATCTTGCCTGGCACTGAGGTCAGGCTGACAGGCCTATAATTCCCTGGCTCATCCAACCGGCCCTTCTTGTGGATGGGCACCACGTTAGCCAGCTTCCAGTCTTCTGGGACCTCTCCAGTGAGCCAGGACTGCTGAAAAATGATGGAAAGTGGCTTGGACAGCTCATCTGTCAGCAATCTTAGCACCCTAGGATGGATCCCATCCGGTCCCATGGCCTTGTGGGGGTCCAAGCGGCTCAGTAGATCTCTATCTTCCTCTTGGAGCAGCGGGAAACTATGCAGCTCTCTGGCTCTTTCTGCCAGCTCTGCAGGCCAGCTGTCTGGAAGACGTTCTGCCCTG
The DNA here is from genome assembly GCA_033816785.1 of Picus viridis. Lineage (NCBI taxonomy): Eukaryota > Metazoa > Chordata > Aves > Piciformes > Picidae > Picus > Picus viridis. The sequence continues at coordinate 10,745,637 of CM066566.1, forward strand.
CTAGTGAAGACTGAGGCAAAGAAGGTGTTAAGTACCTCTGCCTTTTCCTCATTCTTTGTTACAACGTTCCCCTCCGTGTCAACCAAGGAGTGGAGGTTGTCCTTGCCCTTCTTCTTGCTATTGATGTATTTATAGAAGGACTTTTTGTTATCCTTCACAGCAGAGGCCAGTCTAAGTTCTAAATGGGCTTTTGCCTCCCTAATTTTCTTCCTGCACAACCTAGCAACATCCCTAAACATTCCGTAGGTTGCCTCCCCTTTCTTCCGAAGATGATACACCCTCTTTTTTTCCCTTAGTTCTATTAAAAGTTCATTACCCATCCAGGCTGGCCGTCTGCCCCAGCGGCTCATCTTCCGGCACACTGGCACAGCCTGTTCTTGCACCTTCTTGGACCCTACTGTCACCCCATCCCTTTTCAAGATTATTTTAATCCAGGTCATTGTATCTCTTCAAGTACACAAATGTATTCTGCAAATGCTAGTTGCTTTAACAACATGACCGGTGTATCTCATAAGTATTTGCTCAGAGGCTCTGTTATGTTAGAGTTCCCAAACAGAGAGGGACCTGGGGGTGCTGATTGACAGCCGCCTAAACATGAGCCAGCAGTGTGCCCAGGTGGCCAAGAAGGCCAACGGCATCCTGGTCTGCATTAGGAATAGTGTGGCCAGCAGGAGCAGGGAAGTCATTGTGCCCTTGTACTCTGCTTTGGTTAGGCCACACCTTGATTACTGTGTCCAGTTCTGGGCCCCTCAGTTTAAGAAGGACATCGAGACACTTGAACGTGTCCAGAGAAGGGCAACAAGGCTGGTGAGAGGCCTTGAGCACAAGCCCTATGAGGAGAGGCTGAGGGAGCTGGGGTTGTTTAGCCTGGAGAAGAGGAGGCTCAGGGGTGAACTCATTACTCTCTACAACTACCTGAAAGGTGGTTGTAGCCAGGAAGGGGTTGGCCTCTTCTGTCTAGCAACCAGCACCAGAACAAGGGGACACAGTCTCAAGCTGCACCAGGGGAAGTTTAGGCTCGAGGTGAGGAGAAAGTTCTTCACCGAGAGAGTGATTCGCCATTGGAATGTGCTGCCCAGGGAGGTGGTGGAGTCACCATCCCTGGATGTGTTCAAGAGGGGATTGGACGTGGCATTTGGTGCCATGGTCTAGTCATGGGGTCTGTGGTGACAGGTTGGACTCGATGATCTTCGAGGTCTTTTCCAACCTTGGCGATACTGTGTGTTATTGTAATGTATCTTGATCCACCCTCTTTACCAATATGAGATAAAAATGTTAAACTTGCTTGTCATGTATGAGAAGCTACTAAAAGCTATTTTGAACAAATGAGGAAAAAATTAGTCTGTGTTTATTTGTGTCCGCTCACAACACCACCTCATCTCTCTTCCCTTTATCACACATTTTTCTCTAAGCTACTGAGTTGCCTCAGTTTCTACCTCTATTCCATTCCTCAACTACTGTTTCTGATAAGGCTGCATTTTTTCATTGTGGGGGCTGTAATAAAAGCAGAGCAATAAGTACCCACATTCTGAAGTCTATGACATTGTAGCCTTACAAATTTTACTGAAAAGTGACAAATTTCTCATAAGTTGTAAAAGCAGCTAGCTAAATATTAATTCAATTTTCAGTTACATCCTCTAGCAGAAATTACAAACAGGGGCTGTTTATGTTCATAGTTTCTGGGTATGACAAGCACAAGTCTCCTAACTCATTTATTCTGTATAATACCTTTCATCCAGCAAGGCAATTTCTGTTGACATCAGTCATAAGTTGAGATTTTTGTTATGCAGCTAAGCAGAGTTGAGTGATTTTTTTAAATGTGTGCATGTACACTGAACTCTGCTTGGAAAGCATCTATGTGTGATAGTGTTGACATGGGGAACATTAATAGTGTATATTTAATGCCACAGGTTTTATCATAGGCTAGCAAACGCAACTTGATGGACACCAGGCTGAACACAGGCTGTCATGAGAGCATATTGCTGGCTCACAGTGAACTTGTTCACCAGCACTCCCATTTTCTGCCTTTACAGCACAGTAAACACAGACAGCATTCTCCTGGGATGTAGGCAACCCATTCCAGGTTAACTTCTTCTCTTTACCTGAAGCACAACAGTCAACTGAATTTAAGCTTCCCACACCACCAGAGAATGTCTTAATCTTCATCAAGGAAGTATTCTGAAGGATACAGCTTTGGGTTTCTTCTTCTGATGCTTTTCTGTAAATACTTCTTTAAGTACAGTTTTTGAACCTGAATATTCTCCTCTACAGCTAAATATATCCCCTGTCAAACATCAGTGTTACATTCACTTGTTGATCAAAATGATGTTCAAATATTTCACACAAGTGGTTTGGCTTCAACAGAAGGGGTTGATAAGTATTATGATAGAAAAGGAGATGGGAATGGGTATTTGGTGTGTGCCAGGAAAAAAACCACTATCATTTCACTATGAAGAAAAAGGTGGAGTAATTCAGAAAAAAGCAGAGAAATGTTATTGTTCACACGATTTTGGAGTTGGGGATGGCATTTAATGGTTCCAGATCCCTACATCAAAACAGTTAATTTTGTGTAGCTCAAACAAATCACATTTCTAATTGAATATATTCAGTTGTCATCACCCGACATTGCAATCTGTACACTGCACTGGTTAGGCCACACCTTGAGTCCTGTGTCCAGTTCTGGGCCCCTCAGTTTAGGAAGGATGTTGACTTGCTGGAATGTGTCCAGAGAAGGACAACGAAGGGCAGAGAAGGGGTTTGGAACACAAGCCCTTTGAGGAGAGGCTGAGGGAGCTGGGGTTGCTTAGCCTGGAGAGGAGGAGACTCAGAGGTGACCTTATTGCTCTCTACAACTACCTGAAGGGAGGCTGTAGACAGGCAGAGGTTGGTCTCTTCTCCCAGGCAGCCAGCACCAGAACAAGAGGACACAGTCCCAGGCTGCACCAAGGGAGGTTTAGGCTGGATGTTAGGAAGAAGTTCTACACAGAGAGAGTGATTGCCCATTGGAATGGGTTGCCCAGGGAGGTGGTGGACTCACCATCGTTGGAGGTGTTCAGGAGAAGACTTGATGGGGTGCTAGGTGCCATGGTTTAGTTGGTTTGGTAGGTTGGATTGGTTGATAGGTTGGATGCAATGATCTTGAAGGTCTCTTCCAACCTGGTCCTATTCTATTCTATTCTATTCTATTCTATTCTATTCTATTCTATTCTATTCTATTCTATTCTATTCTATTCTATTCTATTCTATTCTATTCTATTCTGGATTTTACTTACATTCTCCAAGAGACTGGGATTCAGCTTCCAAATGGTTACTTCCATGATCTTACACTTCACCTTTATAATCAATGGAGATCTAATCAACACAGTCAAGGAAGCTGTGAAACGGTCTTAATTCAATTGGCTAAGTGTGTGACTAAAGCTGTTTGAGTTGCCTTGCGTTTCTTCCCTCACCTCCAGCTGCTGTTTCAGGAAGACCTCTCCTTGACCTGTACAGATATCTCGAAATGCTGACAGAAATTCTCATCTTTTGTTTCTAGCCCGAATAAACTGGGATCCCTCTGATCCTCAGATTATATCTGAAGGCCTGTATGCAATCGCAGTAGTATTAAGCTTCTCCAGAATAGCTTACATCCTGCCAGCAAACGAAAGCTTTGGACCACTTCAGATATCACTTGGCAGAACTGTGAAAGACATCTTCAAGTTCATGGTGATATTTATCATGGTGTTTGTGGCTTTCATGATAGGCATGTTTAATCTCTATTCCTACTATCTGGGTGCAAAACAGAACGAAGCATTCACAACGTAAGTACCGCTAATTAAACTGCAACCAATTGAGGCTGCTTGTATGGATTGCTTACGCTGTGTGTATTGTTTACTACTTTGTTTTATAAGGTTTGCATCTCATTTGAATTTCTTTGTTTTAGATTAAGTAGTAATTTTAGGTCTTGTTCTGGTGCTTAAAGGATATAGCAAAAGATAAGCTCTTGATCCCAGCAGTGCTGGAAAGGTGAGATGTAGTTGTCCTTTACATGAGAGAGCAACAGGAATATCTGTACCTCTTCCTAGGGAGAGAAGAAGGGCCAGAAAGAGCTTACAGGTCATGATTAGAGGGCATACCATCATGGATGATGTTGCAGTGGATGTCTACTCTAGAATGCCTGATCAGGAAGACAAAGTAGATAAGGCCTTTTCCAGACAACTGCAGAGAACTCAACACTTGCATGCCCTGGTCCTTGTGAGGATTTTTAACCAACTTGGTATCTGCTGGAGGGACAATACAGCAGGGCACATGTAATCCACATGTAAACCCCAAATGTGTTTTGCAATACTACTGCATTTTTGGATATGGGGAGCTGAGATCCCTTCACCAAAGCCAGGGAAAATGTGTCTTCAAACAGGTGGAGATAGACTAGTTTGGACTTCTGTTTGTGTGTGTGTATACATTTATTCATGTATTTGCTGGTTAAGAAGAAATACATATATTGTTGCTGAGCCATAGATTCACAGAATCAGTTTGATTTACTGTTTACATTTATGTTGTTTTCTCTTCTGTGGGAAGGCATCTTACCCATTTAAGGAGTTACTCCTCTAGAGGCTATACCAAAGGTTTTCCTCTATTCATGCTAGCAGCATGATTGTAGTAGTAGTAATAGTGATCAAAATGTCTCTTAACCTAAATGGAAGATGTTAATTTTAATCACTCCAGCCTAATGCTGAGTTCAGGAGTTTGTTCAGGTGAGTCTGGTAGGATTCCTGAAGTTGGATGGTATGCTGTTCACCTCTGTAAGACACACTTCTTTAGCTGTACCTTCTTACAGTCACAGATGTTACCAGTTCTCAAAGAACAGCAATTTGCAGTAGTTTCTGTATCAGGACCCCAAGGGACCGGGACTCCTCCGCAAGGAACAGCCAACCCCCCCCCCTTCAAGGGATAAAGGGAAGGGGTAGGGACCCACCCCCAGGGGAAGTCTACATCTACCTGAAAGGTGGTTGTAGCCAGGAAGAGGTTGGTCTCTTCTTTCTAGCAACCAGCACCAGAACAAGAGGACACAGTCTCAAGCTGTGCCAGGGGAAGTTTAGGCTCGAGGTGAGGAGAAAGTTCTTCACAGAGAGATTGGCCATTGAAGTGTGCTGCCCAGGGAGGTGGTGGAGTCACCGTCCCTGGAGGTGTTCAAGAGGGGATTGGACATGGCACTTGGTGCCATGGTCTAGTCATGGGGTCTGTGGTGACAGGTTGGACTCGGTGATCTTTGAGGTCTCTTCCAACCTTGGTGATACTGTGATATATTTAAATGAACTCATCTGGGGGAAAAAAAGGTGTCTCCACACCATGATTTATTACCTTTACCCTGAATTTGTGGAATAGTGCAAACTCAGCTGGAAAGTTGTGGTCCGTGAGACTCACTCAGTTGAAAAATGCTGCTTTGCAGTCAGGTGTTCTGTCTTCTTCACAGGCTCAGAATGTTGGTCGTATTAATGGTCAAGTGAAATAATTAATACTAAGTGAACTCATGCTGCAATTATAATTAAGTATTTGCAGGTTAATTGCTTTCTGATTATTTTTCACAATACTAGCAAGCTTGTAGCATGTAGAATAAAGTAGCTAATAAGTGAATCATGAAGCATTGTAATATTCTTTTGAGGGTGTATCTACAGTTCCTAGACTGAGTCAGATGGTTCTGTTGTCAGTCTTAAATATTAGGAATCCTATTGGGAAACAGCCTGTACCTATGACATTAAATAATGTATTGCTTCATAATATCACTGTGGTAGAGGTCTACATTATGATAATGGAAAAGTCTGTACATTGGATAGAAATGGTAACTGGCAATGTATGCAGTAAGGATATACAGCTTTTCAGTAACATATGTATATGTTCAATTTCTCCTTTTAGTGTTGAAGAAAGTTTCAAGACGTTGTTCTGGGCTATATTTGGACTGTCAGAAGTTAAATCTGTTGTCATCAATTATAAACACAAATTTATTGAAAATATTGGTTATGTCCTTTATGGAGTCTATAATGTTACCATGGTCATTGTGTTACTGAACATGCTTATTGCAATGATCAACAGTTCATTCCAGGAAATCGAGGTAAAATCTCCATTTGTTATGAAATATCACTGCATTTACTGTTAGAGCTAATTGTTTAATCTCCTGGAAAATTTTCTTGTTGACATCTTATTTAAGAAAAAAATCCTACATGGGCTTTTGGAATATATTAGGAGAAACTATTAATTCTACTGTACAGTTTCATTATAAAATAGCTGGAAATTACCCAGCTGCATCAGGGACCTTGAGGGACCTTGGCAGGCTGGACAGATGGGCAGAGTCCAACAGGATGGCATTCAACAAGTCCAAGTGCCGGGTGCTGCACTTTGGCCACAACAACCCCATGCAGAGCTACAGGCTGGGGTCGGAGTGGCTGGAGAGCTGCCAAACAGAGAGGGACTTGGGAGTTCTGACTGACAGCCTGCTGAACATGAGCCAGCAGTGTGCCCAGGTGGCCAAGAAGGCCAATGGTTAGGTGTGGCCTAACCAGTGCAGTGTACAGGGGCAGAATGACCTCCCTGCTCCTGCTGGCCACACTGTTCCTGGTACAGGCCAGGAAAAGCACAAACCACAAACAGCACAAACCATGGTGATGACAGACAGCATACCGGATTTAATTGTATATTCCAGCAAGTGGAAGGATTTAGGTTGCCTAATCTTACTTAATGTCATGCTTCAAGTAAGAGAATAAAATGTTGATTTAAGATTCTGATACTATGTCTTCTTCACAAAAATAAACAAAAATAGCTAACATAGAGCAATTGCTACAGAAGAGTCTAATAAGAAATCACAACTCATAATTTCATGGAGAGTTGTACATTTTTGATACATTAACACAGGAGTTTTCCTTTTCATTTACTGAGCATGAGACTGTTCCAAGCAAGTGGCTACTTGGTCAAGGCCTAATGGGTGGATTTGAGTGTTGCTGTGAAACTTTAACTTGGGCATGGTATTCTGTGCTTTTCAGTTAGAGCTTTTATTCTTATCAGTGTATTTACATGGAGGTCTGGTTTTGTGATCCTGTGTTGCAGACTATTAGCACTCACTCTGGACTAACCATGTTTAAATCAAATCCACTTTTTTTCTTCTGTAATGGCATGATTTTAAATGGATTAATAAGAAGAGTTCCATTCACTGAAATAGGGGTTTCAGAGCTTATAAGCAAGTTGTGTTTGGGATTAACTTCAGCCAACTACATTCACAAGACACAAAAAGTTTAGCTAGAGCAGCTTCAATATTCATGGTGGCATTAACAGTGTATTAACAACCATGTTTCTGTTTTACAGGATGATGCTGATGTGGAATGGAAATTTGCAAGGGCTAAACTTTGGTTTTCTTACTTTGAAGAAGGAAGAACCCTTCCAGTACCTTTCAACTTAGTGCCAAGCCCAAAGTCTTTGCTGTATCTCCTACTCAAAATCAAAAGATGTATTTTTAAACCGTTTCTGTGCCAAAAGAAAAGCTTTCAGGAAGATGCAGAGATGAACAAGGTAATTTTATGTGCATACTGACTACTAATTCTAAAGATAAAACCTATTTTAACTTTATTTGTGTTGCTGACCTGTTTTTCTCATGAGTTCCCAGCATAATCGGTACTGAAGGTGGTCACAATGTACAGGCTGAAACTCTTACTTTGTTTTTGTAATACAAACATTTGTCTACATCTGAAACTAGTTAAGTAAGAAAAATACCATTGTAAATTTACATTTATTACTATTTCTTGTCACAGAATTCAGACCAGGAGGGACTTCAGGGGGTCTCTGGTCCAACGTCCTGCTCACAATAGGGTCAACTCTGAGGTCAGGCCAGATCACTTAGGGCTTCATCCAGTCTTTAAAACCTCAAAGGAGGGAGACTGCACAACCTCTCTGGGCAGCATGTGACACCACCTGACTGTGATTCTGGGGGAAAAAGTGTTACTTCTACATCTTGTCTGAATTTGAGTATTTCCTGTAATCCTCCTGCCCTGCAGTGCTGTGAAGAGTCCAACTCCATTTCTTCAATGGCCATCTTGCATGTGGTGGAGGCTGCTGTTAGGTATGCCTGATGCCATCTCTGCTTCAGGCTGAAGAAGCCCATATTACCCTAGCATCTCTTCACAGGGCAGGTGCTCCAGCCATAAACATCTTGGTGATCTTCAACAAATCTTGCTACAGTTTTTCAACATCTCCCTCACCGTTACCCCAGTTCCTCAGGTCCTTTTCTTCAGAGCTATTCCTCAGCCAGTCAGTCTCCAGCCTCAAGCTGTGCCGGGAGGTTTAGGGTGGAGGTTAGGGAGAAATTCTACACAGAGAGAGTGACTGCCCATTGGAATGTGCTGCCCGTGGAGGTGGTGGAGTCACCATCATTGGAGGTGTTCAGGAGGAGACTTGATGGGGTGCTTGGTGCCATGGTTTAGTTGATTCGGTGGTGATGATCTTGAAGGTCTCTTCCAACCTGGTTAATTCTATTCTATTCTATTCTATTCTATTCTATTCTATTCTATTCTATTCTATTCTATTCTATTCTATGTTGTGGAGTTATTCCTTCCCATTTGTCCTTAGTGAAATTCACAGGCTTCCTGTCAGCTCTCTCCCCCTGGATGACATCCCTGCTCTCATGTGTGTCAGCTGTTCCCCCTCAAATTTGGTTTTCCCTGCAAACTTGACGGGGGTCAAGTTTGACAAGACTCTGATGTCTAGTCTTTGATAAAGATGTTTAAAAGGGCAAGCTCCAGGACAAGACCCCAATACTGCCTTATAAACAAAACCATCCAGTCATGATTTTATCCATCTAATTGCCCAACCATCCAGACAGTAATATCCTAATATTAGTATAAGAATATTCTAGGATACAAATACAAAACCCTTGTTAAAGTCAAGGTAGATGACATCATCACCTCTCCCCTAATTTTCTCTCATAATACAGAATTAACCAGGTTGGAAAAGGCCTTTGAGATCATTGAGTACAACCTATCATCCAACACTATCTACTCAACTAAACCATGGCACTAAGTGCCCCATCCAGTCTCTTCTCAAACACTTCCAGTGATGGTGACTCCACCACCTGCCTGGGCAGCCCATTCCAATGGCCAACCACTCTTTCTATGAAGAAATTCTTCCTAACATCCAGCTTGAACCTCCCCTGGTGCAGCTTGAGAGTCTGTCCTCTTGTTCTGTTGGTGGTTGCCTGGGAGAAAATCTTCCCTATAGCCTTCCAAAGTGATCTGAAAACAACCTCTTCCCGATCAAGTCCATGCAATTTGCTGGTGTTTCAAACCATCACCTGCTTCTGAAAACTGAGATTTAAGATGCTAACAGGGAGCTATTCAAAACAGCTACAGTGACTACATTACTATTCTGAGTGCTTTGAATTTTAAGTAAAACTAGAGAATGATGAAACGAGAAGCAAATTCAAAGGAGGTGTTTTCTAAGAGCAATGATCTGTGTGTGCTGTGTTTCTTCTCTCACACAACACTACTTTTGCTGTGGTTTATATTATTGTTATATTTAAATTACTCTTCTCCCCCCTCCAGTTACTGGTGTGCATATTGTCAATAGATATTAATTTAAAAAAATATGACATCTGGTTTTCTAGTTCAGTCATGAATAGAATAGAAATAGAAATAGAAATAGAATAGAATAGAATAGAATAGAATAGAATAGAATAGAATAGAATAGAATTTTAACCAGGTTGGAAGAGACCTTCGAGATCATTGAGGCCAACCTATCATCCAACACTATCCAATCAACTAAACCATGGCAACAAGTGCCCCATCGTGTCTCTTCCTAAACACCTTCAGTGATGGTGACTCCACCACCTCCCTGAGCAGCCCATTCCAGTGGCCAATCACTCTTTCTGTGAAGAATTTCTTCCTAACATCCAGCCTGAACCTCCCCTGGTGCTGCTTGAGACTGTGTGCTCTTGTTCTGATGCTGGATGCCTGGGAGACCAACCCCCACCTGGCTGCAACCACCCTTCAGGTAGTTGTAGATAGCAATAAGGTCTGCCCTGAGCCTCCTCTTCTCCAGGCTAAGCAACCCCAGCTCCCTCAGCCTGTCCTCATAGGGCTTGTGCTCCAAACTCCTCATCAGCTTTGTTGCCCTTAGTGACAGGCTGTATTCAGGAGTAACTTTTGTTAGGGGAAGGGGAAAAAAACAGCATAGGAGAGAATGTAAAAGTTTTGTCTAAAAAACCTGGATGATAATGAAATCTTGGCAGTCTCTGCCACCAAGTGGTCATTCAGCAACATACAACAGATGCTCTGTCCTGTGATTGCTGCACATAAGATAATGCTTCATTCTTTTGATTTACCTGTCATCTTGCAAGGTGCTCTACATCTAATTAAAAGTACATTATTCTGTTCAAAAATGCAGAGTAATGGAGTGTCAAAGGTCAGATAAAAATGTTACAGACTGTCTGGTTCGCAGTGTCCACTTAGCTCATTTCACCACATACTACCAATTTTGCTAGTTCAAGTAAAAATTAAGTTGTTGTTGCTTTAGACTACCTCTTGAAGTGAACCAGTCGAACAATTTAAAACTGGTAGCCAGCTGTGGTGGGTTGGAGTTCCCCTCCCCAACATTAACCTTGCCAGACCAACTCAGTTAGAAGCAAATGAAGCTGTATTTACAAGCAAAATCTACAGTCTGTGGTGGAATGCAATGAGTATGTACAAAATATACAGGATTTACAATATTGTGGTGGTTTGCCCCTGGCCTGGAGGCCAGATGCCCACCAAAGCTGCTCTATCACTCCCCCTCTTAAGTGAACAGGGGAAGAAGGGAAAAGAAATATTACAGAAACCAGGAATAGGATAGGAGCAATTTTAATAACACTAATAAGCAAACAGCAATAGATCACACAGAAGCAAAAAGCAGAGAGAGAGATGTCAAGTCTCTACATCCCATCAGCAGGACGATGGTCAGTCTCAGGCAGCAGGGCTCTCTAAGCTTGGTGGTTACTTGGGAGGATACACGCCATGGACGAATCCCCACACTTCCTTCTTTCACTTCATTCTTATACCTGAGCTGACATCGTATGGAATACCTCTTTGGCCAGTATGAGTCAGCTGGCTCAACCATGTCCCCTCCCAAGATTCTGCCCACCCCTCAATGTACTCTTGGGGCAGGGAAATGTTGAAAGGACACAGCCTGGATACTGGGTTCAACAGTAGCCAAAACACTGCTACGTTATCATCTACTGCTGCAAAACACAGCACTAGAAAGATGCTGTGAGGAGAATTAACTCCAGCTCAGTCCAACCCAATACAAATATTTACAGATATTTGCAACTGACAAACAGCACAAGGATGCCCCTGGCCAAGGGCCAGGGAGGCTACTAGCTTCTCCTTCCCTTACCCCCTCTGTACAAAAGGGACAAGAGAATCGAGCAGAGAAGTTAGACTTAGCCAAGGCCAGCCAAAGCATGCAGATTCTCTCTCCTGAGTGAAGCAAAACCATCCAGAGAACAGAAAAGGGAAGAATTGTTATGGTACAGCTCCTCTTATTCTAGATATTTACCCAATGAATTTGTTTAGAATAATCTTTTGTTTTCCTTTTCACACCCAATAGTGATTTATTTATATTTTTCTACTTTTCTGCTCAAGATCTGCAACTCAATTTTGCAGGCATAGCCTAAAACCACCACACCAGCATAAGGGATTATATCTGAAATAAATAATATTTAAAAAAAAAAAAAAAGCATTTGTAGATTATATGTAAGCTGGTAAGTAACAGGATCATGAATCATATCACAGCTGCAGAAAAAGTCAGAGCTCCAGAAGGGCTGGGATGCCAGATGAAGCCCAAGCTTACACCTTAGAGCATCTTTGGCCAGGGTGGCTTCATAGAATCATAGAATCAACAAGGTTGGAAAAGACCTCAAAGATCATCAAGTCCAACCTCTCAGCCAACACCTCATGACTAACTAAACCATGGCTTCGAGTGCCACATCCAATCCTTTTTGGAACACCTCCAGGGACGGTGACTCCACCACCTCCCTGGGCAGCACACTTAAATGGCCAATCTCTGTGAAGAACTTTCTCCTCACCTCGAGCCTAAACTTCCCCTGGTGCAGCTTGAGACTGTGTCCTCTTGTTCTGGTGCTGGTTGCCTGGGAGAAGAGACCAGCCCCCATACAGCTACAACCTCCCTTCAGGTAATTCTAGATAGCAATAAGGTCTCCCCTGAGCCTCCTCTTCTCTAGGCTAAGCAACCCCAGCTCCCTCAGCCTCTCCTCATAGGGCTTTTGCTCGAGGCCTCTCACCAGCTTCATTGCCCTTCTCTGGAAACATTCAAGTGTCTCAATATAGGCTACACCTTGAGTACTGTGTCCAGTTCTGGGCCCCTCAATTTAAGGACATTGAGACACTTGAACATGTCCAGAGAACAGCAACAAAGCTGGTGAGGGGTTTGGAACACAAACTCTATGAGGAGAGGCTGAGGGAGCTGGGGTTGCTTAGCCTGGAGAAGAGGAGGCTCAGAGACAGCTTATTGCTGTCTACAACTCCCTGAAGGGAGGTTGTATCCAGGAGGGGTTGGTCTCTTCTCCCAGGAAACCAGCACCAGAACAAGAGGACACAGTCTGAGGCTGCACCAGGGAAAGTTTAGGCTCAAGGTAAAGAGAAAGTTCTTCACAGAGAGAGTTGTTAGCCATTGGAATGTGCAGCCCAGGGAGGTGGTGGAGTCCAACAGGGGAGTGTACTGGGCACTCGGTTGCCATGGTTTAGTAGTCATGAGGTGTTGGGTGACAGGTTGGACTTGATGATCTTTGAGGTCTCTTCCAACCTTATTGATTCTATGATTCTATGATTCTACAATTCTATGAATATCCTTCTTAAACTGAGGGGTCCAGAACTGGACACAGTACTCAAGGTGTGGTCTAACCAGTGCTGAGTACAGGGGCACAATGATTTCCTTGCTCCTGATGGCCACACTTTTCCTGATCCAGGCTAGTATGCCATTTGCTTTCTTGGCCACCTGGACACACTGCTGGCTCATGTTCAGTCTACTCCGGTATGATCCATCCAAAGCTCAGCTAGTTTGTTCAGAGGCTTCTCCCTTCCTTCCTACAGAAGCATCCTACTACAGATCATCCCCATTCACCTTGAGTCTCAATTCATCATTTTATGATGGTCTACACCTTCTCAAAGATGTAAATCAGTAATGAAGCCTGCCAAATGCCTCCATGGTGTTTCATTGGGGAGTGCTGGCCTTTCCTTTCAGCACATGTAGTATGTCATGTACCATGATTCAGAAATGTTGGCTGATGATTCTTTGGTCTCTGGCATGAGCTGCATAAGTGATTACATTTGTCCATGAGTGAAAGTGAGGGGAGAAGCAAACTCCTTGTGTATCTGCGGTAGCAGAGGTTACATTAGTTACAGGCAAGTGCTGTGACAGAAAGTAGAGGGTTCATGCTGCGTCCTCTCATTCCTTCTTGACTTCTCCCACACTCTGCCTTGACTCTCCTTCATCCCTTGCCTACAAAGCTGTGCTGCCTCAGTACTACCTCCCTCCTATTGTGGATTCCCCTTCTGTGAACCTGAGGAGCAAGAGAAAGTGGTGGCTGCCCTGCTCTGGTCTCTTGGGCATATTAGGAGCAGATGAGAACCAAAGGGAGGAAACCTCCTAGTTCTGTTTCCTACATCACAGTCCGAAAGGGTTTGTTTCAACTCACAACTAAACTTCTGCTCAGGTACAAGGACTTTGCCAAGGTAATTTAATACTCCCCAAACTGAGCTTAACAGTTAATATTCTGGCACATGATACAAACATGAGGTAATTTAACTATATTGTTCTTATATTTATTTTATACTATAAATAATGTTTCCATTTCAGCTTGGTCAAAGGAAGCAATCAAGTATAAGAAGCTCAGATGAAATCCACTTAAACAGTTTAAACAATCCTCCAAGGCAATACCAGGTAAAACCAGTTTGTTTTAAAACAAAATAAAGAATTGGTAGATCTGGTGGACTGACAGTGTGATGACAGTTTTGAATTTATGTTAAAGATCATGAACTGGGAATAAAGCCACAGACCTTTTATGTATCAAAAATAAATGCAATGATTTAGGTATTTGCAATGCAGTCTGGGGGTGTTTTTGCTCTCCTCATTGTATCTTAAATGCTGCCCTTATAGTACAGTCTTTTAAAGTGCTTGAAAGAATGTTTTCATTTAATTGCACAGTGCAAATTAAGTAAACCGAAAAGAAACCCCAAATCTTCCTGTTCCGTCTGCTGATCCAGATCAGGTTACTGAGCCACACCTCCATAAACTAATATCTGAAGCACTGAAAGTATTTTCAGGCTTTATGCTGTCAATACAGGCAGTTTATTCTTTGCCACCTAAACGACTTCAATGAGCCTCTGTGCAGTTCAGTATAAAGAGATCCAGTATGATCCATCTAAAGCTCAGCTAGTTTGTTCAGAGGCTTCTCCTTTCCTTCCTGTAATGCTACAGAACAGGTGGAAAAGAAAAGGCAATAGCTACCTGGGGGGAAAGCAAGATCTTCTGAATGCAAAAGGGTACAGAACACAAGTAATTTTTTTTTATCCATAAGGCAGAAAAAAGTGTTTCCCCTTGGGCAGGCTAACTCCACTCTTACCATGCAAGTGTAATATAGATATATCAAATATGATATAAGATTAAAATAGACTGATGGCAAAAGGGCTTAATACTGCTAATCAGGGTCATTATCAACTATGGTAGCAATAAAGGCTAGAGCGTTTCACCTGCATGGAGGTCAAAGTTGTAACTGTATTAGTCATAGAATCAATAAGGTTGGAAAAGACCTCAATGATGATCAAGTCCAACCTATCACCCAACACTTCCCGACTAACTAAACCATGGCTTTAAGTGTCACATCCAATCCTTTTTTGAACACCTCCAGAGACAGTAACTCCACCACCTCCCTGGGCAGCACACTCCAATGGCCAATCACTCTTTCTGGGAAGAACTTTCTCCTCACCTCCAGCCTAAACTTCCCCTGACACAGCTTGAGACTGTGTCCTCATGTTCTGGTGCTGGTTGCCTGGGAGAGGAGACCAATCCCTTCCTGGCTACAGCCTCCCTTCAGGTAGTTGTAGAGAGCAATAAGGTCTCCCCTGAGCCTCCTATTCTCCAGGCTAAACAACCCCAGCTCCCTCAGCCTCTCCTCGTAGGGCTTGCACTCAAGGCCTCTCACCAGCCTCGTTGCCCTTCTCTGGACACGTTCAAGAGTCTCAATGTCCTTTTTAAACTGAGGAGCCCAGAACTGGACACAGGACTCAAGGTGTGGCCTAACCAGCGCAGAGTACAGGGGCACAATGACTTCCCTGCTCCTGCTGGCCACACTGCTCCTGATCCACGCCAGGATGCCATTGGCCTTCTTGGCCACCTGGGCACACTGCTGGCTCATGTTCAGCCAGCTGTCAACCAGTACCCCCAGGTCCCTTTCTGCCTGGCTGCTCTCCAACCACTCTTTCTCACAAACTTCAGTATTAGGCTGATCTTTGTGAATGGTAACATTCATAAGATGTGTTTACCTTTCTAACTTTCATGTAGATGTATGCACAGAGTAATACAGTTTGAATATCCACTGCAGATGAAAGCAGAGATTTTTACTTTCCATTCCTTTAACCTGGCAGGCCCTATGCTATAATGCCTGAAAGCAACAGAAGGTAACAGAGCTCATATTTTGAAATGTCTAGCTCAGTCCAGCTAAGAAGACTCTTTTTACCTTTCTTTCTTCTCTGCAGAAAATAATGAAGCGCCTCATTAAAAGATATGTACTGAAAGCTCAGATAGATAAAGAAAGTGATGAAGTCAATGAAGGTGAGTGTGTTGATGAATTGTGTGTTTATCACTAATCAGAGAATCAAAATAAACTAATGGAAGTGGTTACATATGCCACCTGAGAACTGTGTTTCCGTTAATACTTCGTTCACTTGACAAGTTCAAAAGTGCAAGATGTAAAATTAACGTGAATTTCAGCTAAAGAAGAAATGTGGCTTTCTGCCTCTGCTCTCCCATCTGAAAATACCACTGATGTGATAACTCCTTGTCATAAGTGTTGCTGCTTCTAGCAGTGCCCATGTATCTCCTATGGTGAGGCTGCATTTAAGGCAGCAGCTGCTTTAGGCTACTCCTGGATGAATTTTCCATTGAGTGGCTATGTGTTCTTATTTCAGATTCATATATGGAGAGACACCTGCTTCAAACTGTGCTTTTTGTTTGGGGTTTTTTGATGTAATTTTTGTAGCTGCACACAGCTAATGAATGCACTTCATAGAAATGCTCTGATGATG
The DNA here is from genome assembly GCA_033816785.1 of Picus viridis. Classification (NCBI taxonomy): domain Eukaryota; kingdom Metazoa; phylum Chordata; class Aves; order Piciformes; family Picidae; genus Picus; species Picus viridis. The sequence goes on from CM066566.1 coordinate 10,761,950, forward strand.
GAAAGACAATGCAGCAGGAAAAGGAGAGGACTGCTCTCTTATCATAGAATCATAGAATCAATAAGGTTGGAAAAGACCTCAGAGATCATCAAGTCCAACCTATCACCCAACACCTCATGACTACTAAACTGTGGCTTCAAGTGCCATGTCTAATCACTTTTTGAACACTTTCAAGGACGGGGACTCAACCACCTCCCCGGGCAGCCCATTCCAATGGCTCACAGCTCTCTCTGTGAAGAACTTTCTCCTCACCTCAAGCCTCCTCACCTCTTATGGACAGTGAGAGGCCTTGTTGCTGGCCAGGAGAACTCAGAGAATCATAGAATCAACCAGGCTGGAAAAGACCTCAGAGATCATCAAGTCCAACCTAATACCTAGCCCCTCATGACTAACTAAACCATGGCTTCAAGTGCCACTCTGCATGATCTGCAGAAATGGACCTGGGAGCGTTGGCCTGCAGCCTGTTGAATATAAGCTGGCTATGCACCCAGGTGACCAAGAAGGCAAACAGCATCCTGGCTTGTATCAAATTGTGTGACAAGCAGGACTAGGGAAGTGATTGTCTCCTTCTATGGCACTAGTGAGGCTGCATCTTGAATAGTGTCCATTTTGGGGACTCTCACTGCTAGAAAGACATTGAGGTGCTGGAGTGTGTCCAAAGAGGAAAAAAGCTGTCTAGAGAAAAAGCCTTATGAGTGGATGAGGGTACTGGTGTTGTTTAGCCTGAAGAAAAGGAGGCTAGTGGGAGACCTTATTGCTCTCTACAACTACCTGAAAAGAGATTGTAGCAAAGTGGGTGTCAATCTCTTCTCAAGGTAACAAGTGATAGGATGAAAGGAAACATCCTCAGGTTGTGACGGGAAGGTTTAGATTGGATATTAGGAAACAATTCTTCACTGAAAGGGTTATCAGGCATTGGAACAGGCTGCCCAGGGAAGTGGTTGAGTCACCATCCCTGGAGGCATTAAAAGCTGTGTAGTTGTGGTGCTTAGTGACACGATTTATTGGTGAGCTTGCCAGTGTTAGGTTAACAGATGGATTTAATGACCTTAAAGGTCTTTTCCAACCTAAACAATTCTATGATTTCTCTTTCAGCAGAGCAGCAGCAGCCATAGAACAAATCATTTGAGTTTTGTGAACTCTTGTGATCTCTCACACTTTTGCCTTTAGATTCGTTCAGTTCCTGAACTGCATGTTCACATTCTTATCCCTAAGCCTCTCTTCACTAGTGGGTGAACATCTTCTTTTTCTGTTTCAACAAAGAAATCCCAAGAAAACCCAAGATAGCTGTGAGATACTTGGGGTTTTTTCCCTTCATTTCTTAATTGTGTGATCTCATGGTGTCTGTTCCAGGTGAGCTGAAGGAAATTAAACAGGACATCTCAAGTCTCCGGTACGAACTCCTTGAGGAAAAGTCTCAAAATTCTGAAGATCTTGCAGAACTTATCAGGAAACTTGGGGAAAAACTGTCACTTGACACTAAGGAAGAGGAAAGCAAGAGATAACCTAAATATTTAAGAAATGCCAGAGATTGTTAACAACCCACTGAAAGCCATATTTCTGTTTAAGTCTATCTCACATTTCTACAGCAGATTCAGAAAGGAAATCATTCTAGTTCTTTACTGAAAAAAACCCCCACAGTGGCAGATCCTCTGGGGCTACAGACAGTAGGGAGGAGACACCACCCGAGTCAAAATACTTATTGATTTTTTTACCTCCTGAAGAAGAGTTCATCTGAGATCATTTCAATATTCAATTCACCTCATTTAGAATTCCAGTGGAATCCTGATAAGGCCATTCATGAAAGCTTAAAGTTAGACATCTAAAAGTTTCCTCTCTGAACTGATTGTTTTGGAAAATTTCCTTTTGTAGACCATGTTACATATATTTTAGTGAAGAAAAAGAGGAAAATTCTAGGCTTTTACATATTTTTATCAAAAGCTATTCAGCTTTACAAGCCCTCCCAACTAGCAAAAAATAAAGAAGGCAAGCAGCAAGTTAACTGCCTCTCTTAAAAATGTGCAGGATATTCATTTGTTTGAATGTTTCCTTGAAGAGGTAGGCATCAGAATACATGGAGCACTGTGTTACAGTCTTCTTGAGCCTGTTACCACTGAACTATCCTGAAAGATACTTAGGTTCCAACAGGAGTTAGTGAGTTCATTAAGGAGGAAATACTTTTCACCAGGTTTATTGGAATGCTGTTGCTGAGGCATTGAAGAAAACGTATTTAATCCCTGAATTTCTAATCTGTTCCAGAGATCCCAAATTCTCCAGCTTTTATCTCTTGAACTAAACTCCCAAACTGCAGGGTAGAGATCTGAGTGTAAGCCAGTAACATGTATTTAATGTGGAAGATGCAAGGTGCAAGACCTCTCTCTGATTTCTGGGAACGTCATACATCGGGTACCATGTTTTTTTCACTGTTAAACCTGTTTATGCTTTAGCATTAAAGTTTGTTCAGATCTATCCCTTAGCAAACAAAACCATGTTCCAACAATTCATGAATTCTCACCTTCTGTGGACTGGTATCCCATGTCCCTTTTTTGCACTGGAGAAAGCTTGGGTCTTGTGCTGCATTCCCTAGGACTCCTCCAATGAAAAATCTTCCATCCGTGTTATCAGCAGAAGTCTCCAGTGTTTCCACCTTGCCCACCACAGTAAGGCTTCTATGTCTGCTTGTTTTAAACCGGACAAGAAGTGTCCATGTTTGGCTGATAGTTGTGTTACTGGCCATGTACTATATCCATGTAGGACACTCAGAGGGTTTCTGTCTTTTCAGATAGATGCAGGCTAAATTCCATCCAACTTTTCCTTCCGTTACTACAGTAATTTGGGTTTCTCCCTTCTGACAGTTGCCACTTCTGGGGACTGTTAAAATCTGTGTTACGTTGGGCATTTCTGCTCCTCTTTAAGCTTGGTTGAAATTGTGAAAGGGCTGTGAAAAATTTACAGAAACTTCAAAATATGTAGCAGACCTGTAAAAGCCATGTATGTTTAGGGAGCAAGGCTGGAAATGGCTTGGCAGTAATTGCTTTTAAGTGGGCTTTGTGAACCTTACCTGTTGTGGAATGTATCAGAATGCTTCTGCCTGTCTCTTTTAGGCTGGAGGCTGTTTTTTAGTGGGTTTAGATTAGTTTCCAGCTGAATTTACTAATAGTCCTTCTGAAAAAAAAAACCACACCAACCAATGATTAGGCAAATCAATTTTTAATAAGTATATTAGAATGAGCTTTGAAATCATGTGAAAACAGGTGGAGGCAAGGGGATTTGTGCTGCCTGGAGGTCAGCCTGCCCTGAGAGGTGTTTGTTGTGGTTTGGGGGAACTGTTCAGCCTTTTGCCTGGCCCATTAGTTTAGGCACAAATGGAGCACATGAGACAGTCCATGTCCTGTGGGCCTCAGCCATAATGAACTCAGGGTTTAGAAACTTTTAAGGCTTTAGGAGGAGAGGGCAAGTGAGGCAGTAGAGCAGCTTTTATTAAAAACCAGTGTACAGGCCCACCAACCCATGAGTTGCAGACTAGACAATTTCATAACTTGCCTTTGATCATGAAGGTGCACCTTGTCACCTGTACTATGTCCTGTGGTAGTCAACGGGGCATACTGCAGACTCCAAGGTGACCCAGCTGGCTGGCATTTGGCAGAAGGATTCTGGTGTCTGTGTCAGCCATTGTGTGGAAAACAGAGGTAGCTGGGGTGACCTCATGCTGGAGGGCAGAGTGATGTAGCTCCACTGCCTTTCAATCCATGGATGATTCCTGGCCATCTCCCTTAGCTACGACTGGCCATTGATTTTCACTTCCTACTTGAGTATTTTGGACCTGGTTTTCTGATGCAATGAGCACTTACTAGGGATCCATTGAATGCCTGCATTAGAGGCTGTACCACTCAAAGCAGATCTTCCACCTTAGACAGTCTTTTTGGAAAATCTGTTGTTCTGAACATGAGGTAACCAGGCAGTCAAAGGTCACTTCCAGTAATCAAAATGCTTTCTTTTTGGTCACTGTAACGTACAGCTTGTATCTGCAATCTAGTGCTAGGTGATGGCGAAGCCTATGATCTCCTAACCCTGCTCTGAGGAAATAAACACAGTGTGTGATCCAGGCACTTTTAAAGTGAAGAATTTTTTTTTTATTTAGAGAGGTAAAATGGACACTGTGAATTTGTTTATGCCCATATTCTGATCTACCTTGAAACTGTAGGGATCGTAATGTATATACTGTATTTCATGAAGAAAGCACAGATGGATTTTTTTAAGTCAATGAAGATAATTTTATATGTAGCTCTTACTCATGGAACAATTTGTTAAATATATTTGAAGAGGTCTATTGCCAAATGTAGTGTGACAAGCAATGTAGTATTTAAAATGAGCACAATACCAAATATATTATTCTGATTTAAAAAAAAATAATTAAACTTACCAGAATCAAAACACCTTTGTGGTGCATTGTGTGAACACATTGGTCCTTCAGAATCACAGAATCACCAAGGTTGGAAGAGACCTCAAAGACCATCAAGTCCAACCTGTCACTACAGACCCCATGACTAAACCATGGCACCAAGCGCCACTGGTAACCTTTGGCTGTTATTCCTTGGAAGAGAGCTGCAAGACAAATGTGGTAAACTATTTTAATGTGCTAGCAACACTAGTATAAAAAAGTTTCACAGAAGCAACAAAGGTATGGAGGAACCCGGAAACTATAGGCCAGTCAGCCTGACCTCAGTGCCAGGGACAATGATGGAGTAGATTATCCTGGCGGCAATAACTGCGCACCTGCAGGATGGCCAAGGGCTCAGGTCCAGCCAACATGGATTCAGGAAGGGCAGGTCCTGCCTCTCCAACCTGATCTCCTTCGATGATCAGGTGAGCCGCCTGGTGGATGTGGGGAGGCCTGTGGATGTGGTCTACCTGGACTTCAGCAAGGCCTTTGACACCGTCCCCCACAGCAAACTGCTGGCTAAGCTGTCAGCTCTTGGCTTGGGCAGCAACACTCTGTGCTGGGTTGGGAACTGGCTGGAGGGCCGGGCCCAGAGAGTGGTGGTGAATGGTGCCACCTCCAGCTGGAGGCCAGTCACCAGTGGCGTCCCCCAGGGATCAGTGCTGGGCCCCATCCTCTTCAATGTCTTCACTGACGATCTGGATGAGGGCATTGAGACAGTCATCAGCAAATTTGCAGATGACACCAAGTTAGGAGCAGATGTTGGTCAGTTAGAGGGTCGAAGGTCTCTGCAGAGGGACCTCGATTGGCTGGACAGATGGGCGGAGTCCAATGGGATGGCATTCAACAAGTCCAAGTGCCGGGTGCTGCACTTTGGCCACAACAACCCCATGCAGAGCTACAGGCTGGGGTCGGAGTGGCTGGAGAGCGGCCGGACAGAGAGGGACCTGGGGGTGCTGATCGACAGCTGCCTGAACATGAGCCAGCAGTGTGCCCAGGTGGCCAAGAAGGCCAACCGCATCCTGGCCTGCATTAGGAATAGTGTGGCCAGCAGGAGCAGGGAGGTCATTGTGCCCCTGTACTCTGCTTTGGTTAGGCCACACCTTGAGTACTGTGTCCAGTTCTGGGCCCCTCAGTTTAAGAAGGACATCGAAACACTTGAACGTGTCCAGAGAAGGGCAATGAGGCTGGTGAGAGGCCTTGAGCACAAGCCCTATGAGAAGAGGCTGAGGGAGCTGGGGTTGTTTAGCCTGGAGAAGAGGAGGCTCAGCGGCAACCTGATTGCTCTCTACAACTACCTGAAAGGTGGTTGTAGCCAGGAAGGGGTTGGCCTCTTCTCCCTAGCAACCAGCACCAGAACAAGGGAACACAGTCTCAAGCTGTGCCAGGGGAAGTTTAGGCTGGAGGTGAGGAGAAAGTTCTTCACCGAGAGAGTGGTTCGTCATTGGAATGTGCTGCCCGGGGAGGTGGTTGAGTCGCCGTCCCTGGAGGCGTTCAAGAGGGGACTGGATGTGGCACTGGTGCCATGGTCTAGTCGTGAGGTTTATGGTTACAGGTTGGACTCGATGATCTTTGAGGTCTCTTCCAACCTTGGTAATGCTGTAATACTGTGATACTGTATTTTCATAACTGAAAGGTTTGAGTTTTCATAACTCAAGGTCGAGTGTTTTATCTGCTATGACTGTGACTGATGCTAGAGGTTTCTGATCATCTGTAGCAGGTAACATATACTTTGCGTTCTACATAGTTTTCCTGGTTTCTAATAAGACAAGATTGACCTATCTTTGATAAGGAAGAGCTTCTGGATTTTTGTGTGAATTATTAAGATAAGAAATAGTTATATTATCTACTTAATTGTTTCTTTAAATCTTCTTGTATTTTTTGTGCCCAGCAATTTGTTTCTGCAGCAGCTTCAACATCTAAACTAGACCTACTGTGAAAAAGTATTGCCTTCATATTTTTTCCCCCAGAATATTTCTTAACCTTGAATTATGAGGCAGTGTGAGTAGAATTTCATAGACATTCTCCTTTATGTTCATTTAAACATATTTCTATTTCTGTATTTCTATGTTCTAAAAGCACAAGGCCTATGAGGAGAGGCTGAGGGAGCTGGGATTGTTTAGCCTGGAGAAGAGGAGGCTCAGGGGAGACATTATTGCTGTCTACAACTACCTGAAGGGGGTTGTAGCTAGGAGGGAGTTGGCCTCTTCTCTCAAGCAACCAGCACCAGAACAAGAGGACAGAGTCTCAAGCTGCACCACGGGAGGTTTAGGCTGGATGTTAGGAAGTAGTTCTTCACAGAAAGAGTGATTGGCCATTGGAATGTGCTGCCCAGGGAGGTGGTGGAGTCACCATCACTGGAGGTGTTTAGGAAGAAACTCGATGGGGGGCTTGGTGCCATGGTTTAGTAGATTCGAAGGTGATAGGTTGGACTTGATGATCTCAAAGGTCTTTTCTAACCTGGTTAATTCTATTCTAGGCTCGAGGTGAGGATAAAGTTCTTCACAGAGAGAGTTGTTAGCCATTGGAATGTGCTGCCCAGGGAGGTGGTGGAGTTGCCGTCTCTGGAGGTGTTCAAGAGGGGACTGGACATGGCACTTGGTGCTATGGTCTAGTAGTCATGAGGTGTTGGGTGACAGGTTGGACTTGGTGATCTTTGAGGTCTTTTCCAACCTTGTTGATTCTCTGATTCTGTTCTATGAGTCTAAATGAAAATTGCATTGACTGCATCTACCTCAGATGTTAGTAAATCTAACTTACTGTGCACATGGCAACCCAAATCTTGTCAATAAGCCAGGAGCTTTATGATAGAGAGAATTTCATATCCCATGTTTTCATACAATGTGGTGATCATGTATTTTCAATATTATGTCTTTGAAGTTTACAATATACCATTTGGTCTTGGCAGTACTTCAGCTATAGCAGCTGTATCATGTAATTTACTAAGTACATGCTCTCATGACTGCAGGGTCCCAAAACACAGCCCAGTCCAATGGAATCTTGCATCTGCCTCGTAGGGATTTCCCTTAAGCTTGAAATTTGTGGCTGAACATTGCAATTAATACAGTGCAGAGCTCATAATGTGCAACTGCACTCATTTGCAGGGCACCAGCAATCATCTCTATGTTGAACATTTCTCGCCCTTCTTGTAAATATTTAAACACTACCTTGAATTGGTTAGAAAATGCCTTGTGTGAAATTTCTCAGCACTTCTGTTCCTGCTTAAATTTTAATTTGGCTTGTGGAAAATAGACCTCGTGAATTAAAAAGTTTGTGTTTGGAGTCCAGGAGTCCATACCCCAGGAGTCCATACCCCAGGAGTCCATACCAAAAGCAAAGTCAGATGAGGCTTAGGAGCCTACCTTAAATTCCATGCACTTAGACAGCCAAGGAATCCCACAGGATACATTGCCCTTCACTGGTGTATATGACCTCGAGTAGCTCAAAATGTTTCATTTGTTCTCTTGTTTTCACTGGTGGAACCCCCAAGTCTTCTGTTACTCTTTCTGTTCTTGTCACTCCCCTTAATGTGACAGCGGAGTAGTATCATAGTATCAGTCAGGGTTGGAAAGGACCACAAGGATCATCTAGTTCCAACCCCACTGCCATGGGCAGGGACACCCCACACTAGGTCAGGCCGGCCACAGGGCAAAATCTTTCAATGCTTCCTGCATCCAAGCAACTTTGTTTTAGTAGCACCTAGTTTTCAACATGCTGTGATACAGCTCCTTGACATTTACTCTTGGCTCCGTTAATTGATGGACCTCCAATCAAAGCAATTGAAAAAGATAAGATCTTAGAGTATGCAAAGTACAGTTCAGCAGATAAACAGTCAATGTTAATAGCAATATTTGGATACACTTTTATGTATGAACACTTTTATACCATTTTGCTATTTCATTGTGCTTTATAAACAGTAAGGAGTACATTTTGGCAGGTTTGCACAGTCTGTGCAAAAGGGTGTGAATAAAATGACAATCAGTCTAGAAACCTTTTGATGTAGGCAAAAACTACTCACTCCGCTAGTGAATGGTTTTCTACAAATAAATTTATTTTCCCACAACCTTTGTCAAGCCACTTCAGCTCACTACTCATTATCTTCTTCATTTGTGCCAGGGGTAGAATAGAATGGAATGGAATGGAATGGAATGGAATGGAATAGAATAGAATAGAATAGAATAGAATAGAATAGAATAGAATAGAATAGAATAGAATAGAATAGAATAGAATAGAATAGAATAGAATAGAATAGAAGGAATGGAATGGAATGGAATGGAATGGAATGGAATGGAATGGAATGGAATGGAATGGAATGGAACGGAATGGAAGATTTAACCAGGTTGGAAAAGACCTTCGAGATCTTGGAGTCCAACCTATCATCTCACACCATCTAATCTGCTAAACCATGGCACCAAGTGCCCCATAGAGTCTCTTCCTAAACCCCTCCAGTGATGGTGACTCCACCATCTCCCTGGGCTGCTCATTCCAATGGCCAATCACTCTCTCTATGAAGAACTTCTTCCTAACATCCAACCTAATCCTCACCTGGCACAGCTTGAGACTGTGTCCCCTTGTCCTGGTGCTAGTTGCCTGGGAGAAGAGACCAACCCCCACCTGCCTACAACCTCCCTTCAGACAGTTGTAGAGAGCAAGAAGGTCTCCTCTGAGCCTCCTCTTCTCCAGGCCAAGCAACCCCATCTCCCTCAGCCTCTCCTCATAGGGCTTGTGCTCCAAACCCCTCCCCAGCTTTGTTGCCCTTCTCTGGACACATTCCAGCAGCTCAACATCTTTCTTAATCTGAGTGGCCCAGAACTGGACACAGTACTCAAGGTGTGGCCTAATCAGTGCTGAGGAGAGGAGCAGAGGGGGAAGAAGGAGAGGGGGAAGAGAGGAGAGGTTCGTTTCAGAGAGGAGAGGGGAGGGGAGAAGGAAGGGAGGGGAGGGGAGGGGAGGGGGAGGGAAGAGGAGAGGAGGGGAGAAAGAAAAGAGAAGGAAAAAAAAAAAAAGAAAATGTTGTATGAATAGTGCTAGTGCCTCTGTGGGGTCTCTCAAACAAGGTAACTGACTGACCAGGCTGTAGAAATCACAAACATAGACATCACTTCCAAGATATGTTAAAAATAATCTGTGTTGAACAGTTTATATTAATTTACAGTATCTTTTGGTGTATGGTTTCTTAAAAAGCAAAGTACAACAATATTGGAGCTACCTAATTAAAAAGCAAAGCCATTATTTGAGGTTCAGGCTAACCGAAGTACTAAGTAACCCAAAACTCTGAATCTGCATCAATGTGGCAAAGCTTTAAGAGTGAAAGTGAGAAAAAGTTGAGTGAATTCAAAGACTTGCAATTTTAGAGGCCTATGCAAGAGTTCGATCCAGCACACGGGGGCAGCAATTCCCTGGTTTTGCTGAAGAAGCTGGTGATGGAGTGACCGCGCACGCTGCTTCCGAACTGCCGCCTGCTCTCGCAGTATCACAGTGTCACTAAGGTTGGAAGAGACCTCGAAGATCATCGAGTCCAACCTGTCACCACAGACCCCATGGCTAGACCATGGCACCAAGTGCCACGTCCAATCCCCTCTTGAACACCTCCAGGGACGGTGACTCCACCACCTCCCTGGGCAGCCCATTCCAATGGCGAATCACTCTCTCAGTGAAGAACTTTCTCCTCACTTCGAGCCTAAACTTCCCCTGGCACAGCTTGAGACTGTGTCCCCTTGTTCTGGTGCTGGTTGCTAGAGATAAGAGACCAACCCCTTCCTGGCTACAACCACCCTTCAGGTAGTTGTACAGAGCAATGAGGTCACCCCTGAGCCTCCTCTTCTCCAGGCTAAACAACCCCAGCTCCCTCAGCCTCTCCTCATAGGGCTTGCACTCAAGGCCTCTCACCAGCCTTGTTGCCCTTCTCTGGACACGTTCAAGTGTCTCGATGTCCTTCCTAAACTGAGGGGCCCAGAACTGGACACAGGACTCAAGGTGTGGCCTAACCAATGCTGAGTACAGGGGCACAATGACCTCCCTGCTCCTGATGGCCACACTATTCCTAATGCAGGCCAGGAGCAGCAGTGGGGTAACATGCTCACACCAACACACACACACACTGTATTTTATACCAATCCATGTATGTGAGTACAAATGTATGTGCATACATACATACCAGTATACCCTTATGCATCTATCTAGTATACATAGACACACATACATACCAAATTCTGATTTGATTTTCACGGTCCCATGGGCATCCCCAGACAAGGTTTCCTAAAAAGCAGGCTGTCAAGAGAAGCTGTGATTACACTGGAATGAGCTGTGATTGCACTAGAATGACTCAAATGCTACAGCAAATGCTGTGGAAAATGTTTCGGACTTACAATTATGCATTTCAATTCCATGAGAGAATAAGGGGCAATGGACACAAAGTACAAGAGGGTAAATCTGGGTTCAGTATTAGCAAATTATTATTAGGAATGGACTGCCCAGGGAGGTGGTGGAGTCACCATCACTGGAGCTGTTTAGGAAGAGACTGGATGGGGCACTTGGTGCCATGGTTTAGTTGATTAGATGGTGTTGGGTGATAGGTTGGACTTGATCTCAAAGGTCTTTTCCAACCTGGTCTATTCTATTCTATTCTATTCTATTCTATTCTATTCTATTCTATTCTATTCTATTCTATTCTATTCTATTCTATTCTATATTCTAAGCAGGGACACCTCCAAATAGATCAGGCTGCCCTGGGCCACATCAAGTCTAATCTTGAATGTCTTCAAGGATAGGGCCTTGACCACCTCTCTGGGTAACCTGTTCCAGTATTTTACCAGTCTCATTTTTAAGAACTTCTTCCTTATGTATAGCTTAAATCTACCCTGCTCCAGTTTAAAACCATTGCCCCTTGTCCTATCACTACAAGTCCTTTAAAACAGTCCTTCCCCAGCCTCTGTGTAGGTCCCCCTCAGGTATTGACATGCATATAAAAGGTCTCCCAGGAGCCTTCTCTTCCCCAGGCTGAACAGCCCAAATTCTTTCAGCCTGGATTCACAGAAGAGATGCTCCAGCCCCCTGATCATCTTTGTGGCCCTGCTCTGGACCCACTGTAGCCAAGCTGTCCATGTCTCTCTTATGTTGAGGGCCCCAGAGATGGACACAGTACTCTGGGTGAGGTCAGAGGCCAGAGCAGAGATCTCTTGAGCTTCCTTCAAAATTAAGTTATTCTCTGATTATTATGGACAACTTTATATGCATTTGCAAGCCTCAGTGATGGACAGTGGTGTTGGCTCTATTTATCCAAAGCAACTATTTCTGATCCTGGAGCAACTATTTCTGATCCTGGACCAGCCACGCTTGTAAAAACCTCCATTTTTTAGGCCAGTATTTGAAAGGATGTGATAAATCCTCCGAGACTGCAAAATTTTACTTTTCCCTTGGTGGCTTTGGGAAACTGATTAATTTTTATACATGTCTTCTAGATCTGTGATTAATGACTTCCCTCTCATCTAAACACAGCAGTTGTCTAGTATTTGTTTATTTTATTTTCCCAGCCAAGGAAAATAACCAACAAACAAGCAGCCAAGCAAAAGCCCCAAGCAGACACACCAATGCAGGCAAACAAGCAAGGGCTCATCTCTGCTTGGGAAAGCTGGAAACTTGAGAATGTTACATTTTTATGTAGCATAAAATGTTATTATTATAATTTAATGCACCAGAGTTAAGAAACTGCCTAGAAAGTTGTCTTATCAATTCTTTACAGAGATGTATCAACTCCTTATAGTATCATCAAACTAAAGCAGTGTGCCCAGGCAGCCAGGAGGGCCAATGGCATCCTGGCCTGCATTAGGAACAGTATGGCCAGCAGGAACAGGGAGGTCATTCTGCCCCTGTACACTGCACTGGTTAGACCCCACCTGGAGTCCTGTGTACAGTTCTGGGCCCCTTAGTTTAGGAAGGATGTTGACTTGCTGGAACGTGTCCAGAGAAGGGCAACAAAGTTGGTGAGGGGCTTGGAACACAAGCCCTATGAGGAGAGGCTGAGGGAGTTGGGGTTGCTTAGCCTGGAGAGGAGGAGGCTCAGGGGAGACCTTATTGCTGTCTACAACTACCTTAAGGGAGGTTGTAGACAGGCAGAGGTTGGCCTCTTCTCCCAGGCATCCAGCACCAGAACAAGAGGACACAGTCTCAGGCTGTGCCAGGGGAGGCTTAGGCTGGAGGTTAGGAGGAAGTTTTACACAGAGAGAATGGAATGGGCTGCCCGGGGAGGTGGTGAAGTTGCCATCACTGGAGGTGTTCAGGAGGAGACTTGATAGGGTGCTTGGTTGCATGGTTTAGTTGATTGGGTGGTGTTGAATGGTAGGTTGGACACGATGATCGTGAAGTTCTCTTCCTACCTGGTCTATTCTATTCTATTCTATTCTATTCTATTCTATTCTATTCTATTCTATTCTATTCTATTCTATTCTATTCTATTCTATTCTATGTTACACTTCATAACTCAATAGAAATGCTTTAAATCCCTGAACATGCAAACTTTTAAAGTACATCTGCTGTCACTCCTAAGCCTAACTCTCCAAGTGGGAAATGGGTTGTGCTCATTCTGTTTCACCTATTTTCACATTATCCTGTTTCTAGAAACATGACTCCAAATGGAAACCTTGGTCATCAATGTTTGCTGTCAATGTCGGAATAGCTGGGTGGAGGTGGGAGTCAGACAGAGATTGTTTAGGGTGGGAAAGCTGAGAGAGAGAGGCAGAGAACCTGCCCTGGATTTACAGCAAAAGGTCAATAGAGTTGGGAGTTGGGAGTTTTGTATTTTAATTGCCATGGATCAACTATAATAGGCTATAGGTAAATATGACATATATTTTGATTCCTTCTTTCCTTTGTTCCTGAAGTTGTAATACATTTATTCAGACTCTCGAAAAAGAGGATGACATACTGTGATCTCTGATTTAATTTGTTGTTTCTGCACTAATATAGAGATATTCTGATTCAAACAGCCAGCCAGTGCTGTATATTTGCCACAGGACTTGTGCTGTGTTTTCCTCACTTTAAAAGGATGGAGTCAGGGTTTTCTGACAGATGCCCCTGAGTAAATGGCCTCTTTGGGCATGTAGAAGCTTCCAAAATAGAGCAGAGGCCTTCCAGCAGCCCTGGAATTTAAACATAGCTCATGGAAAGGCAGCAGCCCTGGTCTCTCCCCCATGCAGGCAGCAAATCTGTGCTTCCCAGGGCTGGAACTCCTTCCAGCTCTACATATACATCATAGCTGGTGCTCCTCACCCCATTTCTCAGTTTCTCTGGCTTCACAGTGATTGTGCTTGCAGAGACACATGACAATATAACCCGCAGCTCATTTTTTGGCCTTTCCATGTTAGCACTGTTTACAGGCCACCAAATGGCTCTCATTTCAGAATGGCCTAAAGGCTGTCTTGTTTTTACCTATTGAAGAAAGGCCAACATTTCAGCCATCTGTGCCACCACCTTGAAGCATCACAGAAAGCAGTGGTGGTGGCACACCTTGAACAGGCTGCATGATTTTGGCCTGGATGTATTTTCTGGGGTCACACCACAATAACGGGCAGTAAACCCTTGCAGCATTGTCAGGCTGTATTTTTACATGTCTCACCATGCAATTCCACACTTGCTAACTGGCTGCCCATTGCCTCATTTATAAATATGAAATCCCATTTTTAAGATCACTGTCCTTGTGACTGATGTTTACCAGTCTGATGTCTAGTTTCTTCTCTTGAGGTTGGCAGAACTCCAATCCTTGTGGGGTCATGAAGGCTGAATTACAATCAGTCTCTGGGTCTTACTCTGCAGGAAAGGGATTAGGTGACATGACCTTGTGCCTGTTTGCTTCCTTCCCTTGCTACAGAGAACAGGGTCTGTGAAATTATATGGGATTTAAGGAGGACTGAAAAGAACAGAGTAAATACATTTGCCAATTCATGGCTGGGAAATGTTCTAGTTCTTACTAATTTTTTGGAGAAGGACAGCTGGGCAATAATGTCTGAAAAATCTGCACAGCTGCTTTCCAGGTCACACAATCACACAATCACAGAATCACCAAGGTTGGAAGAGACCTCAATATCATCAAGTCCAACCTGTCACCACAGACCTCATGACTAAATCATGGCACCAAGTGCCACAACCAATCCCCTCTTGAAGACCTCCAGGGATAATGACTCCACCACCTCCCTGGGCAGCCCATTCCAATGGCCAATTACTCTTTCTGTGAAGAACTTTCTCCTCACCTCAAGCCTAAACTTCCCCTGGTGCAGCTTGAGACTGCGTCCCCTTGTTCTGGTGCTGGTTGCTTGAGAGAAGAGACCAACCCCCTCCTGGCTACAACCTCCCTTCAGGTAGTTGTAGACAGCAAGAAGGTCTCCTCTGAGCCTCCTCTTCTCCAGGCTAAGCAGCACCAGCTCCCTCAGCCTCTCCTCATAGGGCTTGCACTCAAGGCCTCTCCCCAGCCTTGTTGCCCTTTTCTGGACACGTTCAGATGAAGTGTTGAAACCATTTCTGTAAAAACTACCACAGGTAGTTTAAGTCATAAATTGGCCATGGGAGTGGGCTGCCCAGGGAGGTGGTGGAGTCACCATCACTGGAGATGTTTAAGAAGAGACTGGATGAGGCACTTGGTGCCATGGTTTAGTAGATTACATGGTGTTGGGTGATAGGTTGGACTTGATGATCCCAAAGGTCTTTTCCAACCTGGTTAATTCTATTCTATTCTATTCTATTCTGGGACGCCATGACATAGTGGGCATCACCGAAACTTGGTGGGACGACTCCCACGACTGGAACGTAGGGATAGACGGGTATAAGCTTTTTAGGAAGGATAGGCAGGGAAGGAGAGGAGGAGGTGTTGCCCTCTATGTCAACAACCAGCTGGAATCAGCAGAACTCCACCTGGGGAGGCATGATGAGTCGGTTGAAAGTTTATGGGTTAGAATTAAAGGCAAGACAGGGGAAGGAGATATTACTGTGGGGGTCTCCTACAGGCCACCTGACCAGCAGAACCAAGCAGATGAGGCTCTGCACAGGCAAATAGAAGCGGCTTCCAGATCACAAGCCCTGGTCCTCATGGGGGATTTCAAGCACCCTGACATCTGCTGGAGGGACAACACAGCAAGGCACCAGCAATCCAGGATGTTCCTGGACTGCATAGAAGACAACTTCCTCCTCCAAATGGTAGAGGAACCAACAAGAAAAGGTGCTACGCTGGACCTGGTTCTCACCAACAGGGAAGGGCTGGTAACAAATGTGAGGCTCAGAGACGGCCTTGGCTGCAGTGACCATGAAGCAGTTGAATTTAATCTCCTCAGGGCAATCAGGAGGACATATTCTAAGCTTACGACCCTAGACTTTAGGCGTGCAGACTTCGATCGCTGCAGGGATCTGCTGGCCAAAGTGTCGTGGGATGAAGCCCTGGAGGGAAGAGGGACCCAGGACAGCTGGTCAGTATTCAAGGACCACCTCCTCTGTGTCCAGGAGCTATGTATACCTATAAGGAGAAAAGCAGGAAGGAATGCTAGGAGGCCTGCCTGGATGAACAAGGAGCTGCTGGACACACTATCACGTAAAAAGAAACTCTACAGGAAGTGGAAGGAAGGACAGATAGAACAGGGGGTATATAAGGAATCTGCCCGAGCAGCAAGAGGCCTGGTTAGGAAAGCCAAAGCAGAGTTTGAACTGAATCTAGCCAGGGGGGTTAAAGGGAACACTAAGAATTTCTATAGGTATATTAATGGCAAGAAGAAGACTAGGGAAGGTGTGGGCCCCCTCAGAAAGGAAAGTGGTGAATTGGTCACAAGTGATGTGGAAAAGGCTGAGGTACTCAATCACTTCTTTACCTCAGTCTTCACTGCAAGGGCCTCCAGCCACACTCCTGGTGTCATGGCAGACGATGCCAGGGACGGGGAGGAAGAACTGCCCATCATAAGTGAAGCTCAGGTTCGTGATCACCTGAAGAACCTGAAAGTGTTCAAGTCCATGGGACCCGACGGGATACACCCACGGGTGCTGAGAGAACTGGCAGATGAGGTTGCCAAACCCCTCTCTATTATATTCCAGAAGTCATGGCAGAGTGGGGAAGTCCCCACAGACTGGAAAAGGGGAAACATTACTCCCATTTTCAAAAAGGGCAAGAAGGAGGAACCGGGGAACTACAGGCCAGTCAGTCTCACCTCTGTGCCCGGAAAGATCATGGAGCAGATCCTCCTGGGGGCACTAATGACTCAGAAGAATAGTGAAGAGGTGATTGGGAATAGTCAGCATGGCTTTGCCAAGGGCAAATCCTGCCTGACAAACCTGGTGGCCTTCTATGATCAGGTGACAGCATTAATAGATGAGGGGCGAGCAACTGATGTCGTTTACCTGGACTTGAGCAAAGCCTTCGACACTGTCCCACACCACCTCCTGGTCTCCAAGCTGGCGACACATGGGTTTGATGGATGGACCACTAGATGGATAAAGAATTGGCTTGATGGCCGCACCCAAAGAGTGGCTGTCAACGGGTCCATGTCCCAGTGGAGGCCAGTGACAAGCGGAGTCCCTCAGGGATCAGTCCTGGGACCTGTCTTGTTCAACATCTTTGTGCGTGACATGGACAGTGGCATCGAGTGCACCCTCAGCAAGTTTGCTGATGACACCAAGCTGTGTGGTGCAGTGGACACCCTGGAGGGAAGGGATGCCATCCAGAGGGACCTGGACAGGCTGGAGAGGTGGGCACAAGCTAACCTCATGAGCTTCAACAAGACCAAGTGCAGGGTCCTGCATCTGGGTCGAGGCAATCCCAGGCACAAATACAGGCTGGGCAGTGACTGGCTGGAGAGCAGCCCTGAGGAGAGAGACTTGGGGGTGCTGGTGGACGAGAAGCTCGACATGAGCTCTCAATGTGCGCTTGCAGCCCGGAAAGCCAATCAGATCCTGGGCTGCATCAGGAGAAGTGTGACCAGCAGGTCAAGGGAGGTGCTTCTCCCCCTCTACTCAGCTCTGGTGAGACCCCACCTGGAGTACTGCGTCCAGTTCTGGAGCCCATATTACAGGAGAGATGTGGACGTGCTGGAGCGTGTCCAGAGAAGGGCCACGAGGATGATCAGAGGGCTGGAGCACCTCTCCTATGAGGACAGACTGAAGGAGTTGGGGCTGTTCAGTCTGGAGAAGAGAAGGCTCCGAGGTGACCTCATTGTGGCTTTCCAGTATCTGAAGGGGGCCTACAGGAAGGCTGGGGAGGGACTTCTCAGGATCTCAGGTAGTGATAGGACTAGGGGGAATGGAATGAAGCTGGAAATGGGGAGATTCAGGCTGGATGTGAGGAAGAAGTTCTTTACCATGAGAGTGGTGAAGCCCTGGAATGGGTTGTCCAGGGAGGTGGTTGAGGCCCAGTCCCTGGAGGTGTTTAAGACCAGGCTGGACGAGGCTCTGGCCAGCGTGATCTAGTGTAGGGTGTCCCTGCCCATGGCAGGGGGGTTGGAACTAGATGATCCTTGTGGTCCCTTCCAACCCTGACTGATTCTGTGATTCTGTGATTCTGTGATTCTATTCTATTCTATTCTATTCTATTCTATTCTATTCTATTCTATTCTATTCTATTCTATTCTATTCTATTCATACCAAAGTAGCAGAATTTTCACATTATGGTTAATCCAGATGCAGGAGAAGGCAGCATTGTCCATTTTTAGGATGGATTAAATGCACCATAAATTCAGTCTTCTGTGAGTAAAGGGTTTGGCAAATTATATCTGTGTTCTCGACTTAAATGTCACCAAGACATTTGGCTTACAGGATTCCGGCACTCCTAGACCTGGTCTGTCATTGCTGTACAGACTTCAGCCACAGTCATGTGCTATTAATACAACTCAAACCCCCCAGAATTCTAACATTATTTTTTCTCCAATTTACCACTACATATGACAAGTGAAGGGCCAAATTCCAGCACCAAAGTAAATCTCCAGTCTCTTCCTAGTAGGAAATTATATTAAACTGAGGATCACAGGATATAAAATGTTTGCAGTTATCAGAAAAATTGTCATGAACTCTTCAAAAGTAGCCACAGCTTCTGTATTCTGAGTACTAAATAGGTAATAGATTCAGCTTACTCTAAAAGAACTACTAGACATATTGCAACTGAAAAATCAAGTGGGAGCATCTTTCTTCTGGTATGAAGCTCAGATCCTGTAATTTATTAAAATGTCTTAAAAAATATTTCTCAATCAGCTCCCAGTGACAACCACAGCATCACTCTGACATGCCCAAATAAATTCTGTAAGAGATCCTCAACGTTACCAGTGTTTAGGGGAAAAACATGCATGGAGTTAACTCTTCCCAGCATAGGATAGGGTAGGATAGGATAGGATAGGATAGGATAGGATAGGATAGGATAGGATAGGATAGGATAGGATAGGATAGGATAGGATGGGATGGGATGGGATGGGATGGGATGGGATGGGATGGGATGGGATGGGATGGGATGGGATGGGATAGAATAGAATAGAATAGAATAGAATAGAATAGAATAGAATAGAATAGAATAGAATAGAATAGAATAGAATAGAATTAACCAGGTTGGAAAAAACCTTTGAGATCATCAAATCCAACCTATCACCCAACACCATCTAATCAACTAAACCATGGCACCAAATGCCTCATCCAGTCTCTTCTTAAATAACTCCAGTGATGGTGACTCCACCACCTCCCTGGGCTGCCCACTCCAATGGCCAGTTTATGACTTAAATTACCTGTGGTGTTTTTTATAGAAATGGTTTCAACACTTCATCTGAATGTGTCCAGAGAAGGGCAACGAGGCTGGGGAGAGGTCTCGAGCACAAGCCCTATGAGGAGAGGCTGAGGGAGCTGGGGTTGTTTAGCCTGGAGAAGAGCAGGCTCATGGGAGACCTTGCTGTCTACAGCTACCTGAAGGGAGGTTGTAGCCAGGTGGGGGTTGGTCTCCTCTCCCAGGCAACCAGCACCAGAACAAGGGGACACAGTCTCAAGCTGCAACAGGGGAAGTTTAGGCTTGAGGTGAGGAGAAAGTTCTTCACAGAAAGAGTAATTGGCCATTGGAATGGGCTGCCCAGGGAGGTGGTGGAGTCGCCATCATTGGAGGTGTTTAGAGGAGATTTTATGGGGTGCTTGGTGCCATGGTTTAGTTGATTAGATGCTGTTGGGTGATGGGTTGGATGCGATGATCTCGAAGGTCTCTTCCAACCTTGTCTGGTCTATTCTATTCTATTCTATTCTATTCTATTCTATTCTATTCTATTCTATTCTATTCTATTCTATTCTATTCTATTCATAGATTTTTCTTTCTCCATTTTTTGTGATCTGAAGTTTTCTCGATATATTTTGAGGCCACACCATCCCAGCACAGAGAGTTAGAGCAGATTTTTCTCTCTTTGGCACATCCTCTGGCGAATTCGAGGACTACTGTCACTTCAGTCATTTCTTTCCAACTAAACAGCAATTCTTTCCATTCTTTTCCTTAAGAATCTTGAGTCCTAGACTCTTTGCATTGTTTTTCTCTTCTGAAACTTTTCATGCCAAATGTGGCTGTCCTGCTGAGGCCCTGCCAACACGAAAGCGAACTGTAGCATGACTTTCACTTACAAGGTCACAATCAACTTATGCTGGTCTTTTTGCTTGAGACCATGTCAGAGGTGACTTTCATTTCATTCCTGATGCACCATAACCCCTAGATCTGCTTTATCTGGCAGAATTCCTACCTAGACTGTTGCTTTCCAGCATGAATCTGCAGATTAATGTAGATTTCTGCTCACATTTTAATTGAATTATATCTATCTGGGGTTTTCCCCTATAATTTTTTCCAATTTGTCCACATGATTTAGCCTTCCTTCCAGTGGTTTGGCAGTCTCTGCCAGATCTGGAAAAGGACTGTCTTGAGTTGAATGCTCTGCTTTTCTGCACAGTTGATATTTGAGAACCTTCCTGAGTCTGGGCAAAGCTATTCCTTGATGTAACACCATTGACTTAGCTGAGGCCTGCTGTTCCTCATGTTGTCAGGCTCAGAGCTTGCTGCATATAAATCAGGTTTCGTGAGAGGTCTTATGACACTGCTGTTCAGCTTACCCAAGGAACTCCTCTCCTCCCTTACAAGGCTGGTGTGAGCCACTGCTGCTCTTACTGCCTCAAGGAGCATCTGCTCCTGGCCATGTTTCAGTTCCAGCATCTGAAATGAACAAGCTATTGGTGCAAAGCTAAAGGGACAGCAGGAGTCTGCACACATTTATATAGCAATTTTGCATGGTGTTGAATGCTGGCACCTGCTGCTTGAGGTTTTCACAGCTTCCACCTGGCTTTAAAGGGAATGTTTCCTTGCCTTTTCTGCTGTGTTGGAAATGCAAACCAGTTACTGGGAAAAGCAACTAAGTCCCAGGCTGGGTTGTTAACCTCTTATCTTTTTGATGTGGATTTATTTACACAAGGAGTAGCTCCACTGAATTAAGGGATTTTGAGGGGGACTAATATCGCCTTGATTAGAGCAAGGTTTGACTCTGGCAAGTAAACAAAAATTAGAGGTACCTTCTTCATTCTCCCCACCTGCTTCAATTATAATTATTTCAGGGATCACTTGTAATAACAACACATAAAAAGAACAACAAATAGGCCAGATTTTATTTTCTGCAGGTTGTATTGCAGCATCTGTTTCTTCCCACACTGCCTGACTTTGAGGCATTGTTAACCATTACACAGTTAACTCTCAGTGTTCCACAAGAAGCCTCCTGTTAGCTGCATTGTTGCAGGTCACCACCAATTTTGATCTCTTTCAAAGCTAATCTTCACAAGCCATCTTGAATTCACATTTCTAGCAGCACACTATGAATTGAGGGGTAAGCTTATAACATGCATCAGTCCTTTTCACCTGAGCCTTTCCCATTTGTTTGACCTCTCTCCATTCACTCCCCTGAAAGAATTTTCTCATCTACAGGTTTCTTTTTTAGCCCACCAGAAAAGTCATAAGGGGCTTAGATGCTAAAGCAGGATTAAGTATCAATGCTTAAATTCCACACTGTTGTAAATCCTTGCTGCTGCCTGAGCTCACCAGGTGAGAATAGAATAGAATAGAATAGAATAGAATAGAATAGAATAGAATAGAATAGAATAGAATAGAATAGAATAGAATAGAATAGAATAGAATAGAATAGAATAGAATTAACCAGGTTAGAAAAGACCTTTGAGGTCATCGAGTCCAACCTATCATCCAACACTATCTAATCAAATAAACCATGGCACCAACTGCCTCATTCAGACTCTTCTTAAAGACCTCCAGTGATGGTGACTCCACCACCTCCCTGGGCAGCACATTCCAATGGCCAATCACTCTTTCTATGAAGAATTTCTTCCTAACATCCAGCCTAAACCTCCCCTGGTGCAGCTTGAGACTGTGTCCTCTTGTTCTGCTGCTGATTGCCTGGGAGAAGAGACCTGGCTACAACCTCCCTTCAGGGAGTTGTAGAGAGCAATAAGGTCTCCCCTGAGCCTCCTCTTCTCCAGGCTAAAAGTCACCAGATCAGCCATTTGCTTTTCTTTCAGCTGCTGAGATCACCTGTGAAATTCATACATGACAGTGGCAGCAATGCAGCATTTCATGCAGTTTCTAGTGCAGCCTTATCTAGTGCAGCAGCATTTGCTGCCCAGGCAAAGAGGGTAAAGGCTGTCTTCAGTCCACAACTTTAGTGGTGAAGGGCAGATAACTTTCTGTGGGTTTGCCGCCTTCTGTCAGCGATTGGGAAGAAAGGGCATGCAGAAATAATCTCACAGCTGTGACAACTGCCCCTGAGCCTCCTGGGCAGCACTGGTGACCACAAGGAGAGCTGGAGATTCCTTTAGTACTGCTGTTGCCAATTAACTTCACACACTCCCTTTCTCAATCTTCCTGCAGTTTCTGGGAGAGATAATTCTCTTGCACAGCAAGAAGATAAACAAATTGCAATGCTCTCTCTTTCCCCATCAGAACACAGAATACAAGATAGCATGCTGATGAAGTAATGATGACAAGGAGACAGTGATATCAATGTCAGCATAACATTTTCCTCACTAGAAGTTGTGTGAGCTGTGCACATATTTATCTTGTTGTGTGTAGTATCCTCCCATGTCATCTGTGATTCTTGCTTTCCAGCAGGGTAACAGCTCTATTTTCCAGGACAGGGACTGCTTACTGGCCGTCTTCCAGCACGACTAACTCTCTGCAGTGAGCTGGAGAGCCTGTTGTGTGTGTTACTCCCCTGTGGAGCTCTCTCTGAGCTGCTTTGTTGCTTCAAATACATTTTGTAATCTTCTGCAGTATGGCCTTGGGGCTATATTTAGAGCCATTATTCCATCATATTCTACACTATTTCACTGTGCCCTCCATTCAACTTGAATTGAAGGGAACTAGCACAAGATACTTCCTGAAGAGGGGATTGGACTTGGTGCCATCTACCAATTGGATTTTTCAAACCTCTGTGGTACTGTGACATAATGTCTGTGGGGAATGAAAGACAGATTAAGATACTTAATGGATGCTACACTGAGAAGAGAGAAGAGAAGAGAAGAGAAGAGAAGAGAAGAGAAGAGAAGAGAAGAGAAGAGAAGAGAAGAGAAGAGAAGAGAAGAGAAGAGAAGAGAAGAGAAGAGAAGAGAAGAGAAGAGAAGAGAAGAGAAGAGAAGAGAAGAGAAGAGAAGAGAAGGCTCAGGCCAGAAACAATCTTCATTCAGTTGTTGTTACAGTTCTAGCATGGTTAGCTTTTTACAAGTCCAGATTATTTACTGGTGAAATAGACTATACAAGTATTGTTACAGAAAATAAAAGAGTAATTTGAGGTAGGAGGTCACTCCAGAAGAGCTCAGTATAGCACAATGATATATTTGTTGAGGAAAAATCTTAACAGTAAATCTGGTGTCTGTTCCTCTGCACCCCATCTTTGAGGATCCTGGTTTGGCAGCAGAGTGTGATCGATGTGAGAATTTTTGTCTTTCTCTGAGCATCATGCACCGTTTTCTTGATCATATAATCATCTATAGTCATTCTGATGATGTAAGGAAGGGTTTTCCCCACATTCCCTCATATTTTTTTGGGAAGGAAACACCCTCAAAACAATTTTTGTAGCTCACTGTGTTACCTGGTTGTGCAGATATTCTAAGAGAGTTATGATGAGGGAGACTGAGGGAGCTGGGGTTGCTTAGCCTGGAGAAGAGGAGGCTCAGGGGAGACCTTTATTGCTGTCTACAACTACCTGAAGGGAGGTTGTAGCCAGGTGGGGGTTGATCTCTTCTCCCAGGCAACCAGCACCAGAACAAGAGGACACTGTCTTAAGCTGTGCCAGGGGAGGTTCAGGCTGGATGTTAGGAAGAAGTTCTTCACAGAAAGAGTGATTGGCCATTGGAATGTGCTGCCCAAGGAGGTGATGGAGTCACCATCACTGGAAGTGTGTAGGAAGAGACTGGATAAGGCACTTGGTGCCATGGTTTAGTTAATTAGGTGGTGTTGGGTAATAGGTTGGGTAATAGGTTGATGATCTCAAAGATTTTTTTCCAACCTGGTTATTCTATTCTATTCTATTCTATTCTATTCTATTCTATTCTATTCTATTCTATTCTATTCTATTCTATTCTATTCTATTCTATTCTACTCTACTACTCTACTCTACTCTACTCTACTCTACTCTACTCTATTTACCTGTTTCCCGCTGTAACACATAGCAGCGTCTCAGAAGTCATTTGGGACTTAGATGTCTTTTTTGTGTGATGGGAACTGGCTACATTATCAGCGTGGAGGTGGTATGGAGCATGTTAAAGAAGGAACTCTAGGTATCTGTCTTGAGATTCTTTAGTTCGTGCCAATTTATGCTGAGAAAGATAATCACAGTTGTAAGGGAAACTGTATTCTCTTTTTCATGGTCTCTACTGATACAGATAATTAGGTAAATGTGCTCAGGGGGAAGGCAAGTCACATTACTAAGATTCAGTCCAGTTCCTGTTAGGAAGGGCCATATGATATATCTTTGTATGCAATAAAGGCAGCAGGTCAGGTAAGAGACATGGTTGATCTGCAGAAGCACTGATTATTCCCCAAACACCTTAGCCATCAGCATCTCACATACCTAATACTGGACAAAGCTACTGTGCTACAAGCACCAACACAATCCTATGATACAATCCTATAGCAAATGACCTACTTCAGAAATGCCCAAGTGAAAATCCTGCTAAGTAGAGTAACTTGGCAAGCACAGGGGGCAAGCAAAAATCTTCTTGTAGCTAGGGTAGACCTGTGCATGGTATGTAGAAAACCTGGTTTAGATCCCTGCTCTGTCTAATTGGGTGCTTTTAACCCAGGTTTCTTCCTTCTGTGCTTTACATAAATTCTAACTTTGCAGGTATTTCAGATAAATGCCTTCCAATGAAGGCATTCATTAGAGCAGGAACCCACAGAGGCATTTTAGTTCCAGCTCCTCCTTCTGAAAGCAAATCTTAAATAGCTTCAAAGTTTTCTCCAATTAAGTTCCATGACCATCTAATTCTCCCAACACTGACTGATCTGGACACGAGGATCACCTGGGTTCAGTGCTCCTGAATAGAATAGAATAGAATAGAATAGAATAGAATAGAATAGAATAGAATAGAATAGAATAGAATAGAATAGAATAGAATAGAATAGAATAGACCAGACCAGGTTGGAAAAGACCTTCCAGATCATCGAGTCCAACGTATCACCCAACACTATCTAATCAACTAAACTGTGGCACCAAGTGCCTCATCCAGCCTCTTAAACACCTCCAGTGATAGTGACTCCACCACCTCCCTAGGCAGCCCATTCCAACAGCCAATCACTCTATCTGTGAAGAACTTCTTCCTAACATTCAGCCTAAACCTCCCCTGGCGCAGCTTGAGACTGTGTCCTCTTGTTCTGTTGGTGATTGCCTGGGAGACCAACCCCCACCTAGCTACAACCTCTCTTCAGGTAGTTGTAGACAGCAATAAGGTCTCCCCTGAGCCTTCTCTTCTCTTTCTCTTCTCTTCTCTTCTCTTCTCTTCTCTTCTCTTCTCTTCTCTTCTCTTCTCTTCTCTTCTCTTCTCTTCTCTTCTCTTCTCTTCTCTCTCTTCTCTTCTCTTCTCTTCTCTTCTCTTCTCTTCTCTCTTCTTCTTTCTCTTCTCTTCTCTCTTCTCAGTGTAGCATCCATTAAGTATCTTAATCTGTCTTTCATTCCCCACAGACATTATGTCACAGTACCACAGTATCACCAAGGTTGGAAGAGACCTCGAAGATCATCCAGTCCAACCTGTCACCACAGACCCCATGACTAGACCATGGCACCAAGTCCAATCCCCTCTTCAGGAGGGAGGACATTGCTGCCCAGAGAGAACTCTCCTGCCCACTGCAGGCTTGAACTCATGACCTTTCCAGTTAGAGTCTTATGTGCTACCAACTGAAGTTCCTATTTCAAAGCCTACTTCTGAAGAACAGTATATTCTTCAGTGCTTATGAAGAACTTATTTCCTGTAATACTGATGACAGAAGTGGACAGATAGACAGATACCCCAATCTACCCCAATAGCACAGGGCACTGCATACATGTGTACTGGGTTTGGCTGACCTGGAGTTAATTCTCACAGTATCACAGTATTACCAAGGTTGGAAGAGACCTCAAAGATCATCAAGTCCAACCTGTAACCACAAACCTCACGACTAGACCATGACACCAAGTGCCACATCCAGTCCCCTCTTGAACGCATCCAGGGACGGCGACTCAACCACCTCCCCAGGCAGCACATTCCAATGGCGAATCACTCTCTCGGTGAAGAACTTTCTCCTCACCTCCAGCCTAAACTTGCCCTGTTGCAGCTTGAGACTGTGTCCCCTTGTTCTGGTGCTGGTTGCTAGAGATAAGAGACCAACCCCTTCCTGGCTACAACCACCCTTCAGGTAGTTGTAGAGAGCAATCAGGTCGCCCCTGAGCCTCCTCTTCTCCAGGCTAAACAATCCCAGCTCCCTCAGCCTCTCCTCATAGGGCTTGTGCTCAAGGCCTCTCACCAGCCTTGTTGCCCTTCTCTGGACACGTTCAAGTGTCTCGATGTCCTTCTTAAATTGAGGGGCCCAGAACTGGACACAGGACTCAAGGTGTGGCCTAACCAAAGCAGAGTACAGGGGCACAATGACCTCCCTGCTCCTGCTGGCCACACTATTCCTAATGCAGACCAGGATGCCGTTGGCCTTCTTGGCCACCTGGGCACACTGCTGGCTCATGTTCAGGCAGCTGTCGATCAGCACCCCCAGGTCCCTCTCTGTCCGGCCGCTCTCCAGCCACTCCGACCCCAGCCTGTAGCTCTGCATGGGGTTGTTGTGGCCAAAGTGCAGCACCCGGCACTTGGACTTGTTGAATGCCATCCCATTGGACTCCGCCCATCTGTCGAGCCGTTTGAGGTCCCTCTGCAGAGCCCTTCAACCCTCTAGCTGACCAACATCTGCTCCTAACTTGGTGTCATCTGCAAATTTGCTGATGACTGTCTCAATGCCCTCATCCAGATCGTCAATGAAGACATTGAAGAGGATGGGGCCCAGCGCTGATCCCTGGGGGACGCCACTGGTGACTGGCCTCCAGCTGGAGGTGGCACCATTGACCACCACTCTCTGGGCCCAGCCCTCCAGCCAGTTCCCAACCCAGCACAGAGTGTTGCTGCCCAAGCCAAGAGCTGACAGCTTAGCCAGCAGTTTGCTGTGGGGGACGGTGTCAAAGGCCTTGCTGAAGTCCAGGTAGACCACATCCACAGGCCTCCCCACATCCACCAGGCGGCTCACCTGATCATCGAAGGAGATCAGGTTGGAGAGGCAGGACCTGCCCTTCCTGAATCCATGTTGGCTGGACCTGAGCCCTTGGCCATCCTGCAGGTGCGCAGTTATTGCCACCAGGATAATCTGCTCCATCATTGTCCCTGGCACTGAGGTCAGGCTGACCGGCCTATAGTTTCCAGGTTCTTCCATCCGTCCCTTCTTGTGGATGGGGACCACACTGGCCAGTTTCCAGTCATCTGGGACCTCACCGGTCAGCCAGGACTGGAGGAAAATGATGGAGAGCGGCTTGGCCAGCTCACCTGCCAGCTCTCTCAGGACCCTAGGATGGATCTCATCTGGCCCCATGGACTTGTAAGTGTCCAAGCGGCTCAGCGGGTCCCGAACTAATTCCTCATGGATATCCAGGGCGTGACACTGCTCCCTGACCCCATCACCCAGCTCAGGAGGCCACTCGTCCTGAACTCCTCCTGCCTCACTGTTAAAAACTGAGGCAAAGAAGGCGTTCAGGACCTCAGCCTTTTCCTCGTCTTTAGTCACCGTGTTCCCCTCCAGGTCCAATAGGGAGTGCAGGTTCATCCTGCCCTTCTTTTTGGCATTAACGTATTTGTAAAAGTGCTTTTTATTGTCCTTCACAGAGGTGGCCAGCCTCAGCTCCAACTGGGCCTTTGCCTCTCTAATTTTTTTCTACATAATCTAACAACTTCCTTAAACATACCTCGAGAAGCCTTCCCCTCCTTCCAAAGGTGATACAGCCTCTTTTTTTCCCTTAGTTCCTCCAGGAGCTGCTTGCTCATCCAGGCCGGTCGACTTCCCCACCGGCTCATCTTTCGGCAGATGGGAACCGCCAGTTCCTGTGCCTTCAAGAGCTCCTGTTTAAAATAGGTCCAACCCTCCTGGACCCCTTGGTTCTTGAGGGCTGATACCCAGGGAACTTTGCAGATAAGTTTCCTAAACAGGCTGAAGTTCGCCCTCCGGCAGTCCAAGGTGAAGGTTCTGTTGGTGCTCCTCCCTATCTCCCTGCATATTGAAAACTTCACCATCTCATGGTCACTGCACCCCAGGCAGCCTCCCACGGTCACGTCTCCTACCAGCCCTTCTCTATTGGAGAACAGCAGGTCAAGCAGAGCTTGACCCCTGGTAGGCTCACTCAACAGCTGCATCAGGAAGTTGTCCCCCATGCACTCCAGGAATCTTCTGGACTGCCTCCTCTCTGCTGAGTTAAGTTCCCAGCAGATATCTGGCAGGTTAAAGTCACCCACAAGGACAACATCTGATGACCTTGAGACAGCCTCCAGGTGCTTATAGAATGTTTCATCTGCCTCCTCATCCTGGTTGGGTGGTCTATAACAGACTCCAACCAGGATATCAGTTTTGTTGGTCTGCCCCCTGATTTTAACCCACAGGCTCTCAACCCCTTCGTTTTCCACCTCAAGTTGTGTGGCAGAGAGTGACTCCCTGATATACAGAGCCACCCCTCCTCCTCTTCTCCCTTGCCTGTCCCTCCTGAAGAGCCTGTAACCCCCAGTGCAGCACTCCAATCGTGTGTGTCATCCCACCTTGTTTCTAAGATGGTGACTATATCATAGTCACCCTGGTGGACCAGGGCTTCCAGCTCCTCTTGCTTATTGCCCATGCTGCGTGCATTGGTGTGCATGCACTTCAGCTGGGCTCTCGACTTCTCTATTGACCCTAGTCTCTGCCCCACTCCTTCATCTGCAGAGGGACTGACTTCCTCACCCACCCCCTTCAGGCCTAGTTTAAAGCCCTCTTAATGAGCCCTGCCAACTCAAGCGCTAGGACTCTCTTCCCTTTTCTAGATAACTGCACCCCATCAGGTCCCAGCAGATCGGGTGCAGTAAAGGTTGCCCTGTGATAGAAGAAACCAAAATTTCACTGCTGACACCATCCCCTGAGCCAATTGTTGATGGTGTGGGTTCTCCCGTTCCTCTCGGTGTACTCCCCTGCCACTGAGGGAACTGAGCAGAACACCACTTGAGCTCCTGCCCCTTCAATCAACTGTCCAAGGGCCTTGAACCCCTTTTTAATTGCCCTAGTGCCCTTCTTGTCAATTTCATCACTCCCGCTTGTATTACCAGCAGAGGGTAATAGTCAGAGGGGTGGATTAACTTAGGGATTCTCCTCACAATGTCCCTGACCCGTGCCCCGGGTAGGGAGCAGACCTCCCTGTGGGATGGGTCAGGACGGCATATGGGTCCCTCTGTACCCCCCAGGAGAGAGTCCCCAACAACTATAACCCTTCTCCTTTTCTTTGTGGAGCTGGTCGTTATAGCTGGTGGGGACCGCTTGGCCTTAGCCTTAGGCTCCTACCCAGATGGCTGCTCCTCAGCCCTCTCATCCCCACCGCCCTCGGCCTGCAGGGCCTCGTACTTATTATGCAAGGGCAGCGGAGGAGGAGGGGAGGGCAGGGATGGACTTCCCTTGCCACCCCTGGCAGGGACTTGTATCCATCCCTCCCCGTTTCCAGGGACACTTCCCTCAGCAGGGGAGATCTGCAGAGTCTTCTCCCACATGTCTAATTCCTTTTCGCTTTCCCTTATTGACCTCAGCCTAGATACCTCCTCCTTCAGCTCAGCCACTTCATCTTTCAGCTCCACCACCAGAGTAAGCAGAAAGTTCACCTGCTCACACCTGACACAGGCGGTCTCTCCTTCCCCCTCCATTCCAAGTGCCAAGCTCAAGCACTCACTGCAGCTGGCAGCCTGGGCTTCTGCATGCTGATATAGCAAGTCAGTCTGGGTAGATGCTGTTTTTCTACCCTTTGTCCTAGTGACAATCATGGCTGACTGTTTGATTGAAAAAAGAAAAGAATTCTCCCCCCAACTGTAATCTGATGGAGGGGCAAGATGTTGGGAGGGGACACATACGGGCCAGCTGACCCCAACTGACCAAAGGAGTATTCCGTGCCATATGATATCAGCTCAGATATAAAATGTAAGAGAAAGAAGGAAGTGTGAGGACATTAATTCATGGCATCTGTTCTCAGGACCAACCACTGTGTATTGAAACCTTGCTTCTGAGAGAGCAGCTGGACATTGCCTGCTGATGGGAAGTAGAGAATCTTTGCCCATCATCTTTGTTTACTATTGATTCCAATCACAACCTTTGCTTTTGCTTTTCATCCTGTGAAATTGCTTCTACCTTGACTCACTGACCATTGGTTATATTTTCCCTCTCCCCAGTCCATCTAAGAAGAGGGAGTGATAAAGCAGCTGTGGTTGGCATCTAGCACCCAGCCAGGGGCAAACTACCACAACATGCTAAAAAGCACTTTGATTCATTTGAGGGCAAAAGAGTTTGAAACCATACTTACTGAAAATTCTTGCACATCTTCCTAACAAAGCTATTGTGCTTCCTAACAGAGCTGTTGTGAAGAATCTAGTTTCATATCTGACTAGGTTAGCTTGACATGGTTTCTGGAAATCAGAGGAAAAGATATACAGGTCAGCTGCAATAAAAGATACTTAGAAAGCTCTTTGAAGAAAGTTAGACTGGCAAAAATATCAGCAGAATACTTGAAATCTCAAAAGTGGACTGCAAGGCATTCTATTTGTCATGACTACAAAATAGAGTTAGGAATTTGAAAGGTTCAAAATAAGGCTAAGTTAAAAATAATAGAATAGAATAGAATAGAATTAACCAGGTTGGAAGAGACCTTTGAGATCATCGAGTCCAACCTATCATCCAACACTATCTATTCAACTAAACCATGGCACCAGGTGCCCCATCCAGACTTTTCTTAAACACCTCCAGTGATGGTGACTCCACCACCTCCCTGGGCAGCACATTCCAATGGCAAATGATGACTCCTGTGAAGAACTTCTTCCTAACATCCAGCCTAAACCTCCCCTGGTGCAGCTGGAGACTGTGTCCTCCTGAAGGGAGGTTGTAGCCAGGTGGGGGTTGGTCTCTTCTTCCAGGCAATCAGCACCAGAACAAGAGGACACCGTCTCTAGCTGCACCAGGGGAAGGTTAGGCTCAAAGTGAAGAAAAAGTTCTTCAGAGAAAGAGTGATTTGCTATTGGAATGTGCTGCCCAGGGAGGTGGTGGAGTCACCATCCCTGAAGGTGTTCAAAAAGGGATTGGATGTGACACTTGAATCCATGGTTTAGTTAGTCTTGAGGTGTTGGGTGATAGGTTGGACTTGATGAACTCTGAGGTCTTTTCCAACCTTATTGATTCTATGATTCTATGAAAAATCAGCACAACTAAATAAGTCACACATACTTATTTACAAAGTATATCTGCAGGTTCTGTTATTCAGATGTGGATATTACATTCCACGTGTGAAGAAAGTTAAGAAGGACACTAAGACTCTTGAATGCGTCCAGAGAAGGGCAACGAAGCTGGAGAGAGGCCTCAAGCACAACCCCTATGAGGAGAGGCTGAGGGAGCTGGGGTTGTTTAGCCTGGAGAAGAGGAGGCTCAGGGAGACCTTATTGCTGTCTACAACTACCTTAAGGGTGTTTGTACCAGGAGGGGGTTGGTCTCTTCTCCCAGGCAACCAGCACCAGAACAAGCAGACACAGTCTCAAGCTGGGAAGTTTAGGCTCAAGGTGAGGGAAAATTTCTTCACAGAGAGAGTTGTTAGCCATTGGAATGGGCTGCCCAGGGAGGTGGTGGAGTCACCATCACTGGAAGTGCTCAAGAGGGGATTGGACATGGCACTTGCTGCCATGGTTTAGTAGTCATGAGGTGTTGGGTGACAGGTTGTACTTGATGATCTTTGAGCTATTTTCCAACTTTATTGATTCTATGACTAAATGTTCTTAGTCTTCAAATAATACTTCATCTGGAAGGGAAAAAAAAAAAAAAGAGACCATCTCTAACAAACTGAAATTCACTGTGAATTGTATTATCAGAGCACCCTGACTCTGTTACTGTGTGCAGCTTGGCCATTTCCTACTCTGCTGAAATTGTAAGAGCCACCCTTGTGTACACAGCTGAGAGTGTACACAGGCCAGTATTGCTTTGAGCAATACTTGATGAAATATAGTCTTCTGCCCTTCAGGAACTGCTGGAATTATTTTGATTAATCCCTGTTTCACATGAGGTATCTTCTGTGAACACTACTTCAGTGGCATAATCCATTCCCTATGGGAAGTTACTTGGATATGAAGTTTAACACTTCAAACAGATCATTGACTTTAAGTTATAGCTACGGCGTATGCCAGGGGTACAGATGAACAAATGGAAAGTTTCACAGCTTATTCAATTGAGGAGGTTACATTTTTGCAGGGCCCCTCACATTTGACTCACCCTATCAATGTCACATGGCTCACTAGGCAGGCACAATAACATGGTCTTACTGGCCAATCAGTCATGTAAACAACGCCAGATTACTTGTTTCACTGAGGGCAAAGTCATTTCACACACCTGGAGAAAGCATCTTGTTAGGTTTGGTTCCTTCAACTGCAATTCTTAAGGGCTCTTCTATTTCACGTTCAGCGTTTCAAGTTTCCTGGGTTTTGGAGAACAGTTTTGTGGGATGACTCTACACTAGTTGATGGTCTCAGGCTGACAGAGTTGAGTATTTTAAAAGAGGATGCTGAGGGTCACAGTACAGACACATACTTCATGTGTGAGAAAATCTGTTTTGTAAAGGCTCCTATGGGCATGAAACCTGAAGGGTGGTTGTAGCCAGAAGGGGGTTGGTCTCTTCTCCCAGGCAACCAGCACCAGAACAAGAGGACACAGTCTCAAGCTGCGCCAGGGGAAGTTTAGGCTGGAGGTGAGGAGAAAGTTCTTCACCAAGAGAGTCATTCGCCATTGGAATGTGCTGCCCAGGGGGTGGTGGATTCACTGTCCCTGGAGGTGTTCAAGAGGGGATTGGACGTGGCACTTGGTGCCATGGTCTAGTCATGAGGTCTGTGGTGACAGGTTGGACTTGATGATCTTTGAGGTCTCTTCCAACCTTATTGACTCTATGATTTTATGAGACAGGGCACAGGTGAGTGAGAAGGAGGCACAGGTGAACCCAGCACTAGAGACAACTTGCATTAAATGAGAATGGTACATTACTTCAGATTCATCATAACAGGCTGTGGTAGTTTTAGGCTATGCCTTGAACATTTTTCACAGATCTTGAACAGAAAGTGGTAAAATTGCCATCTACAACTACCTGAAGGGAAGTTGTAGCCAGGTGGGGGTTGGTCTCTTCTCCCAGGCAATCTGTGACAGAAACAGAGGGCACAGTCTCAAGCTGTGCCAGGGGAGGTTTAGGCTGGATGTTAGGAAGAAATTCTTCACAGAAAAAGTGATTGGCCATTGGAATGTGCTGCCCAGGGAGGTGGTGGAGTCACCATCACTGGAAGTGTTTAAAAAGAGACTGATTGAAGCACTTGGTGCCATGGGTTAGTTGATTAGATGGTGTTGGGTGTTGGGTTGGACTTGATGATCTGGAAGGTCTTTTCCAACCTGATTAATTCTGTATTCTATATTCTATAAATAAATCACTATTGGGTGTAAAAAGGAAAATAATGATGACTCTAAACAATTCCATTGGAGAGATAACTCACTTGAACTAATTGTACAAACCAATCTATTTCCCTTTACACTTCTTCAGCTCTGGCTGATGCTTCTCCTGGCTTTACTGACCTTGACTGCATTGCTTTTATTGTGGCTGATCTGTTTTGTTATGACAACTTCTCTCTACTCTTTTCTCTTGTTCCTTTGTGTACAGGAGGGTAAGGAGAGGGCAGGGATTGGAGAAGCTATTAGCAGCTCCCCTGATCTTTGGCCAGGGTGGCTCTTGTGCTGTATATCAATTGTAAATACCCATAAATATTTGTAAAATTTGTATAATTTTGTACATATTCATTGCATTTCCTTGTGGATTGTCGTTTTGCTTGTAAATACAGCTCCATTTGCTTCCAACTGAGCTGGTCTGGCCAATTTAATGTTGGGGGAATTCTCACCCCACCACACAGGCATCTTTTAGAACCCACTGTGATGCTATTCTATCCTATGAACACTTCAGTTCACACACTTTCAGACCACGATTAATTATATCTTTTTTTAAGCATTTGCTGTGGGCAAACCAGGAACAGATTAAACCCCTGCCCCAGCAGCAGGACATGTGTACAAACCCACAACCCTACACAGAAAGGCTTCAGACTTGATGAGACACAGTATGGGAGCATAATACGTGGTGTTTCTAAGAACATAGCACAGAGAATTGTTATGACTTGGACAAGCACCTCACATCTCTTAAACCATTTAATTTCAAGCCCTACACCTGAAATAAGCTTGCCTGTAACAAAGAACCATTTTAATGCTGGGGGCTTAGCATAGGTCCCCCTTCTCTCTCTGGTGGAGCCAAAGGGTGAAGGTGCACACTGTGGAGTGGGGAAATACCACAGCTTTAAGCTGCTGCTCAGCTTACTTTGGCAAACCTGAGGATGAGAGGAACCATTTGGGTCTGTTGTTGGTCAGGGAGGTGCCTGTGTCCCAACATGGATGCTGACAAATATGATCAAAGTTCACGCTGCAGTAGAGGGGTTGGTAAGTGAGGCTGACTCTGGTGAGCAGGAGGCTGGAGCGAGGCTGATCTTGCACAAAGCAAAACATGGGAAAGCCTCCTTTCACTTGGTTTTGTTCCTGTTCCTTCAGCACTGATCCAGCACTAGCTGTGATCTGTCTCTAACCATCTCTCTTTATCACTTTGTTCCACATCTGCTGTGCAGAAATTATGATGTGGGTAGGCTCTACTCATAACAAATACCATGTCCCTTGTGCTTCTATAAAATCATTCCCTTTAAGCTTAGAATCATCAATTACAGATCAAAATGGTCTTTAAATTCCCTTTTATTAGGCAATAAAATTAAAAATTTATTAGGAAACTGCATTCACAGATTTATTCAAGAGACTGAAGTTCACAGTATGTTTCACAAGGAAAATATGGAACACAGTGACCTGAAAAGCTTTGTGTTGGTAGCCAGTAGATCCTCATGGCAAAACATCAGCGTGGGTGTTGGTTTTTCCCCTCTGTGTTGTTGACAGTTTATTACACATTGCAGTTCCTTTCCCAAGCAATTCAGAAAGACAAAAAGTGGCTCAATTTTAAAGTGGCATCCAATTTCTTTTTATGTTAGAATTGTTTCTATTAATCCTCTTTCATCCCTTTCCTCCCCCCCCTCCCCCAAGTTGTATTCGAGTCATGCTTATGTGCATAGCATTTGTTCTGAGGTTAGGGTAAGTGCTGAGCAGTGATCTGTGCATAGCTGCACAAATCTTCAAAGCCACTGCCCTCCCTTGCCACAAATCGGTCACAACAACCCCATGCAGTGCTACAGGCTGGGGGCAGAGTGGCTGGAGAGCAGCCAGACAGAAAGGGACCTGGGGGTAGTGATTGACAGCTGGCTGAACATGAGCCAGCAGTGTGCCTAGGTGGCCAAGAAGGCCAATGGCATCCTGACCTGAATCAGAAATAGTGTGGCCAGCAGGAGCAGGGAAGTCATTGCGCCCCTGTACTCTGCTTTGGTTAGCCCACACCTTGAGTCCTGTGTCCAGTTCTGGGTCCCTCAATTTAAGAAGGACATTGAGACTCTTGAATGCGTCCACAGAAGGGCAATGAGGCTGGGGAGAGGCCTCGAGCACAGCCCTTTGGGGAGAGGCTGAGGGAGCTGGGGTTGTTTAGCCTGGAGAAGAGGAGGCTCAGGGGAGACCTTATTGCTCTCTACAACTACCTGAAGGGTGGTTGTGGCCAGGAGGGGTTTGGTCTCTTCTCCCAGGCAACTAGCACCAGAACAAGAGGACACAGTCTCAAGCTGCACCAGGGGAAGTTTAGGCTTGAAGTGAGGAGAAAGTTCTTCACAGAGAGAGTTGTTAGCTGTTGGAATGTGCTGCCCAGGGAGGTGGTAGAATCACAGTCCCTGGAAGTGTTCAGGAGGGAATTGGACATGGCACTTGAAGCCATGGTTTAGTAGTCATGAGGCATTGAGTGACAGGTTGAACTTGATGATCTTTGAGGTCTCTTCCAACCTGATTGATTCTATGGTTCTATGAAATCCCCAATCCAAAGTAAGTCACAGTGGGGAAGGCAGCAATGTGCTGCTGAATGTACCCACTCACTAGTTGAGCCATAATACTGCAGGGACGTAACCAAAACCATCTGTCACCCCCCTTGCCATCCAACAAGTAACAAAGTTTGCTGAGTCTTGTTGCTATTATTTTGATGGATATTTTGATAAGAAGGTTTCTTATACTCTGCATCTCTTGTGCAGCTCTGCTGTCTACGCCACACTTTAACCCTGAAGAATTAATCTGCTGCTTTGCAGGGGATGTGCAGGAAGTAAAGCTGGCAAAAAGTAAATGTCAAATGAATTCATCCTACCTAGTTACTGAAACAAGGTCAGAAGGATAAGAAAGCAATTAATTTATATGGTCACAGAAAACTGAGCTGCCACTACAATTCATTAGTTTAATGTGTTATTTATAATTATACAACTATAAGCACCTGTGCTATAAAAGTAAGGATGGTTGTAAACGCAAAGTCAAGTCACCCAATGAGTCAAGAACCTTGATGCATTGCAAGAGTGTAATGCCTGCATTTTGACAGAAGTCTTTGCATGGGGAGATAAGACACATTTCTAGACTCTTTTCCCACTGCCTTTCCAGCCACATGATCTATGAAAACCATATCATTTTAAAAACTGTCTTTTCATTTGAGCTCTGCTATCCTTTAAATGTGCTTTACTTACATGCTGCTATTACATTTTAATTGCCTGAGTCAGTCCACAAGTATACTGCATTGTGAATTCATTCCACAGGGATTGCTAACTGATTCCTGGGAGGAATTTGAGTCTCTCTCTGGATGCAAGACATAGCAATACCACATAGGCCTTCTCTGCAAGATCTTTCCAGCCTTCCTCCTGTCCTTGTCTTTTGAGGCAACACAACTCAGGCTGCATTTGGAGCAGTCTTGCTATGTGAGATATATGAGATATATGACATATATGAGATATATGAGATATTGAACACAGCTCCATCCTCAAGTTTTCCATTCTGCAAAACATGGTTTCCAGGGAGGGAGCTGGGGTTGTTTAGCCTTGAGAAGAGGAGGCTCAGGGGAGACCTTATTGCTCCCTACAACTACCTGAAGGGTGGTTGTAGCCAGGAGGAGGTTGGTCTCTTCTCCCAGGCAACCAGCACCAGAACAAGGGGACACAGTCTCAAGCTGCACCAGGGGACGTTTAGGCTCGAGGTGAGGAGAAAGTTCTTCACAGAGAGAGTCATTAGCCATTGGAATGTGCTGCCTGGGGAGGTGGTGAAGTCACCATCCCTGGAGGTGTTCAAGAGGGGATTGGATGTGGCACTTGGTGCCATGGTTTAGTCATGAGGTCTGTGGACAGGTTGGACTTGATGATCTTTGAGGTCTCTTCCAACCTTGGTGATTCTGTGATTCTGTGACTTGGAGTTGCTCGCTTTCCTCATGCTTGTGCTTCAACATTTGCTGGCTTGTGAACTCAACAAAATCCAGGAATCCAAGCACATCCCAAGAGAGCTCAGCTTTAGACATTCAAGAGGGAGCCCTCTATTTGAAAAAGGATTAAAAGATTCATTGTACATATGTACCAAGCTATACACATCAACAGCAGCAGCATCTGTTGATACTTTCAAATGTAGAAAGCAGAAACCACAGAGGACATAGAGAATCATATTGTTGTACCAGAAATCTGCTCAGCAGCTGTCACAACCATGATACACTGGGAGGGGTTAGCTGGAAGACTCTAGATAACAGAGCAGGTAGCTCTATTATGTCACCTTGCAAGAAGATGCATTTCAGTGTGATAAGTGAGATAAAGCATCAAAAAAACTAAGCACACAGGTTTTATCTCCAAATTTTAAAATAGGTGGGTGCGGAAAGCAGAAATCTGGGGAAAGGCTATTTATAGTGTTAGTTAAACTCTCACTAGATGAGACTGCAGTCAAACTGAGAGGTCACAGAGCAGGGCTTCATGTTAAAGTCTGACTCAGCCCAAAGCACACATTTCATAACCAACCCCCATAACGTAAATTTATGTACTTGGCAGTTGTTACAATTTTCTAATTTACTCAGGAGCCTGCAAGAGGCAAAGTGGGGTGTCTATGTTTAGCTCATATCTGGGGCTGGACTATTGCAGTTGCTGTGTTACCTGATGACCCCTTCCCAGCAGAGGAGGAGAGCTGGGAAAAAGAGACTCACAGTTTGAAATGAAAACAGATTTAATGATGCAGACAAACTGGTACCAGTGTCAATGTGAAGTATACAAAGTTATATTCAGCCCAGGAAAAGTGCAGTAGCCACAATATCCAGGAAGGCAGTCCTCAAGAGTAGGAAAAGGAAGAGGAGCACAGTAGAATGGAATGGAATGGAATGGAATGGAATGGAATGGAATGGAATGGAATGGAATAGAATAGAATAGAATAGAATAGAATAGAATAGAATAGAATAGAATAGAATAGAATAGAATAGAATAGAATAGAATAGAATAGAATTAACTAAGTTGGAAGAGACCCTTGAGATCATCGAGTCCAACCTATCACCCAATACTATCTAATCAACTAAACCATGGCACCAAGCACCCCATCAAGTCTCTTCCTAAACACCTCCAGTGATGGTGACTCCACCACCTCCCTGGGCAGCACATTCCAATGACCAATCACTCTTTCTGTGAAGAACTTGTTCCTAACATCCAGCCTAAACCTGCTCTGGAGGTCCCCTCTGATGAACAAGGCACAGCTTATTTATTGTTTAGATACCCCGGATTAGTAGCACCCTAAGAATTCATATTGTTGGCCAGTAGCACACAGTTCTTCATGTTAGTGGCTACAATTCTACTCTGTGTAAGTCTTTACAAGAGCATATCTTTGCGAAACTTACTGACTTACAATGATATGGGTCAGAGTAGAAGATGCAGTACTCCCTCTTGGATATAAACTGTATGCAGTAAAACATTTTTTATGCATTGTGCTGAACAAGTACCAGATTTGAGTAAGAAGGTTAAGAAATGGCTTACATATTTTTAAGAGGCAGCATGACATTTATAGTTAATGGAAGACAGAATAAATATTTTTAAATTCAATGTACATTACAAGAAAACGTAGAAATAAATGAGGGTGTACTGACCTCACCACATGTTGCTATTTTCATTGAATAAGCTACCTTGAAAAGGAATGGGAATATTTACAAAGCCAGTAGGTTGGAAGAGACCGCAAAGATCATCAAGTCCAACCTGTCACCACAGACCCCATGACTAAACCATGGCACCAAGTGCCACATCCAATCCCCTCCTGAACACCTCCAGGGATGGTGACTCCACCACCTCCCCGGGCAGCCCACTCCAATGGCGGACAACACTCTCAGTGAAGAACTTTCTCCTCACCTTCAGCCTAAACTTCTCCTGGTGCAGCTTGAGACTGTGTCCCCTTGTTCTGGTGCTGGTTGCCCGGGAGAAGAGTCCAACCCCCTCCTGCCTACATTCTGTGACTCTGTGATTCTGTGATACACTCATAGACCAAAGACAGTTTGAAATAAGTAAACATAGCTAATTAATAACTGCTGCTCAGCCTCAAAGTGCAGCATTTGTCATCATTCCCTAGTTCCAGAAAACCATGTTTAGGTATCACCTACTTCTAACACATTAATACTCGCCCCAAAAGTATTTGCTGTCCTGCCCAATCATTAGACAAAAGTCCTTGCTCTCCCAACAGATTTTTTTCATAAAATATAATAGAAAGAGCTAGAAATAATAGGGCATCTGGGAAAGTTTATAAGTCTTTTATTACTCAGAAGGATGTGATTATTTCAAAGCATTTCCTTTCAGAACAGGCAAAACATTTGTGTATGGCCAAAACAAGCATTGCACTTCATGGTTTAGCATTCATGTGGCTAACTTGGTAGCATGTAAGACTCTTACTGGGAAGGTCGTGAGTTCAAGCCTGCAGTGGGCAGGAGAGTTCTCTCTGGGCAGCAATGTCCTCCCTCCTCAAGAGGGGATTGGATTGGTGCCATGGTCTAGTCATGGGGTCTGTGGTGACAGGTTGGACTGGATGATCTTCGAGGTCTCTTCCAACCTTGGTAGTGATACTGATACTGATACTGATTAGGTGGTGTTGGATGATGGGTTGGACACGATGATCTCGAAGGTCTCCTCCAACCTGGTCTGGTCTATTCTATTCTAGTCTAGTCTAGTCTAGCCTAGCCTAGCCTAGTCTGGTCTATTCTAGTCTACTCTAGTCTATTCTATTCTAAAGTTTTGTGTTAACATTAAAAAAAAAAAAAAAAAACAAAAAACCCCAAACCCAAACAAAACCTACAACAACAACAAAAAAGTATTGGATCCATCTAAACATTGAATCAACTGAGTCAGTCTGGCAGGAATAGCACATTACATAGCAAATGCTGAAGATCTGTGAAGTAGTGTAACATTAGCATGAAGAGGGGATGGTGCTGTAACTGAATCCACTGTCAGAATTGAGGCTGCAAGAGCCCCCTGAGGATGAATCTGTATTGGATGTACTCTCTATCAGGAAAAAGAGAAAAGGTCTGTAACAAGTCTGTACCTCTGTCATGATCCTATCCAGGCACAGCAAAGCCTATGGATGGCACCTAGCTAATGGATTAACTCTCTATTCATTCTTTTCTCTTGAGAGAACAGTTTATCTCACCAATCATACGGTGTCTGCTATAAGAACATCCAATGGGCAAACTTTTAGAGTAAACTGAATTACCTCCAAGTTGCACTGTCTGTTTGAATCTCTCTCTGTTATCTACTTAGAGCTTAGACACCCAATTTATCTGTAGCCACTTATTTGCATGTACCCATGTTTTGGTATTTTGATAGCACAACGGATCCCACCCAAGAAGTTCTGTTAAAGCAGGACCAGGGTCTTCTTATATCCTTGAAAGGCAACAAAAGAGGTTTGTACAGAATGGGTGATACTAGAAGTTGTCTAAAGCTATTTGGTTTCTGAAGGATAGAAAATGATGCACAGGGTCTGAGTCAGGCAGGACAGGGGAGATGTCATACACAAGCTGATGTGTATGTTAAACTGTCAGCCTCCAAAAATTCAAAGCAAAAAAAACAGTTCCCACTGTCCAGCAGCTGTTTGCCATGGATTCAATCTGGGATAAGACTATTCATCAGAAGGAAGAGAAACTGAATTGTACCATACATCATCACTTTGGGTAAGCCTGTATGCAGAGCTGATAGTGTTAGATAGGTTTGTGAGCTGCTCAGCTCCTTTAATAACACTACTAACAATTAAAACTCTTACTTAGCAGTCACAAAAGAATCAGCCACTTAGGGACATGGTTTAGTGTTGGCTTGAAGGTTGGACTGAATGATATTGAAGGTCTCTTCCAACCAGATATATTCTGTGATTCTGTAGAGGGAAATGGTCACCAACATTCAAGGCAAATTTCTGCAGCAGGCACATACAATCTAAGAAAAGACTTCCCCCTGGAACTGCTCTTGCTGCTTTTCTTCTGAGATAGTATTGGCCACCATCAGAGACAAGATATGAGGCTGGAAGTATCTTTGACCCAGTACAATTGTTCTATTCTCATGACATCTTTCCACTGCAGACAGAAATGGGCAGGTACACACTAACAGTCCCATCCCTCTCACCAAAAAAATCAAAAAGCCCCTACACCATCTGTTGCTGGAACAGTTTCTGCTGTTTCTACAGAACTGAAGCCAACATTTGCAGCTGCACTATAACTCTCAGTAAACTTGTGGCTGTTCTATCACCCATGTCATTTTCTCTTTAGTTTAACATCTTACAAGCAGAATTTGGAGAAGCCCAGAAACAATAATTCAAGCACTATCTCCAAACCTACAAGAATGGACCATGCATTAAGTTGGACTTAATTTCATTCACTTCCTGACACTTGTTTATTAGTATTGGTACTTGTTAATAAACCATAATATTAATTGTTAACAATACCTCCTTTGTGCTAGAACTGTTATGAGGCTTTCGTGTCCAGAGAAGGGCAATGATGCTGGGGAGAGGTCTCGAGAACAAGCCCTATGAGGAGAGGCTGAGGGAGCTGGGATTGTTTAGCCTGGAGAAGAGGAGGCTCAGGGGAGATCTTATTGCTC
Source organism: Picus viridis (assembly GCA_033816785.1). Lineage (NCBI taxonomy): Eukaryota > Metazoa > Chordata > Aves > Piciformes > Picidae > Picus > Picus viridis. Next base: position 10,804,275 of record CM066566.1, read on the forward strand.
TCTACAACTACCTGAAAGGAGGTTGTAGCCGGGTGTGGGTTGGTCTCCTCTCCCAGGCAACCAGCACCAGAACAAGAGGACACAGTCTCAAGCTGCGCCAGGGGAAGTTTAAGCTTGAGGTGAGGAGAAAGTTCTTCACAGAAGGAGTTGTTGGTCATTGGAATGTGCTGCCCAGGGACGCGGTGGAGTCCCCATCCCTGGAGGTGTTCATAAAGGCATTGGATGTGGCACTTGAAGTCATGGTTTAGATAGTCATGAGGTGTTGGGTGATAGGTTGGACTTGATGATCTCTGAGGTCTTTTCCATCCTTATTGATTCTATGATTCTATGATTCACTGCCCACAGCGTCACATTAGGAAGTCACACACATTCCTTCTTTCCTTTCTTTTCCTCTACCATGTGATGTTAGGAGTTTGCTAATCCTGCAGGCTGCAGGGTAGAGCAGAGATGTGTGAGACAGCTCAGAGAAACTACCTCATGTATTGGAAACATTCTTGCTACGGCACCTCTGAGTTGTGTACATTTTGACTTCACTTTCTTGTTTTCAATGCAAAGTCTGCCAGAAGAGTCCTCTGCAGCCCACAGAAAACACTCAGCTGCTTCCTAAAAGTGTCCAACTGTGTACAACTATTTGAGAAAAACATTTCACACACCTTGAAGACTCTGGTTTGCAGAATTTGATCATCAGAGCCAGAGTTGTGGGGACAGCTCATCCCAAAATTTCTACAGTCATGAAGGACCTTGTTAAGATATTATATTGGACTTGAAATTTGTATGGGCTTTAGTTGCTGCTTGAGTTTAGATTAATAGAAAGAAGTAAGAGTATTTTCAAAGTAGTATGACTACAGCAATTTAGTTTTACTACAGTTTTCATTCTATAAAAGAAGAGATTCACAAGATCAATCTAAAAATAAGTTGCTAGTCATTAATCTATCTGTAGTCTGTCCATAAGAGGCAGTGTATACATACATGGCAATTCTTTTGCTGGTCAGTAAGCTTGATAAAACACAGTTCAATGGATAGAAATTAGCTTCAGCATAAATTAGTTCTACACAGGGATGTGACACAGTATTACGTTTATAACGTCATGATAAACACAAAAATGTAAAATTGGCAATTCTAAATTGGGTGCCTCAGTCAAGCAGCTTTGGGTTTAGCTTTTAGATTGTAAAAAATTCTGCATGTCTTTCAGGTTTTAGTGATCTAAATGTGGCACTCTGAGCATGGACATTTGGAAATGGCAGCCTTTGATCATAGAATAATACAATACAATACAACACACCAGGTTGAAAGAGACCTTCAAGATCATCACGTCCAACCCATCAACCAATCCAACCCACCTCAACAACTAAACCATGGCACCAAGCACCCCATCAAGTCTCCTCCTGAACACCTCCAATGAAGGTGACTCCACCACCTCCCTGGGCAGCAAGTAAGGTTGGAAAAGACCTCAAAGATCATCAAGTCCAACCTGTCACCCAAAACCTCATGACTACTAAACCATGACTTCAAGTGCCACATCCAATCCTCTCTTGAACACCTCCAGGGACAGTGACTCCACCACCTTCCTGGGCAGCACATTCCAATGGCTAACAACTTTCTCTGTGAAGAAGTTTCTCCTCAACTCGAGCCTAAACTTCCCCTGGCACAGCTTGAGACTGTGTCCTCTTGTTCTGGTGCTGGTTGCCTGGGGGAGGAGACCAACCCCCACCTGGCTACAACCTGCCTTCAGGTAGTTGTAGAGAGCAAGAAGGTCTCCCCTGAGCCTCCTCTTCTCCAGGCTAAACAATCCCAGCTCCCTCAGCCTCTCCTCATAGGGCTTGTGCTCAAGACCTCTCACCAGCCTGATTGCCCTTCTCTGGACACGTTCAAGATCCTCAGTGTCCTTAAATTGAAGGGCCCAGAATTGTTTAGTGTTCTGTCAATCATCTAATTCCCTCACCTTCCACTCCCTTCCTACCTAGTCACTGTCCTTTATATTCATACTCTATATTTTCATACTGTTCTTTTCTGCTCTTCTCTCTTTTTGCTTTTTTTTTCTTACCCTCTCTCTCTTTTTTTTTTTTTTTTTTCCCATAGATGCATTTGTTTATTTTAATAAATTTGCTACTTCACTTTTTTTTCCCCTCTCCTCAGTATTAGTTTATCTATCTCAGCTTACAGTCTTTTTTGACTCACCATGTGAACACATTGCCCTTGCTACTTCAAGTTATTCCACTGGCACTTTTCCTGAACTAGACAGTAGAAGCAAGGTATTCCTCCCAGAAGTGTGAGCTGAAGCATGCTGCTTACTCTGTGAGCATCTGCTTTCAGGCCAAAGGAAATGACTGATCTACAGAGACAGAAATAGTATAGTATCATAGTATCAGTCAGGGTTGGAAGGGACCACAAAGATCATCTAGTTCCAACCCCCCTGCTATGGGCAGGGACACCCTACACTAGGTCAGGTTGGTCAGAGCCTCAGCCAGCCTGGTCTTAAACACTTCCAGGGACGGGGCCTCAGCCACCTCCCTGGATAACCCAATCCAGGGCTTCACCACTCTCATGGTGAAATATTTGAAGCAATCACAAAGCATGCAAAACAAACAAAAAAATAGAATGTAGCTGAAAGATGTAAAAATTATCTCCTTGTCAAGAAATAAGACAAATGCCTCATTTAGATGAGAAACAACTATATTTGGACTCAGCACTTTCCTGTAAGAGGAAATACAATTATAACATAACTGCCTGGGACCTCAGTGAGATGATTTAGAGTCACAGGTCCTCTCACTCCCCTGCAAACTCTCAAGCTTCCTTCATCCAGGAATTCTCCCTCCTTTTCCAGTTGCTTCCTATCTTCCTAGATGTGGTCCAGCTGCTGCAACTGCCGCCTGCTCTGTCTGCCACCAAGAACTATGATCCTTTTTTCAGATTCAGTGTTCAGAGCAGCAGCAGCACCACCTTGAAGAGACCTATTGGTATACAAGGGCAGTGGCTGGCTTACATTCATATTCTTCAAAGTAAGCATGCAGGTTACAAAGGTGCTGGTCAGATTAATCATTAAAGTGTGTCTTATTAAAGGAAACAGCACAACAGGTATCAACTGATTTACTTTATGGGGCTCTGTGAAGCTGTCAGCTGTTGTGGAAATGCTATGCATTTTATTATTGCCACAGTAGGCAAAAATCCACCAGGAGCTGCATCCTTATGCCACGGGAAAGCAGGGGTTGCAGATCTGTTCAGAGACACTTCATTTATGCTTGCCAAAATAAAATAGGATGGTGAGATACAAACTGTTAAAAAATAGCACAAATACCCTGAATACAGTCTTCAGAAAACAGAAATACTACTGCACACCATTGCAGCAGTCCTCTGAAAGGGAAGAACCTTGGTCATCCCCTTTGGAGACCCACTACATCTGGAGCCCTAGGACTTGTCAGTCTCCTTATTCTAACCCTAACATTAGTTAAAATATGACTCTAATTCTAATATAAATGCACAAAAGCTGAACAAGCCTGGACTGTGGAAATCACAGTATCACAGTATCATAGTATCACTAAGGTTGGAAGAGACCTCAAAGATCATCGAGTCCAACCTGTCACCACAGACCCTATGATTAGACCATGGCACCAAGTGCCACGTCCAATCCCCTCCTGAACACCTCCAGGGATGGTGACTCCACCACCTCCCCGGGCAGCACATTCCAATGGCGAATGACTCTCTCGGTGAAGAACTTTCTCCTCACCTCGAGCCTAAACTTCCCCTGGCGCAGCTTGAGACTGTGTCCCCTTGTTCTGATGCTGGTTGCCTGGGAGAAGAGACCAACCCCTCCTGGCTACAACCACCCTTCAGGTAGTTGTCGACAGCAATAAGGTCTCCCCTGAGCCTCCTCTTCTCCAGGCTAAGCAATCCCAGCTCCCTCAGCTTCTCCTCATAGGGCTTGTGCTCGAGGCCTCTCCCCAGCCTTCAACTTCCATCTATTCAGAGACATACACAGTGGCCCTGCTCACACTCGCTTCAGAAAGAGATGTGCAGCCATGAAGGGCTGCAGGCACCCTGCTGAGGACACTCCAAGCCAGAGGGGCAAGGATAATCATGAGGGACTGTAGCTGTGGGTGACCCACACTGGGGCAGGGATATGACTGTGGCCATGAATGACTCATGTCAGGCAAAGATATCCCAGAGGGACTGTGGCCAGGGATGACCCATACTGGGGCAGGGACACCTTTGAGAGTCTGCAGCTGCAGACTATTCACTCCGGGGCAGAGACATCCCTGAGGACCTGTGGCCACAGACCACCTCCTGGCAGAACATGGATACCTCTGAATCTGAATTAACAAAACTTACAACTTTTAACCAAGAAATTTAGTCAGCTGATTTGTCTCTAAAAAGCACAGTTCCTTGATGCTGGCAATAAAACAACCTGTTTCTCGAGGTTAGCATTGACAGAAAATTATTTCTCAAGAGTAAATGGTTTTGAATCCCCTGTTCAGTGACACTCAAGCTGGAGGTGTCACCATGGCAACCTGAGGAGGTCAGCGTGACCGTGGCTAGGCAGCGGGACACCACAAGCAAGGCTCCTCACTAGTGCCCAGACGCCCACAAACCCCCCCCAGGACCAGTTGCCCAGGATTCTCACTCAGCTGTGGTGGTAGTGCCTGTGTGTGGAGGTGTTGGGAAATGAGAAAAATTCTGGATGGTGCATTTTTAGATAATTACAGTATAGCTCTGGTGGGTTTATGAGCTCTGGAGCAGACAGTGGTGTGACATCAACCACTCGAGACGTGCAATAATCTTCTAAAGATGTGTTATATGAAAAACACTGTTGCTACTCTGAAATTGAATTTTCTGGGGTTTATTTACAGAGCATTATTAGTACAGACAAGAATGAAATATATTATATTAATATCCTTCAGAAAATGGTGCAAGTAGATGGGAAGTGAGCAAGCATTTGCATGTAATTACTGCTTTGGGTGCCTGTAATATAAGCAGCTGACTATAAAAGCAGGCAGCTGGCAGGCAGTGGAACTGGATATTGCCAGTATTATTTTCCCCCTATGAAAAGCTCCATGACATCAGAGGAGGGCAATGAAGCTGGTGAAGGGCCTGGAAAATAAATCTTATCAAGAGCAACTGATGGAGCTGGGACTGCTTAGTTTGAAAAAGAGGAGGCTGAGGAGAGACCTCATTGCTGTCTACAACTACCTGAAAAGACATTGTGGAGAGGCTGGTGCTGGTCTCGTGTCACAGGTAATTAGTGGCAGAACAGCAGGGAACAGCCTCAGGCTGCAACTGGGTAGGTTTTGACTGGACGTTAGGAAGAACGTTTTCACTGAAAGAGTGGTCAATCACTGGAATGGGCTGCCCAGGGAGGTGGTTGAGTCACCAAACTTAGATGTGTTTAAAAGTTATTTGGATGTGGTACTTGGGGATATGGTTTAGGGGTGAACCTTGTAGAGTAGGGTTATTGGTTGGACTTGTTTATCCTGAGGTTCTTTTCTAACCTGAACGTTTCTGTGATTCTGTGATCAATATGTTCCCTCCCAACCTCCATGACACTTTATAGGTGACACCTGTGAAAGTAACATAAATCTTTCACCCAGATTTCTCCCTTTCCTGCAACCTCCACTTCTAAGAGGCAATGCATGGCTTCTGCAGTTTCTGCTGTGAGTGAGTCATCTATCTTGGTGGTCCAGGAAAACCCCATCTCACCAGGCAGAAGGCCTCTAACTGCAGAAATAAGTGGAACAAGAGGAAAACTCCTTCCTCCACTAACTCACCCCTGACTTGCCAATGGGCTCATGCTGTCTGTATACTAGGTGTCTGATCAGTGTTTCTCATGCTGACGTGAGCATAGAGGGAAGTGCATGTTTGCAGTGGTTGCTGCCTGCAGGATCTCTGTCTCAGCTGAGGAGAAGTGTGTACAGGGATCCAAACCTTATAGAGTTGCAACAACAGGTGAGAATGCTTCTCCTTTAAAGGTACCTTCCAAGCCAACTACTATTCTACTATTCTATTCATCTGTTCTATATACTATTCTATATATTCTACTTCTACTGTTCTGTTCTGAAGGGAGGTTGTAGCCAGCTGGGGGTTGATCTCTTCTCCCAGGCAACGAGCACCAGAACAAGAGGACACAGTCTCAAGCTGCACCAGGGGAAGTTTAGGCTGGATGTCAGGAAGAAATTCTTCACGTTCTTCTTCATTGGAACAGGCTGCACAGGGAGGTGGGCAAATCAACATCACTGGAAGTTATTAACAAGAGACTGGATGGGGCACTTAGTGCTATGGTTTAGTTGATTAGATGACATTGGGTGATAGGTTGGACTCAATGATCTCAAAGGTCTTTTCCAACCTGATTAATTCTATTCTACTCCTATTCTATTGTATTCTATTGTATTCTATTGTATTCTATTGTATTCTACTCTACTCTACTCTACTCTACTCTACTCTACTCTACTCTACTCTACTCTACTCTACTCTACTCTACTCTATGATTCTTACCTTCCTTCCCTTAACATTCTTCCTCCAAACAACATTGCATATTCTTCCTCTCTCAAAGAAATGCATATGACTGTAAGTCTTCAAGTGTTGTTACCTTTGGGTAGTGACAATTAAATTAAAACAATTAAATTAAAACCAAAACAATTTAAAAAACAACAACAACAACAAAAAAAAAGCAGAACACAGAGTTCTTGGTAAGGATGACGGTCCAAAAGAACACATTAAAACCTTTACTGGATATTTTATAAGCAAAGCAATAACAACCATTTTAGGAGAGGTAATCTAAGGTTCTGGCAGAATGTTTTTCATAACAATTCCTTATTTAAAACAACTCTGTATTTAAAATGTCTCCTTATTTAAAACAACATAAATTGCAATAAAAACAGTCTGCCACATAAGATGCACTACTGTCCTGATTAAAAATCTGCAAGATTGCAGATTACAAAGAGCATTTTTGTCTGACTTGTTCTTGTGCCCAATTGTGCATTCTCAACATTCCACCCAAAGACAAATATTTTCATTTTATTTAGTGTATGAAATTAGAAGATGGCTGCAGATCAAATTAGGATGTGCTTTTAACAAAAATAATGAGGTTATAACTATAATGAGGTTATAACTATTTCCACAGAAACCAAGCTCACAAAATCATTCCATTAAATACAATTTCCAGACACAAGAAATTAAATTTATCCAATTGCAGCTGGATGCAATCTTTATTTCAAACAGTACACCTTCAGGTATGCAAACTTAGCTTCATATCTGAAGGCAAACTGTTTGCAAGAAAGTATCATATTATCTGAAAGGGAAATATGGAGAGATTCTTCTCAAATACATTAAGTTTAACCTTGTCTTCACTGGAAAGCAGTGCAAACCATGAAGGGGAGGCTTTTAATCATTTTAACAGTTGCATGTGTTCAAGAGGGGATTGGACGTGGCACTTGGTGCCATGGTCTAGTCATGGGGTCTGTGGTGACAGGTTGGACTCGATGATCTTCAAGGTCTCTTCCAACCTTAGTGATACTGTGATACTGTGATATTCCAAGGCAAACATGGGAGAAGATTAGCCAAAGGGAATAAAGAAAAGGAAATAGAAAAGTACAGGAAATCATAACAAAATACTGTTAAGACTATCACAGTATCACAGTATATTAGAGGTTGGAAGGGACCTCAAGAGATCATCAGGTCCAACCGCCCTGCCAAAGCAGGATCACTTAGGGTAGTCCACACAGGAATGCATCCAGGTGGGTTCTGAAAGTCTTCAGAGAAGAAGACGCCACAACCTCCCTGAGCAGCCTGTTCCAGTGCTGTCACCCTCACTGTAAAGAAGTTTCTTCTCATATTGAGGGGAAATCTTCTATGTTCAAGTTTGAACCTGTTCCTTGTCTTATTGCTGTGCACCATGGAAAAGTGCTTGGCCCCTCAACTTGACACTCATCCCTCAGCTATTTATACACATTGATGAGATCCCCTCTCAGTCTTCTCTTCTCAAGACTAAATATGTGCTGTGTACATTTCTACTGTGCACAGACTCATGTAAAATCTCTTCTAGAGTCCAAGGTAAAAATAAAAAATCGTGAGAGGAATATGTCATCAGACCTATAGGTCTTGCAATGTGAAGAGTAAGAGATGAATCACAATCATGATTCAGCAGTCAATATCCATCACCATCCTCTGCTTAAAAAGAGAAGCATTTCCCAACATTTGCAAGAAAAGACAAACAAATCATGTGTGTGGAGCCTACTCGGTAGAAGACTGACAAAACTTGGTTTTCCTTCAGGCTTTGGCTACAATGTCCCACGTGACCTGGGCAAATCATGTCATACCTTTGCATCCTTTTCCTGCTGTTCTGCAAGGGTCAGCCACTTGCCTGGGGTGGGATTTGCCTCAACTTCAAAAGGCAGTACCTTAATATTTGTGTCCACAGTTGTCAAACATCTGCTGTAACCTTGAAGCACAAGGTATACATTAAACTTGTAATGAAAAAGAAGAGAGTATTGCAAGTTCCAGTCTTTCTCTTATGCACACTTTCTTTGTTCCTGTTCTTTAGCCCAGAATTAGGGTTGTCCTTATGTCTCAGCTAATTTTCCTCTTTTATCTAGGAATCACCAGAAGCAAGAAATTCCATTCTTATATTCTCATCCACATCAAGAAATCACAGAAGACAATTCTAATTTCTGAACAAATAATCTGCAGTTTAAAATGACAGAAAAAAAGAGTGCTAGTGACTTGTCAAGAGCAACCATTTATACATCTCGGTGTTTCTGCTACAGGCTGTCATGCAGAACAAAATTAGTCATTAGTGTACATGGTTTTCATATCTAGAAGATCAGCTGCACTATCAATACATGTTTCTGATAAATGCTTACATTTGGGTAATGATTCCCAGCAGATGATGTGGTCAATGCTGCCACTACAGACTGCTGGTAAATGTCAGTGATGTTGTATTTAATTTGGTTGAATGTTTCAGAAGAGGTTCAGATCTAGTTCATAGGTTTTCTGTTCACAAAGAGAGAATGACAAAACCCCAGGTTACTGACTAGGGTAAGGAGAGATGAGCAGAAAGTAATTTAATTTAACTTCAGCAGCTTACTGTACACAAGTAAAATGCTGGAAGTCATATAAGCAGCAATCAATATGTTATACAGCTGACTACCAAATTAAGGATATAGTGAAGGATCACTCTCATCCTGCTTCATAAAGCTGTAACCATACTGCAACCTGATGAAGCCTGCAGTCCTGACAAGCAGCCTTTCCAGACTCTAGTGTTGGCAATGTCCTGGAGGGACAAATGCTAAAACATGCCCTAACCCAGACAATGTGCTAAGCATCTGTGAATGTGAAAACCTGGACACCTCCTGGGGTCTGGGCAAAGGGGTAGCATAGAATCATAGACTCATAGAACCAATAAGGTTGGAAGAGACCTCAAAGATCATCAAGTCCAACCTGTCACCCAGCACCTCGTGACTACTAAACTGTGGCACCAAGTGCCACATCCAATCCCCTCTTGAACACCTCCAGGGATGGTGACTCCACCACCTCCCTCGGAAGCCCATTCCAATGGCCAACAACTCTCTCAGTGAAGAACTTTCTCCTCACCTCGAGCCTAAACTTCCCCTGGTGCAGTTTGAGACTGTGTCCTCTTGTTCTGGTGCTGGTTGTTAGAGAGAAGAGACCAACCCCCTCCTGGCTACAACCTCCCTTCAGGTAGTTGTAGACAGCAATAAGGTCTCCCCTGAGCCTCCTCTTCTCCAGGCTAAACAATCCCAGCTCCCTCAGCCTCTCCTCATAGGGCTTGTGATCGAGACCACTCCCCAGCCTTGTTGCCCTTCTCTGGACATGTTCAAGAGTCTCAATGACCTTCTTAAATTGAGGGGCCCAGAACTGGACACATGTAGGACATGTAATTAACCTTGTAACACACCTGTGAACTGTGCATATACCTTGGGATATCTTTGCCACTATGCTTTGTAGTTTCTGTAAAACACCAATTGCTTTTCCATTTAATCTTTCCATCGCTTTCCAATCCATTTGTGTGAGTGTCATTCTTTTGCCCCTTTCAGAAGCAACAGAGTATCTGTCCAGCCTCAAACCAGGACAGTGTGGCAGGACTAAAGAAATTTCTTTTTAAAGAAGCATAAATAAAAAGAAAAATTGCATAACTTTGTGCTATTTTTTTCTTTGCCACTTCTTTTCTGATTCTCTTGGCAGAGCTTATGTTTCCCTGTAATACAGAGCTCACAGATACAATACTTAAATTATCACACTAAATTCTTATTTCTGGAAAAAAAAAACAAGGGGAGAATAGAGAAACTATCTAAAAAGAACAATCTAATGAGATTTAAAAAACACACTTCAGTGTGTTGCAAATCCCAGAGGTCACAGTATCACAGTATCACAGAATCACGAAGGTTGGAAGAGACCTCAGAGATCATAAAGTCCAACCTGTCACCCCAGACCTCATGACTAGACCATGGCACCAAGTGCCACATTCAATCCCCTCTTAAACACCTCCAGGGATGGTGACTCAACCACCTCCCCAGGCAGCACATTCCAATGGTGAACGACTCTCTCAGTGAAGAACTTTCTCCTCACCTCGAGCCTAAACTTGCCCTGTTGCAGCTTGAGACTGTGTCCCCTTGTTCTGGTGCTGGTTGCTAGGGAGAAGAGGCCAACCCCTTCCTGGCTACAACCTCCTTTCAGGTAGTTGTAGAGAGCAATCAGGTCACCCCTGAGCCTCCTCTTCTCCAGGCTAAACAGCCCCAGCTCCCTCAGCCTCTCCTCATAGGGCTTGTGCTCAAGGCCTCTCACCAGCCTTGTTGCCCTTCTCTGGACACGTTCAAGTGTCTCGATGTCCTTCTTAAACTGAGGGGCCCAGAACTGGACACAGTAATCAAGGTGTGGCCTAACCAAAGCAGAGTACAGGGGCACAATGACCTCCCTGCTCCTGCTGGCCACACTATTCCTAATGCAGACCAGGATGCGGTTGGCCTTCTTGGCCACCTGGGCACACTGCTGGCTCATGTTCAGGCAGCTATCAACCAGTACCCCCAGGTCCCTCTCTGTTTGGCAGCTCTCCAGCCACTCTGACCCCAGCCTGCAGCTCTGCATGGGGTTGTTGTGGCCAAAGTGCATCACCCGGCACTTGGACTTGTTGAATGTCAGCCCTTTGGACTCTGCCCATCTGTCCAGTCAGTCAAGGTCCCTCTGCAGAGCCCTTCTACCCTCTGACTGACCAATATCTGCTCCCAACTTGGTGTCATCTGCAAATTTGCTGATGACTGTCTCAATCCCCTCATCCAGATCATCAATGAAGATGTTAAAGAGGATGTGTCCCAGCACGGATCCCTGAAGGACGCCACTGGTGACTGGCCTCCAGCTGGAGGTGGCACCATTCACCACCACTCTCTGGGCCCGGCCCTCCAGCCAGTTCCCAACCCAGAGTGTTGCTGCCCAAGCCAAGAGCTGACAGCTTAACCAGCAGTTTGCTGTGGGGGACGGTGTCAAAGGCCTTGCTGAAGTCCAGGTAGACCACATTCACAGGCCTCCCCACATCCACCAGGCGGCTCACCTGATCATCGAAGGAGATCAGGTTGGAGAGGCAGGACCTGCCCTTCCTGAATCCATGTTGGCTGGACCTGAGCCCTTGGCCATCCTGCAGGTGTGCAGTTATTGCCGCCAGGATAATCTGCTCCATCATTGTCCCTGGCACTGAGGTCAGGCTGACCGGCCTATAGTTCCCGGGTTCCTCCATCCGTCCCTTCTTGTGGATGGGGACCACACTGGCCAGTTTCCAGTCATCTGGGACCTCACCGGTCAGCCAGGACTGGAGGAAAATGACAGAGAGTGGCTTGGCCAGCTCACCTGCCAGCTCTCTCAGGACCCTAGGATGTATCCCGTCCGGTCCCAAGGATATTCTCAGTGGTACAGTGCTGTAACAGCTCCACTGCAGTACACGTGCCAAAGGACAGCCCCAGGCCAGGATATGTTTTTTACAACCACTTACCAAACCCACCCTCCAGCCATTGAATCTGAAGTATAAATGAGCCTGTGAAAACTGATGTTGAATCATCCAGTTCTTTCTGAGTTCTTTATTTAGCCTCTGCAGAGTAGGCTAGAGTTCAGACAATGCAAGGATGCATGTCTAATGTATAATTAGAACACAGCTTCTTTGAAAGGCACAGGAAATTACCCCAAAATGTGGGAGCAGAAAGTAGACTCTGGGCTCATCAGCTGTTGGCTCTTCCAAGGAGATCAGTTGCTCAAGAACTTGGATTCAGTTCTGAAATGCCAAAGAGCAAGCAAGAACTAGGTCTTTCTGTTGTACTCCAGTTTTCAACACTCTCCGGTAATGAGTTCTAATCCTGATTTCTAGTTCACAGAAGAGAGAACCTATTAACTGCTACTGAAATTGCACTTCTCAATGGAAGGACAGGATTTGGAGCAGAAAACCTCAGCATGGAGCCTTCTCTTTCTCCCTTATATTCATTAGCTAAATGGCAGGTTTGGAAATGGAGAGTGCCATGACAATAGCTATGGAGTTGACTTTCTCTGATGTTTATAGGACAAGTACACAAGAATGGACTGATATTTTGGAATAAATTAGACATATGAGAATGTTTGGGTTTTGAAATTTATGGTTTGGTTTCAACCTGATCTAGTGTGAGGGGTCCCTGCCCATGGCAGGGAGGTTGGAACTAGAGGATCCTTGAGGTCCCGTCCAACATTAACAATTCTATGAGTCTATGATTTTGATTTATCATTTATATCAGTGGTTAAACATATATATATATGGGTATGCATATATATCAGGGACAGTTTGCTTTCTTTTGATGAACACAATAAATCAGAATATATAAAAGCAAACAGTGAAATTATCAGAAGCTGGTAAGAATAACAAAGGAATCTGGAATGCAGGAATTTAGCATTCAAAGTTTTTGGTAGGGTAACAAGAGAGAAAAAGGAGCAATACAGAAAATACAAGTGAATAACCATTACCACAGCTGGTTTTGTGAAGGGATTCTACAGACAGCTTCATCAAATGAATTACAAAACCTGAGAAAAATATGACTTGGCAATAGAGGTGTATGACTAATGTCTATTAATCACTGTCATGGAAAGGGGACTTGTCATTTGTTTCTCCTGCAGTACAGGAATAAGGGGGAGATCAAATGAAGCTGGAAAGACACCAATTCAAAATGCATATTAATTCTTTACATAAGGAGTAACAGGCCTGTGAAACTTAGGTCTGAAGAGACAGAAGACCATTAAATGCTGCCTACAACTACCTGAAGGGAGACTGTAGCCAGGTGGGGGTTGGTCTCTTCTCCCAGGCAGCCAGCACCAGAACAAGAGGACACAGTCTCAAGCTGTGCCAGGGGGAGTTTAGGCTGGATGTTAGGAAGAGGTTCTTCACAGAAGGAGTGATTGGCCACTGGAATGTCTGCCCAGGGAGGTGGTGGAGTCACCATCACTGGAGGTGTTTAAGAAGAGACTGGATGGGGCCCTTGGTGCCATGGTTTAGTTGATTGGATGGTGTTGGATGATAGGCTGGACTCGATGATCTTGAAGGTCTTTTCCAACCTGGTTAATTCTAATTCTAATTCTAATTCTAATTCTAATTCTAATTCTAATTCTAATTCTAATTCTAAATCTAAATCTGATATAGCTTCAAGAGGATGCTATACATCCTCTAAATATCTATATATCTAAATGTAGCTTAGATATAGTGAGTATAGAACAGAGCAGTATAGTATAGAATAAAATTATAACTGGGTTGAAGTACATTTGCTGTTGCAGCTGGAAATTGCTGGATAAATATTGAGGAGCTGTGCATGTGATGCTGGAAAAGTTCTTAACACAAGCATAACTAAAGCAAGGAGAGAATTTGATGTATATATCCATAGCACTAAGATGTATAAACTATTAGCTTGTGATCATCAAATGTCTGTGATAGTGGATGACCTGGAAAAGTCCCGTACCAAGGTTGTAACCTACACAGCGTGGCTTACTGCTGTTCGGTTCTGAAGCCTTAACTGTCTACTCATCTGGCAGCCCATATGAATAACAGATTCTCTTAGATGAAAAGAGAGGCTGAAGGTAAGAGAAAATTACTTGGTGCTTTTGTAGAAAAATAATAGTAGGGTTCTAGACTGTCTGTTGCTTTAATGATGCTTTTAGCAATTTCTGGAATTTCATTTCTGAACACATCTCAAAAGGAAGCAGTTTCCAGAGGATTTAATGCGCTATGCATACAGCACCATTGTTCAATTACTAGGTACAGATCGGTGTCAAAGTGCCACTCTCAGTCACTTCTGTTTTAGTGATGCAAATGGGCAGCGATGATTATAATGAACTTAAGAAGAAACTCACAACAAAATTACAGCAAGCACAGCCACATTTTTCAGAAGTTGAATTGAATGACAGTGCACATCCTTTAAATGACATTTCAGATAATAACAGTGGAGCACTCCTGTGGCATATTTTGGTGAGCTATCATAAGAATACAAATTTTGTGCCTGTAATTTTATTTCTTGAGCACTAATGTCAGCCTGGTTTTACCTTGAGGAATTATAGTTCCCAGCACAAAACAACATAATGAAAAATTTTTGGAGAAGTCTGAAGTAGTTCTTAGAAATGCCAGCATGACCTCTACAAGGCACTAAAAATCCTCAAAATAGAACTTCTCTCCATAACCACTGGAGAAAAATTCTACTAATTTCCCTCTTCTAAAGTGATAAGATGGAATCAAGAGGGACTAGGGGTATTATGCTTACAAAGGACCCTTTGTAACAGGTAATATTCTCTAATAACAATAAGGGGGGAATAATACCTTTCCTGTTTCTTGCCTTTTGACAGTACATTTTCAACTTGGTGAGTTTTAATTTGGTGAGAACTCTGCATTCTCTTGGCATCACACAAAAATGTGATTCTGAGAGCACCCTCTCTCATCTGGACTGCTTATCAGAGAGCCATCCAAATTCTTCAAGGGGGCTCTGATAAATGAACATGACATCTCACTCTGGCTAAAAATCCTGAAAAATAGTCAGAGAGCTCTTTTATTACATTTTTCATAGAGTCATAGAAACATAGAATGTTAGAGGTTGGAAAGGACCTCCAGAGATCATCAAGTCCAACCCCACTGCCAAAGCAGGATTACTTAGGGTAGTCCACACAGGAATGCATCTAGGTGGGTTTTGAAAATCTTCAGAGAAGGAGACTCCACAACCTCTCTGGGCAGCCTGCTCCAGTGCTCCATCGCCCCCACTGTAAAGAAGTTGCTCATCATGTTGAGGTGAAATTTTCTATGTTCAAATTTGCATCCCTTGTTCCTTGTCTATTACTTCACACCACTGAAAAAAGCTTGCCTCCCTCCACTTGACACCCACCCCTCAGATATTTATAGACATTGATCAGATCCCCTCTCAGTCTTCTCAAGACTAAACTGTCCCAGATCTCTCAGTCTTCATAGGGAAGATGCTCAAGTCCCCTAATCATCTTTGTGTCACTCCATTTGCCTCTCACCAGCAGATCCCTGTCTCTCTTGATCTGGAGAGCCCAAAATTGGACACAGTTCAAATATTTTAACATAACTACTTCAAGTTGACAAAATCAGTGGGGCAGAATGATACTAGAGATAACCATGTGACAAGGAAGCAACGATTAGAAGAAGTTATTGCAGTTTGGCTTGTGAGAACAGGGCTGTAATACTGTTCATGACTTGACACACAAGAAGCCCATGGGATGCCCAGAGCTGAGACCCATTGGTTTTTAGGATATTTGTGGAAGGCTGTGCCTACAAACCAAACTCTTGCAAGAAGAAAGATCTTTGAATTCCCTCAGTGACTGAACTCCTCTAAATGTTCTTTCTCTATTGGGCTTCAGAGAAGGTCTTTGAAGCTGCTTGTTTAGATACCTGTTTAGGGACCACTTGATACCATGTTTGCCTACCTGCAAAATGGAAGTACAAAACATATAGTTTCATTCTCTGTGTCCTGTCAAATCATCTCATCTCCACATAGGAGAGGAATTAATTTTGATCAGCTGCATATTTTATAGGAAATGGCATGCTTATACAGTGTGTTTTCCTACCTCTGTCACATCAGCCTGAATGTCCTCACAGCTCTCAAACACACTGTTAAGTTATCCAAAAACAAAATAATAAACACAGTTTGGAGTAATCAGATAAATATAAACCAATAGCATCACAGTCTGCATTATCACTTTCAGCCCTGAATTTGGCTTTGGTAAATGAAGCAAAATACACTACACTATGATGCAGGGTGGGCATTAGGTGCAGCTACAGCATCGATAACTTAACTCCCATGCTGGGTTTTGTGGATCTTTTTACTCTCTTTTAGGGTGAACCCTTAGGTCTGTACAGTGCTACATCTAGAGGTGGTTTAAGGGACACTTCTCTCTGACAGCTGTTCTCTGTCAATAGAATAGAATAGAATAGAATAGAATAGAATAGAATAGAATAGAATAGAATAGAATAGAATAGAATAGAATAGAATAGAATAGAATAGAATTAACCAGGTTGGAAGAGACCTTCGAGATCATCGAGTCCAACCTATCATCCAACACTATCTAATCAACTAAACCATAGCACCAAGCCCCCCATCCAGTCTCTTCCTAAACACCTCCAGTGATGGTGACTCCACCACCTCCCTGGGCAGCACATTCCAATGACCAATCTCTCTTTCTGTGAAGAACTTGTTCCTAACATCCAGCCTAAACCTCCCCTGGCACAGCTTGAGACTGTGTCCTCTTGTTCTGGTGCTGGCTGCCTGGGAGAAGAGACCAGCCTCCACCTGGCTACAGCCTCCCTTCAGGTAGTTGTAGACAGCAATAAGGTCTGCCCTGAGCCTCCTCTTCTCTAGGCCAAGCAACCCCAGATCCCTCAGCCTCTCCTCACAGGGCTTGTGCTCCAAACCCCTCCCCAGCTTTGTTGCCCTTCTCTGGACACGTTCCAGCAAGCCAGCATTTGGCACTGGCTGCCCCTACAATAGCCTCCAGCCTCATCCAAACACATCAAACCCCTCAGGGTGCTCTCATGAGATATCCCAAGGCTCTCTGTGTCATATAAAGCAACCACTCTCACATTGTTATGAACTACCCTGAGCTGCAAAAACTAAGTCAATAAAAATCATGTCTTAAGCCCCACCATATGCCACAGGAAATCCAGTGATGAAAGTCAAGAAGCATTCTATGTGTAAGTAAGGTATATTATACATGAACATATAATTTTATTTCTCAATGGAGAAACATAGCAGTAGTTTCCTCATGGCCAGCTGGTTGGATTTTATACTCCAATTAAATGTCTATATAATCCTACTCCAGTAAAACTGCTGAGCAGACTGAAAATGGAACTACAATTTCAGGTATAGTACATGGCCAGTCTGTTCTGGTTTTAATACAGCTCTTATGACATGCAGTTTTGAAATCAAAACTCCAACAAAAATTCACTGATATTATACATCCTAGCTTGTAATTAATGAAATCACACTTTTTCAAGGGGTGCCTATTGGCTTAAAGGAGAGGGAGAGGGCAGGAAGCAAAACATCACTGGTGGGTTTTGAAATTAATGTTCAAAAGTGAAACCTGCTGAATATTGTCAGGAAAATGTACATATTGCATAAACAACTCTCATACAGCACTCTTTAGAGCTTTGCCATTAATGGCAAGGTCAAACGTGGTACTTCTTGCTCCATTGATTCAGCAATTCATGACCTAAGTGAGGTCATTGCTTATGCACAGAGCACAATTAAATCAAGGTTAGACAAGCAGGATTCTTTAGTACAAGATAATGTGCCAGCAGATTACATAGCACTAAGAAATTTGCATTTGAATCATGCTTGATGAGGATTATTTACTCATTTTCACAAATGAAAAAAACCCTGTAATTTATTACTGGCATTAGCTCTGTTTATAGAAAACATGCTAAAACCTAACATGTCCACCTGAAATCACTAGGGGTGATTTTAAGTGTACTCCTGTAAACAAGAAAACAAACAGAAATTGCTTTGTTCAGTGTTTTATGTCTTCTTTCCACTATTTCCAGATAGCTTTTATGTGACAGATGAGTTGGAATAATTTCACAAGCAAGGTAAATATTCCTTTTAATCAGAATTCAACATAGAACTTAGAGGTTCCTTCTACACACTAATAGTTTCCTATCTTAATCCTCCCAAAAGCACATAGTGTGCAGTCCTTCACATATATGCTTAAAAACATACAAGGCCATAGATGAAGTATGGCATTTAGAGACTGGAGTAAAAAAACATCAACTGATGTCAGAAGATTACTAATATAGAGTCTCTTTTCACCTAACCAAAATGAAATTGATTGTAATTCAAGGCTGATATTTCACTGAGTAGAATAATTAATTGGAAGCTTTCCAACTGAATTATTTACTGAATACTGAATAATGTGCTAGTGTGTTTAAGCATCCAGAAGACTACTAAAGCACAAGGTCCACAGATCAAAGGCATAGTATTCACACAATGCATGCAGTAGCCTTCCAAGTATAAGAATGTTTCTTGGTTTGTGAAAAGTCATCATGGAAAAAATTAGTTTTGAGAAGTGACCTGGAAAAAAAAAGGAGGAGTAGCCATCAAGTACACAAGTGGGAAGGTCACAGGGAGGATGTAAAGATATTAGAAATGTGCCCAGATTTGGAAAGAGTTGGACAAGGCACAGGACAAGTATGTGGAAATCTAAGGTGAAACGACAAATGCCAACTGGGCTCACTTCAAGAAGTCAGTTGATTGTGTAAGTTTACACCAAAAGAAATCCAGGTAATGCAGCCTGGGTGATTGTGAGCCATATTTTTACATTTTCACAACATTCTTTCATGTTTACTGTTCACTGTAATAGTAGCCATTGATCCAAACATGCTGAGATGGTACAAGGATGGCACAATCTGGCATCATTTGTATATACATACTGCACTGGGTCCCTGAAACCTCATTCAATACCTCAGTAAGACAGTAATAGCCTCAGAGAGCAGACTACCTATTCATCAAGTCCTGAATCCTCTGTGTAACAATACTTCCAGCTATTTGAGAGGGAAATAGAAATTCTGTCTGAACAATGCAGAGCTGAGCTTGTGAACATCCCTCTGCAGCTGGGATAGCAGGATATGGTTTGAGTTAGGTTAATTGTGCTCTGTGTCTTCGGTCAGTGTTTATTCAGATTTCTGTGTTATATCTACTTGAGCACCTCTGCATCTGAAATCTTGTTCTCAACAGAAAATAAATCTTTTGTCAGCTTCATCCTTTTGACCCTACTGTCACTTTCAGCTGCAAAGCTGTTTTTTCCCCCTGACCTTGGGCCTGTAAGACACTAAGTGTGATACTGTCTCATTTGAAACATGACTACATTCACCCATCTGTGAAAGACTGTAACAGCATCAATGAGATTTCAGAAGAGACTTGTTCTTAAGACTGTTTAATACTTCAACTTGGAAAGGACCTTAGGAGGTCTCTTTTCAACCTCCTGCTCAAAGCTGGTTTAACACTCTATTCAAACCAGGTTGCTCAAGGATTTTTCCATTCAGATGTTCAAAATGTTCAAGGATGCAGACTGAAAAGCCTCACTGGCTAACCTGTTCTGGTGCTTAATTATTCTTGTTGTGAAAGCTTTACTTTTTCCTTAGTCTGTACCTCTCCTGTCTGGATTAAGAACATTGTCTCTTGTTCCTCCACTGTGCATCTGAGAAAAAATGCTGAGTCTGTCTTCTTGATAATCTTTTCTTTGGTATTGTCAGGCTGTTGTCAGGTATCTCCAAAGTCATCTTTGCTCAATGCTGACCAAACCCATCTCCCCCATTGCTTCCTCATGGGGCATGTGTTCCAGCCCCACCACCTCTGTGGCTTCCTGTGAACACTTTAAAGTTCCTATAGCTGGACCAAGAAATTCTTCCAAGTTGGAAGAAGTTGTTCCCAGAAGACCAAGCAGATGTAGAAGCAATGCCCTGACTGTTGAGGAAACAACAAGCCTGTCCCAGCACCGTCCCCAACCCCTTGCATTTGCCTTGTGATGTGAGCTGCCATGCTGTCTGCCAGGTCCCTGCTTCCTAACATCCAGCCTAAACCTGCCCTGGTGCAGCCCGAGACTTTGTCCTTTTGTTCTAGTGCTGGTTGCCTGGGAGAAAAAACCAACCTCCGTCTGTCTACAACCTCCCTTGAGGTAGTTGTAGAGAGTGATAAGGTCACCCCTGAGTCTCCTCTTCTCCAGGCTAAGCAACCCCCAGCTCCCTCAGCCTCTCCTCATAGGGCTTGTGTTCCAAACCCCTCACCAACTTGTTGCCCTTCTCTGGACACGTTCCATCAAGTCAACATCCTTCCTAAACTGAGGGGCCCAGAGCTGGACACAGGACTCAAGGTGTGGCCTAACCAGTGCAGCATACAGGGGGAGAATCACCTCCCTGCTCCTGCTGGCCACACTGTTCCTGATGCAGCCCAGCATGCCATTGGCCCGCTTAGCTGTTGGGAGGCTTTTGGGTGTGCTATAGGGGATTCTGTGTGCTTGGGGATTCTTTTGTCACTATGCTTTGTGGCTTCTGTAAAACACTTACTGCTTTCAACTTAAACTTCCCATCACTTTTGCAATCCATTTGTGTGAGTGTCATTCTTTTGCCCCTTTTAGGGGCAAGAGAGGATCTGCCTGGCCTCAAACCAGGACATCTACTTACAAAACATACCGAAATTCCGGGATATTAGAATCATAGAATCAGTCAGGGTTGGAAGGAACCACAAGGATCATCTAGTTCCAACCCCTGCCATGGGCAGGGACACCTTACTCTAAATCAGGCTGGCCAGAGCCTCATCCAGCCCGGTCTTAAACACCTCCAGGGATGGGACCTCAACCACCTCCCTGGACAACCCATTCCAGGGCTTCAACACTCTCACGGTGAAGAACTTCCTCAAACGAAGTTTCTGATGTTAATCAGAAAGAATAAAGAAAAGGAATTAGCAGCTTTGAATGTTCTTGAAACCAGCATTGAACTAACTAGCCTTAGGAACTTCTTTGGTTTGATTTGTGCTGTTGAGTCACAAAGCAGGACACTTGCGAAGTTTTGTGAAATATATGTACAACCACTGCAAGGCACAACACATAAAATGACTGCACAAATATATAGCACTCAAAACTTTAAAACAACAACAAAAATGTAATGTACTCTGAGTTCTTCCTAGGGTCCTGCTTTAGTTTGATCATGCAAAAAAAAATAGGCTAACCTGTTTCATTGTTGCTCTGTGTGCTTAAATTCACAGAATGTTTCTCTGGCTTGTCGAATAGAATAGAATTAACCAGGTTGGAAAAGACCTTTGAGATCATCAAGTCCAACCTATCACCCAACACTATCTAATCAAATGAGGCACCAAATGCCTCATCCAGTCTCTTCTTAAACACCTCCAGTGATGGTGACTCCACCAGCTTCCTGGGCAGCACATTCCAATGGCCAATCACTCTTTCTGTGAAGAACTTCTTCCTAACGTCCAGCCTAACCCTCCCCTGGTGCAACTTGAGACTGTGTCCTCTTGTTCTGGTGCTGGTTGTCTGGGAGAAGAGACCAACCCCCACCTGGCTACAGTCTCCCTTCAGGTAGTTGTAGAGAGCAATAAGGTCTCTCCTGAGTCTCCTCTTCTCCACCCAGGCTAAGCACCCCCAGCTCCCTCAGCCTCTCCTCATAGGGCTTGTGCTCCAGACCCCTCACCAGCTTTGTTGCCCTTCTCAGAAGACTGTTTCACTACACAGTTGTTATGTATGTAATAAACAGTCAAGGTCAAGGTAATGAAAACATGTATGTACATACTATAGTCCTCTGAAAACATAAAGAAGATGACTGTCAACAGATGCCTAAATTGATTATAGCTTCACATTTTTTCCCCTAGATAGTAGTTAAATATTAATAATATCTAGCAGTTCATTTGAAGCCATGGTTTTGTAGTCTTGAGGTGTTGGGTGACAGGTTGGACTTGATGATCTCTGAGGTATTTTTCAACCTTATTGTTTCTATGATTTTTCCGACAAACTCTCACAATTTATAAAACCCCATTTCCCCTACCTATAGTACTCTTTGGACTGATATTTTCTGGCCACTCTGCCCACTCTATTGCTGAATGAGGAAACACAAGTCTAGAAAAATGCTCCAGTATTTTACAATCTGACATTTCAGAGCCAGAACAAGTTAGCAAACACTATTTATAAAGCCATGTTGACATTATCAGTGTTGTTAGTGCATGAACAAGCTGACAAATGAAACAAAGCCAACTTGGGAGTGCTTCAGCTTACTCTTCTGCCAAGTGGAAAAGTACACAAGAAATAGAGACCAAATGTTACATTCAGATTCCTGAGCAGACAGTAGAGTACTGCTGGCCATAGGGACAGTGTAGGGTTTGATTTATCTTCACTCTGGGTGTTGTTTTGGAATTCCTTCACCCTCTGAAAAAAGACAGCATCAGTTTGGCAAAAGACAGCACCTAGATGGCACCAAATATAAACATCAGGTTTGTATTCAGCGTGTTGCAAGACGCCTGTCACCACTGATCTGTGGACAAACAGTATGTCCATAAGCAGGAAAAGCCTGCTTAGAATAACATTTGTTTCTGTAAAAAGTGATCTGCTTTTCTTGTGCTGCTTGTGGTAGCAGTTGTCAACTTTTTCTCTGTTCCTGGCAGGTGCCTGGAGCGAGGCCACACTTAGTTCACATTGCTCCAGTGTGTGTATACAAGATTGTCCCATTCATCTCAGAAGCCAGCAATAGGGATGTCCCTTTTGTAATACTCCTTTTTTAGTATTATTGATAAAAGAACACATACTTTCTGTTTAAATATAAGGAAGATTTTTTTTTTCCTATGAGGGTACTGAAATACTGTAACAAGTTACCCAGAGAAGGTTGTAGATGTCCCATCCTTGGACACATTCAAGCTCAGGATGGACAGGGATCCTAGGGCTCTGAGCAACCTGATCTAGTCGGGGATGTCCCTGCTCACTACAGAGCAGTTGTAGTGGATGAACTTCAGAAGTCCTTTCCAACCCAAAGTGTTCTAAGATTCTATGGTTTTATAGTTCTATGAGTATATGCAAAGAAATATCATCCATGCTATGGATGCTCGCTTATGTTGCAAGAACATCTGGAATAGAATGTAATCACAGTTATGAATGGGAGAAAATGATGAAGTGTGAGCAGTGTCTACATCCCTCATGCTTCTGTGCAGAAACAATTCAAAAGTACTTATGCCGAAGACTGACCTGAAAGGATAAAGATACCCAGAAGAGGCAAATAGCAGCATAATTACCAATACTAAACAACTTAACCCTTGCAGTTTTTACCTTGGTCACTACCACTTCCCTTTTATTTCTCTGCTGCAAAAAAAAAAAAAAGGGGCGGGGAAGTTTCCTGTCTCTAAGAGCCCAGTTAAATGCATGATCTACTTCAAATACTTTTTCCACATACTTTTCTTTTCTTATCATTGCTTGGTCAGAAAACCAGAGGTTTAAGAAATCACTATTAGTGCACAAAAAATTCCACTAAATCCAGAGACAAACAGGGACAGCTTCAAAGTGCTGCTGCAAAGGCCCAGTTGGCACCAGCCAGAATATTAGGTAAAGAGAAAGAAGGAAAGGCAAAAGAGGAGTTTTGCCTTCAGAAGGAGGTATCAGGTGGTAAAAATCATAACAACGACAAACTTTTCTGTAGCAGGAGTTTTCTGTGTTTGGCAGTTGCTACCTTTAGTGACAAAAATCTCCTTGCAAACTCCTCATCCTTATTTTCCTTTCTACTTTTCCCAAAAGTAAAATGTGGGTTTATGAAAACTTATACATAAAGGTGTTACTGTTATGGTTCTTTATGGGAGCAATATTTTTATTGCAGCAGTTAGTAAGGAGGGAAAAACTTTTTCTAAGGTCATGGGAAGAATGAAGAGTGCAACAAAGAATGAGTAACAATAAATAAAATACAATTTTTTATACACAAGGGAGGGCAGATGACATTTAGACTCATTTGTCATGAGAAAACAACACCCCCAAAATACAAATGCACTGTACGAAGTTAGAATAGAATAGAATAGAATAGAATAGAATAGAATAGAATAGAATAGAATAGAATAGAATAGAATAGAATAGAATAGAATAGAATTAACCACATTGGAAAAGACCTTCCAGATCATCAAGTCCAACCTATCATCCAACACCATCTAATCAACTAAACCATGGCACCAAGCACCCCATCCAGTCGCTTTCAAAACACCTCCAGTGATGGTGACTCCACCACCTCCCTGGGCAGTCCATTCAAATGGCCAATCACTCTTTCTATGAAGAGCTGCTTCCTAACATCCAGCCTAAACCTCCCTTGGGACAGCCTGAGACTGTGTCCTCTCGTTCTGTCACAGGCTGCCCGGGAGAAGAGACCAACCCCCACCTGGCTACAACCTCCCTTTCAGGTAGCTGTAGAGAGCAATAAAGTCTCCTCTGAGCTTCCTCTTCTCCAGGCTAAGCAACCTCAACTCTCTCAGCCTCTCTTCATAGGGCTTGTGCTCCAAACCCCTCTCCAGCCTTGTTGCCCTTCTCTGGGCACATTCAAGCATCTCAATGTCCTTCTTAAACTGAGGGGCCCAGAACTGGACACAGGACTCAAGGTGTGGCCTAACCAGTGCCGAGTACAGGGGCACAATGACTTCCCTGCTCCTGCTGGCCACACTGTTCCTGATACAGGCCAGGATGCCATTGGCCTTCTTGGCCAATGGAAAATTAGTAATATGAGGAAGCCTTTCTTAATTTCAAAGAGATACCTGATGATAATTTTGTCTATAATGAGGTCTAATCAATTATATACACAGTTTGGGTCCACTCAGGGTCAGATCTTCTGCTCACACCAACACAAGAGAGAACAGAAAAGAAGTACAAGACACCTCAACAGCTCAAATCAGCATATTAAAGCAACTCTTAAATAAATAAATAAGCAAATACAGTGTAAATTATGGAGACAGTCTGATAGGGTGATGCTGTGTAGCAGAATGTGATGATGGAGACTGTACACGGATTTAATACATTTGTAGCCATTTGGGCTTTTGGTATGCATTTTTGGACAGAAATTCAAATAGATAGAAGTGCTTTTAGATAGAAGTGCTACTTACATTTAAGAAAAATATTCTGATGCCATTAAATATTTTGATCATACAGGTATGAGCAGAGCATCAGAATGATACTGAGATGAAGGCATGATCTGGTTAACAGCATATTGTTTTGTTTCATTCTGCTTCTCAAAGTGAAATGAAAATATAAGTGACCTGGACTGATTGGTGAAAAATAGCAAAGTGGTGATGGGTGATTGGATTTCTATCTGTGCAATGCTCCATTAAGAAAACTGAATGCTTCATTGTATCTGCATTGCCTCCCCTGCTTCCAAAGCAGTCAGCATTGCTCTTACTTGCAAATATGTACCCTGCAAATACTTATAACTTCATTTCCTACCTAGCTATCTTATTCAATCTCTCAGTATTATCAGATCCAGAGAGTGTGGTGGGCTAAGATGCCATCAAGAAGCAGTGAAAAAAAGCAGCTCTAATACAGCTGCTGAAAACACGCTGTATTTTTTGACCTCAAAAGTACCTCAATAATTTTGGTGAATAAGGTTCCCTAGAAAAGTTCACCCTCCAAATTCACAAAATATAGCCTGCCAAGCCCATCAACGCATAAGCTTAACCATACTTAAACATTTATTTCCCCTCACATCTGAGTAAGACAAGGGCATATTGTTTTTCTGGTTGGCAAAAATGAACAAGGGCATCTACCCATGCTTTGTGTATATGTTCCTACTGTTTGTGTGCTTATGGAGGTATCACTACAGCTTATGCAGGTATAATCAAAACAGCACAAACTATCCAGATTGTGCCAACAATACTGAAGGCTAGAGAGGGATGGCTGCCAAGACAGCCAAGGTTAGTTACCAGGTGCTGCTGAGTAGGATGGACCTTTACTACAATGTTTGTATGTTGTTTACATATAAGCTGAAGAGAAGTAGAAGCCTGTGTATTTTACAGTGTGGTACTAATTGCTGTGTGGACAAACACACAGCCTGGCAGTTGCCTGAGAAATTAAAACATAGGAGCAGACAGACCAGAGCTTTTCTAGTTAATGCTGCTGACACCCAGGAGAGAGATGTCTGAGTGTCCTGAAATCCTAAGTGCCCCTCCCTTGGCTTGGATAGTCTCTCATCTTTTTTTCTCAATTGCCAAAACTGTAATTTCTGGGTGGGAGGGCTTATGACATTGAACTTCACAGTGATGGAATTGGTGGTATTCCTGCAAAGCCAGGCTGCTCCAGGAAGGAAAACATTGCATTCACTTGGAATTGCACCTCTGCTCTTGCTCATAGATAACAAGTGAGCTGAACATCCTATCCTTGGAAGATCTGACAGGTGGCTGTGTAATATTTTGGCTAGGCCACACCTCGGGTACTGTGTCCAGTTCTGGGCCCCTCAGTTTAGGAAGGATGTTGACTTGCTGGAATGTGTCCAGAGAAGGGCAATGAAGTTGGTGAGGGGTTTGGAACACAAGCCCTATGAGGAGAGGCTGAGGGAGCTGGGATTGCTTAGAGGAGACTCAGGGGTGACCTTATTGCTCTCTACAACTACCTGAAGGCAGGTTGTAGAGAGGCAGAGGTTGGTCTCCTCTCCCAGGCAGCCAGCACCAGAACAAGAGGACACAGTCTCAGGCTGCACCAGGGGAGGTTTAGGCTGGATGTTAGGAAGAAGTTCTACACAGAGAGAGTGATTGCCCATTGGAATGGGATGCCCGTGGAGGTGGTGGAGTCACCATCACTGGAGGTGTTCAGGAGGAGATGTGATGGGGTGCTTGGTGCCATGGTTTAGTTGTTTAGGTGGGTTGGATTGGTTGATAGGTTGGACACAATGATCTTGAAGGTATCTTCCAACCTGGTTTATTCTATTGTATTCTATTGTATTTTGGCTGTCGCTCACAGCACACTAATGACATATTTCAAAATGAAGAAAGTAAAAGCACAGACTAATGACATATTTCAAAATGAAGAAAGTAAAAGCATAAGACCAATCTTAAATAACAAGCCCAATCAATATAAAGAAAAGGAAATAACAGAGCAGGAACCTGTTTTGAACATAGTGAGTATGCCTTTAGCATACTTAAATCTTACTTTTATGATCAACAAAAGATGAGGACAAGAAGCTGTGTTTTACCATACAGCTGTCATGTTAATATTTGAGCCCTTGTAAGAAGAGACCTACTAACCAGGATTGCGTCTCTTATCAGATGAGAGGATATGAGTCAGATGAGACTTATGGAAAAGATGCTGAAAGCAGCAGATCCTTAATTTGGTTAGATGTACAAATGGAAAAAAATAACAACATTTAAGGACACTCAACTGACCTTTCTCAGGTTCAAAACTGAAGACAGACTCTTTATCTTTCCAGAGTTCTAAACACCTACATATTCTCAGAATTACACTCACGCAGGCAAACTGCAAAACTAAGTATGATTAGCATTTGTTGAATTAATGACTTCTACAGCTTCTACTTCATTTTTTTTGGGTCTGTCTTATTTTTGCCTACAGTTCTAACTAGTTTATTTTTCAAGTGGCTAACAGAATGAAGGAAATAGCAGAATCCGAAAGTATTTAATCTCTAATCTTTGGAAGGTTTTACTGCTCACAGGATGAATATGTAACTGAGGAGTTTTGGAAGCCAGCGTGCATTAGCTGATATTGCATGTTCTGGAATCTTGAGGAGCAGACAGAAGTTGGCACATTAGAGTATATTTTGTGCACATCTCTAGGAAAAAAAGATCTTTTTGACTACATAGGAGCTGAGGCACAAACAGTAGTTCTCAGAACTAAGCTGGACATGACTGAAAAGCAGTTTGCACTAAACTTAGTATTCCCCTTTTCCTTGCTGTCAGTATTTGATGGAATGAATTTAGGGAGTAGAACCTCAAGCAATGCTCAGCTGATAGAAGGAAATGTTTTAGCTCTTGTAGGCCACAAACCTTGGGACCAAACTGCAGCTGTGTAGAGAGAAAAAAGTATTTAGCTAATTACCAACGACCATTGTGACTCAGGGAAGCCACACAACGACCTGAGAATTAGAGCTGGTAAACATTGCAATAGAGTCTTTTGTCTTCTCTCTGAACTTAGATGAGAGATGTGTGATCGTTTGTCTTTTGTCTAACGCCTGCCTGAGCCTTGCCAAGGGATGGGTGTTCTCGGCAGCCAATCACGAATCTGTAACTGTCGCACGGACACATCTAATTACCAATCCCGAGCTGCTTTTGATTATGTTAGCCTATATAAAGAAAAGACTTTGTGCAATAAAGTAGACACTTTGCTTGCATCAAGCTTTGTCTCCATCTCTCAATCGCGGTAAGTATTTAAGTATTTACAGATAAGGTTTTATAAAGGTGAAAGCCCGTGTTGTTTGGTAATGTCTACTGATCTTCTATATGCCCAGTCTCAGTCTGTGAAAGAAAAATTAGCTTTTTATTTCATGCCTTCTCTCATGTGCTCTTGTAAGCTGAAAGATTCCCAGTCCTCTAATGCACAATTTGACTTCAAGAACTGTACAACATCAAAAGCAGGTCATCTATTTGAAGAGGAAGCAAGTCCAAGAGCCGGGTGCTGCACTTTGGTCACAACAACCCTATGCAGTGCTACAGGTTGGGGTCGGAGTGGTTGAAGAGCAGCCAGGCAGAAAGGGCACCAGGGGTACTGGTTGACAGCTGGCTGAACATGAGCCAGCAGTATGCCCAGGTGGCCAAGAAGGCCAGTGGCATCCTGGCCTTGATTGGGAATAGTATGGCTGGCAGAAGCAGGGAAGTCATTGTGCCCCTGTACTCAGCACTGGTTAGGCCACACCTTGAGTCCTCTGTCCAGTTCTGGGCCTCTCAATTTAAGAAGGGTATTGAGACTCTTGAATGTGTCCAGAGAAGGGCAAGCTTAGCAGCTCAGCAGGGAGGTTGTAGCCAGGTGGGGATTGGTCTCTTCTCCCAGGTAACCAGCACCAGAACAAGACGACACAGCCTCAAGCTGCACCAGGGGGAGTTTAGGCTTTTTTTTCTAGCCAAAGCTATACAATATATATGTTGAAAGTAGATTTTTAATTTTTTTTTTTTCACTTGGCAATGTTTTTAGCATCAGTAGAAGCACTCAATATCTCTTACTTTTTCAGGGATGACAGAATCAAAGGAACAGTCAAAAACTCTGATAGTCACAAGCTAGCTTCAAAGACACAGAAGCAAATAATATTTTCATATTCTCAAATGTAAATAAATGCTGTGCCACATTTTTGGGGAGAAACATAGGTGAGAATCATTGAGTGTAGATTCAGTCAAGGGAGGATGACCAGAGGGCTGGAGCACCTCTCCTATGAGGACAGAGTGAAAGAGTTGGGCCTGTTCAGTCTGGTGAAAAGAAGTCCCTGAGCTGACCTTGTTGTGGTCTTCCAGTATCTGAAGGGGGCCTACAAGAAGGCTGGGGAGGGAATTCTCAGGATCTCAGGTAGTGATAGGACTAGGGGCAATGGAATGAAACTGGAGGTGGGGAGATTCAGGCTGGACGTGAGGAAGAAGTTCGTCACCATGAGAGTGGTGAAGCTCTGGAATGGGTTGTCCAGGGAGGTGGTTGAGGCCCCATCCCTGGAGGTGTTTAAGCCCAGGCTGGATGAGGCTCTGGCCAGTGTGATCTAGTGTGAGGTGTTCCTGCCCATGGCAGGGGGCTTGGAACTAGATGATCCTTATGGTCCCTTCCTGACTGATTCTATGATTCTAACACTAGGCTAATTCAGGACTTAAAAAGTGACAAATAATAGAGTTGGACCAGCAAATACAAATGTGGACTTACCAGAAATAGATTTCTACATTAGAAGTCTGCCCCATTATTAAACATAACATAAGCATCCATAGTGAAATTTTGAAGTAAAATACAGTTTCCAGGGTTATTTTACATCTTCCTGCAATTTTGTTAAGTCCCCAACTCATTAGGAATCCCAGTCCTGACTAGTTAGAAAAGTCTATTAGTGTGAACTTAGACCTGGCATTCTGGCATTTGTATTCATGTTCCCTGAGCTGTATCAAAATATGCCATCATATACCTCCCAGTCCTGGTTTCTGAATCACACTACAGCTCTCTTTCTGCCCACATACCTGTCTCTTTCAAACAGAAAAAAGGGTACAGATGAGTCATGGTATGTAGCCTTCTCCTGACATAAACTCAGGATGTACTCAGAATGCACAACAGAACCTAGATTATTCTGGACCCTCACCAGTTACATGTATCTTGGCTGATCAGATGAGCAAACTTTCACCATAGCCTGATGCATTTCCCTCTGTCTGAATACTTGGATGCTATACTCTTTGCTGTGAACTTGACAGAGAAACACTTAGAATCATAGAATCATAGAATCAGTCAGGGTTGTAAGGGACCACAAGGATCATCTAGTTCCAACCCCCTGCCATGGGCAGGGACACCCTACACTAGATCACGCTGGCCAGAGCCTCGTCCAGCCTGGTCTTAAACACCTCCAGGGACGGGGCCTCAACCACCTCCCTGGATAACCCATTCCAGGGCTTCACCACTCTCATGGTGAAGAACTTCTTCCTCACATCTAGCCTGAATCTCCCCATTTCCAGCTTCATTCCGTTCCCCCTAGTCCTATCACTACCTGAGATCCTGAGAAGTCCCTCCCCAGCCTTCCTGTAGGCCCCCTTCAGATACTGGAAGGCCACAATGAGGTCACCTCGGAGCCTTCTCTTCTCCAGACTGAACAGCCCCAACTCCTTCAGTCTGTCCTCATAGGAGAGGTGCTCCAGCCCTCTGATCATCCTTGTGGCCCTTCTCTGGACACGCTCCAGCACGTCCACATCCCTCCTGTAATAGGGGCTCCAGAACTGGACGCAGTACTCCAGGTGGGGTCTCACCAGAGCTGAGTAGAGGGGGAGAAGCACCTCCCTTGACCTGCTGGTCACACTTCTCCTGATGCAGCCCAGGATCTGATTGGCTTTCCGGGCTGCAAGCGCACATTGAGAGCTCATGTTGAGCTTCTCGTCCACCAGCACCCCCAAGTCTCTCTCCTCAGGGCTGCTCTCCAGCCAGTCCCTGCCCAGCCTGGATTTGTGCCTGGGATTGCCTCAACCCAGATGCAGGACCCTGCACTTGGTCTTGTTAAAGCTCATGAGGTTGGCTTGTGCCCACCTCTCCAGCCTGTTCAGGTCCCTCTGGATGGCATCCCTTCCCTCCAGCGTGTCCACTGCACCACACAGCTTGGTGTCATCAGCAAACTTGCTGAGGGTGCAGGTGAGGTGGTAGAAGCCCCATCCCTGGAGGTTGTTAAGGCCAGGCTGGATGTGGCTCTGAGCAAGATGATCTCGTGTGAGGGATCCCTGCCCACGGCAGGGGTTGGAACTAGATGATCCTTGAGGTCCCTTCCAACCCCAACAATTCTATGATTTTTTTCAGTTTATGTCCACACCCACTCTTTTTATTGCTGTGCACTTCCAAGAAGAGTCTGACCCTGTCTTCTTGATATCCTCTGACTCCTCTGATCAAGTAATTGTAGCTAGCAACAAGATTTCCCCTTTGCTTTCTCTTTTCCAGGCTAGATTGCTCAGCTCCCTGACCAGTTTAGTGGCCTCTATTAGACTCATTCCAGCACATCCACATCTACTTTGTACTAAGGAGGCCAGAAATGAACACAGCGCTCCAGATGTGTTTCACCATGGCAAGACAATGGATCATTTCCCTGCACCTATTGGCTACATGCTCATAAAGCCCAAGATTAGAATAGAATAGAATAGAATAGAATAGAATAGAATAGAATAGAATAGAATAGAATAGAATAGAATAAATAATTAAGATTAGAATAACCCACTCAGACATTCACTCTAATAGGAAGAAAAATAATTTTCATTTACAGGACATTATTTTTTCAAGATCTATTGTGACCCCTGACATATCATTACTGCTCTATGAGTTACATTTCTCTGAACAGCAGGCTGTTTCCCCACATCTCCAAGTGGTTGAGCTGTAACAAGAGCTTTACAACACAAAGCCGTTTAAAACGCAAAGGAAACTACTGTATTCAACAATGGTTTGGGTGGCTTTGTTCAGACTGATTTTGAGACAATCCTCTTCAATAAGAAACTGCAGTTTCTAGTGAGATTTATTTCCTGCCTTTTTAAAAAGGGCAGGATCAGTCTAAGAAAAAAACTACTGACACTTCACAAGTGCCACAAACTGTCAAAACTGCCTGTGGTCTGCATTGAATCATCACCAAACTGCAAGAAAAACAAAGGAAAACTTCATGACCTTTCTCTTTGTTGCATTTGTTTACTGCTATGGTAGACTAAATTACCTCTTGCTTACTTGCTTCTTGACCTCACAATTCTTGCATTCTGGATTTTACAGAGCTTGAGAATGATAAATACAGGAAAACACAACTGCAAGCTTTAATTCCTGTTTTTAATTTTCTCCTCACAAACGCATCCAGTTCTGGTGTACCCATCAAAAGAAGGACACAGAGCTGTTGGAGTCTTTTGAGAGGAGGGCCACAAATATAACTCAAGGGCTGGAACATCACTGGTTCACAGAACCATAGAATCATAGAATCACTAGGGTTGGAAAGGACCTCGTTCCAACCCCACTGCTATGTGCAGGGACACCCAGACAATGGAACTCATTTCAAGAACAATCTCATAAGCAACTGGGCCAAAGAGCATGGCACTGAGTAGATCTACCATACCTTACTGTTCAGCTGCTCCAGGAGACATTGCAGTCTGTCCTCATAGGAGAGGTGCTCCAGCCCTCTCATCATCCTCACGGCCCTTCTCTGGACATGTTCCAGCACCTCCAGAGCCTTCCTGTAATAGGGGCTCCAGAACTGGACACAGTACTCCAGGTGGGGTCTCACCAGAGCAGAGGAGAGGGGGAGAATCACCTTCCTTGACCTGCTGGCTATGCTTCTCTTGATGCAGCCCAAGATGTGATTGGCTTTCTGGGCTGCAAGTGTACAGTGGTAGCTCATGTTGAGCTTCTCGTCTACCAGCACCCCCAAGTCATTTTCTTCAGGGCAGCTCTCAAGCCAGTCATGGTCAAGCTGTGCTGGTTTGAGCTCTAACTGGAGTTTAAAAGCTCAAATGGTAACAGGCATGTCTCCTAGCATCCTTTCCTGCCTTCCTCTTTGTGGGTATACTTCGCTCCTGGGCACAGAGAAGGTGATCCTTGAATACTGACCAGCTGTCATGGGGCCCTCTTCCCTCTAGGGATTTTTCCCACAGTAGTTTAGCCAGGAGATCCCTGAAGATCCCTTTCCATTCATGTCTTCCTTCATTCCTCCTGCCACCTGCTGCTACCACTCCAGCCTGTTTCTGGTAACCTAGCTCCTACTTGTCTTTCCATGACCGATGATAATATGTTAACAAAAATGTTGTGCAAATAGCACTACAGATAGCACCTCATTATGCAATTATTTTGTTTCCACATTTCCCTGTGAGTGCATTAGCTCCTCAAAGTGAAAAACTAGCTATTATTTTTTAGTCTAAAAAAGGCAGAACAAGTAATGAGAAAATCACACTTTACAATATGTTTTTTGGACAGAATTCAAAGCCAGTGTATCTGGAGTTTAATTTCAGGTCAGTGATGAATAAGCTTTTAATTTTAGGGCAGAGTGATGTAGCAGGCTTCTGAAGTTGTGACTAAATGGACATTTTCCTCACATGTATCTATATTCCTGCCACAAACTACACCATCATTTTAAGATTTATTTTTTCTTTTCTATGAGATTAACTGAATCTCTTTTGCTGGTAGAGGTTCTCAGGACACTTTCTGTTAAGTATTTAACATAGAAGCAGGGGATCTAGTCAAGGACAGACACCTCTATTGATGAATATACCAGCAGCCACAACTAGTAACAGAACTAATGAGGCTATTGACAAAGGAATAGTTTAGCCACAGTGTCTCAAAATCAGAAACTATAAAGTCTCTGTATAAATTTACTTCTTCCAAGTTAATATGAAACACTAGGAACCAGGTCTTTTACATCTTTCCATGTTTAGTTAAGGAACATATCTTCAAGTTGTCATTTCAGGTGAACATAAAAATAGACTGTGTGAGTTGAAGTTTTTGCTCTGTAGTAAGAGTGTTCTCTCAATCTGTTAAACAGCCCAGAATTGATACCAGTTTAGTTCAGTGTTGTGAGGAGAAAGTTCTTTACAGAGAGAGTTGTTAGCCATTGGAATGGGCTGCCCAGGAGGTGGTGGAGTCACTGTCCCTGGAGGTGTTCAAGAGGGGATTGGACATGGCACTTGGTGCCATGGTTTAGTAGTCATGAGGTCTTGGGTGACAGGTTGGACTTGATGATCTTTGAGGTCTTTCCCAACCCTGTTGATTCTATGATTCTAAGATCCCATGTAATTAAAGAGATGATCACTTACTTTTCATATTCCACATAAGTTTGTTGATTCCATCTATAAAGGGAATTTAGTAATGTCAAACTTCATTGATGAAATTGAATTTGTTCTGATTCACTTAAGAAGCTGAGCTACCATGTCTCAAGGGTATCTCTTCCTTTCCCTTCCAGGTTTGTGGATTAACTGGCATTTGTTGTTGTTGTTGAATATAAATAAAAATCTGCTGAGATTAATCATAGTATCATAGGATCAGTCAGGGTTGGAAGGGACCATAAGGATCATCTAGTTCCAATCCCCCTGCCATGGGCAGGGACACCCTACACTAGATCAGGCTGGTCAGAGCCTCATCCAGCCTGGGCTTTAACACCTCCAGGGACAGGGCCCCAAACACCTCCCTGGACAACCCATTCCAGGGCTTCACCACTCTCATGGTGAAGAACTTCTTCCTCACATCCAGCCTGAATCTCCCCACCTCCAGCTTCATTCCATTCCCCCTAGTCCTATCACTACCTGATAGCCTGAGAAGTCCCTCCCCAGCCTTCCTGTAGGCCCCCTTCAGATACTGGAAGGCCACAATGAGGTCACCTCAGAGCCTTCTCTTCTCCAGACTGAACAGCCCCAACTCTTTCAATCTGTCCTCATAGGAGAGGTGCTCCAGCCCTCTGATCATCCTCATGGCCCTTCTCTGGACACCTTCCAGCACCTCCATATCCCTCTTGTAATAGGGGCTCCAGAACTGGACGCAGTACTCTACAGCTGAGTAGAGGGGGAGAATCATCTCCTTGACCTGCTGGCCACACTTCTATTGATGCAGCCCAGGATCTGATTGGCTTTCCGGGCTGCAAGCGCACATTGAGAGCTCATGTTGAGCTTCTCGTCCACCAGCACCCCCAAGTCTCTCTCCTCAGGGCTGCTCTCCAGCCAGTCCCTGCCCAGCCTGGATTTGTGCCTGGGATTGCCTCAACCCAGATGCAGGACAATACAATACAATACAATACAATACACCAGGTTGGAAGAGACCTTCAAACTAGACCAAGGACAAGGACCCTGCACTTGGTCTTGTTGAAGCTCATGAGGTTGGCTTGTGCCCACCTCTCCAGCCTGTCCAGGTCCCTCTGGATGGCATCCCTTCCCTCCAGCGTGTCCACTGCACCACACAGCTTGGTGTCATCAGCAACCTTGCTGAGGGTGCACTCAATGCCACTGTCCATGTCGCCCACAAAGATGTTGAACAAGACTGGTCCCAGGACTGATCCCTGAGGGACTCCGCTTGTCACTGGCCTCCACTGGGACATGGAGCCATTGACAGCCACTCTTTGGGTGCGGCCATCAAGCCAGTTCTTTATCCATCTAGTGGTCCATCCATCAAACCCATGTGTCACCAGTTTGGAGACCAGGATGTGGTGCGGGACAGTGTCGAAGGCTTTGCTCAGGTCCAGGTAAACGACATCAATTGCTCGCCCCTCATCTATTAATGTTGTCACCCGTGACAACATTAAAATTATTTGCATGGTAGTTCTCCACTTCTGTTCCTTGACCATCTTTTTGCATCTCTCAATTCAGAGCCATGCTCCCTTTCCTGAGAATTTGGAATAGCTTAGCCTTTCTCAAATAGCCATATGTGAAACATATGGTTTTGTCTGACACCTTCAGAGCAGTTTACTATTTAGACAAGTACACAGACCCAAAGCTACAAATGTGAGAGTCTTCTAGGCTTCCTGGGAAACAATCATCTAGCATTTATAACCTTTAAATTGGAGGCTTTAAGGGAACTTTGTAACTAAGAGAATCAAAGGATATTTGTCCCTTGACAGTTTTTAAGTTGAATCCTTTCACTGGATCTAATGCAGCCATGATGATTTATGGCATTTGAGTATCTGATGCAAAATGCAGAGTGGTGTTTCAGTTCTTTAATGTCTGCCCAATTCATCAACAATTGATGACATCCTCTGGGTAGAACTGCACCTTTCAAAAGGTAAAGAACCTCTGCCTTGGTCTTTGCTTGATTTTAATGTTGCAAGGCACCTTCCTTCACATCTTAGAATTTCTACTGCACAGTTTTCTGACACATGGACATCTCTGTAGCAATACTCATACACTGCAGCCCCTTCTACCACACAGCCAAATTTGTCATACAAATGTTGCGTTGTTCTCTACAAATTATGGGGAAATGCTACCTTGCCACACCATGAGGTAATAAGTTGCTTTTCGTTTAACCAAATAACTCAGTCATTTTCAACAGTACACTTTCACTCTGCTGCACATGCAGACCTCCTGCCTTCCTCCTTAGATTCCCCTTATACCACAGGCCTAGTCATGACTATTGAGGAGGGTTTATCCATTAATAAGAAAATGTAATTTCTGGAAATATTAATTGAAGAAAAATATTGCTTTGCCTAAAATTCTTAGAAAGTAGGAAAGGTAAATCTTGATAACCATTTCCCTGAAATAAAGATGTATAAATCAAAAGTTATTATTTACAGATATCTTATCCAGTGAGAAAACTCACTCTATTCAATATAAAGACAAAGAACATTGTAAGACATGAATTGCAGAGCCCAGTCAAGAACATCAGCTCACAGCAGAGGGAAGGATAAGAGTTGTTTCAACACAGACAAAAATATTAAAGAACTATATGCTGCAGTGATGAATGTTCCTCCTGTTGCATTGGTCTCTAATTTCTACCCATAAGCTTTTGACTTGTTTAAGAAAGGGCAACACCTTCTCCCTTCCTTGCTCTCCTGTCCCTTCTGAACAGCTTGTAGCCATTGATAACAACTGACATAATACTGTATTTCATAGAAAAATGAATATATGCCTGAGGCTGTGAAAAGAAACTGGTAATTCAGAGGAGTTTGTGAAT
Organism: Picus viridis; assembly: GCA_033816785.1. Taxonomy (NCBI): domain Eukaryota; kingdom Metazoa; phylum Chordata; class Aves; order Piciformes; family Picidae; genus Picus; species Picus viridis. The sequence continues at coordinate 10,841,553 of CM066566.1, forward strand.
ATTCTAAGTCTGAGGAGTCAAGTTCAAGGATTCTTGGAGCAATCAAGTACCTGGTGGGAAATTAGACTGAGTAGATACAGGAATTAAAATTTGGGAATAATTAGTCAATGCAAGATTAGCTCTTGCTAAGAAAACTTATATTTGCATGGGAAAAATATCTCTTATGAAATTAAAGTTGGCAGCAAAGCTACACAAAAGAGAGTCATGCCAAGGCCAGTTGTACTTCATCCAGCTTATGAACTCTTCAGAAAATGTTGTTGTTAGGTTCAACCCTTGTTTGTGTTGAATAACATTTCCACAACAACTTGGATGTTTAAATTTACTTGTGAGCTTCCTGAGGTTCTCTCCAGGTTTTATCTTCTTTTCTGTGATTACTCAGGAATCCAAATTTAATCAGGATATTAGTTTTAATATTTCTGAAGAATTATTGACTACATCTTTCTGAATTTCAGAGATGCTTGCATCTGTTTAGCATCACTGGTTGCAACTGCTCCCCAGCCAGCAGACAAGACTTGTTGCAATACATTTACCACAATGAATGTTAAACTGCTGGGAGTCATCTCATTCCACCTAGCAGCACTGGGTTCAATTGATTGCATACAGCAACTTGCATATTTGTATGAAATATGTATTTTTATAGGTAATTATAATTTAATACCACATTTTATGTACATCAATACATTTATTTCTTTGTCCTCAGGCTAGACAACATAGCAACAAAGCCACTTTGAGTAAGGTGGTGGATCTGGGTAAAGGTTTTCTAACCATGCCTGTGACACGTGGCTTTTGACACCTCAAGGTAATGCACTGAAAGCTACAGGACAGAACACTGGAGAAAGTTTTTGAGGATATCATCCAGCATGCAGTGACATTCTTTGTAGAGAATAAAATGAAAATCTCTAAATGAGAAAGCATCTCTAAATGAGAAAGCATCTCTGTTCTCTTTTATCATCACTTCTTGTGCTCCTGCTTAGTTTCTCAGCTGCAGTGAGCATTAGCAAAGTATAAACAAAGAACAATAAATAAAATGCATTATTTCTGTCGCAGGAACAGCTACTGCTTTTGTGAATATAACTCAATACCCATATATTTTCCCCTTTTGGACAATTTATAAAGATAAAAATGTCTCTCTCAGAGCCCACTTCACCTCCTGTGGCAACTTTATCACCAGAGAGGAAGAAATGCAGTGTGCACTGTGATTAGCTTCCTTGCACTTATCTCCTTTTATAACTCTACTGCTTACTTTCTTTGCCACATACCTTGCAGTTTATAGATACCTTTTGGATTTATATTTGTCTCGAGACACACTTGCATTTAGTAAGCCAACAATTTTTATAGCTTTTAAGATAGCTTAAATGTGATGGTTTAGCTTAAGCTAAGAAAACACCAGATAACAGACCACAGAGATTAATGGAATTGTGGAATGCCCTTGTTTAGGCAGAAGAAAAGTACTCTTAAGAGTGCAGCTTCCAAAACTGTGATTACTATAAGTTTTTAATCATTGTAGTAGAGCACATTGATACTGCATTTTAAGGATTTCAGATTCCGTTCAGACCTCTTACCATAGGCATTGATCTTAGACATTGCACTATCAAAAAATCATGGCTCTTAATCAGATCTTTCAGATCACAGAAGTCCTTCATATCTTTAGTAAGAAGACATTATGTATCTATTAAGAGTTCCTAAGATGATTTGAATAATCCCCATGGATATCTATAACTCTTACCTAACTAGAGAATCCTAATCCTCTGGCTCAGATGTGAACATCTGTGATCAGACCACATCCCTAGGGTTAAATGCTTTCATGACCTTAGCTGATATTTCACAGAATCACAGAATCAACAAGGTTGGAAGAGACCTCAAAGATCATCAGGTCCAACCTGTCACCACAGACCTCATGACTAAACCAGGGCACCAAGTGCCACGTCCAATCCCCTCAAGTGCATATTTCATGTCTTTTGGCATCCTAATTAAAGTGAGGTTTTGCATGCTAACTAGGGGTCTAAATATTTACAGAATACACATGCAGCCACAGAAGTACATATCTGCAAGAACTGCAACTTAACAAGAGTGCATGACAATACAATTGGTTACCCTTGTCTACACTGCATGCTGAAAATATGGCTTGTTGGGTTTTGAGTTGTGAGTTTATTTGTTTGCACTGTGGGAATTACAAAATGAAGTTACAAAGATGTAATTTTAATTATTATTTTCTTTAACCAAAAATATTATTTCTGTGATAAAAGCAAAAGCTTGATTTTGATATTTGCAGTGCTTAAGGAGACTACATACTTGTCTTAGTTTTCATACATATTTTTTTCTTTTATTTAAATGAAAAATATTAGAAATATTTTGAAGGGTAAAAATTTGTACCACTTAGTAATAGTTTTAAATATATTTTAAAATATTTTTTTTACTGCTTAAAAATGTACACAGGACATAGTCTCAAGCTGCATCAGGGGAGGTTACTTACTCAAGGAACTAATTCAGAAGGTTCCTTGGGAATCAGTCCTTAAAAATAAAGGGGTCCAGGAGAGCTGGACCTACTTCAAGGAAGAACTATTGAAGGTGCAAGAACAGGCTGTGCCGGTGTGCCGGAAGATGAGCTGCCGGGGCAGACGGCCAGCCTGGATGGGCAATGAACTTTTAATAGAACTTAGGGAAAAAAAGAGGGTGTATCATCTTTGGAAGAAAGGGGAGGCAACCTACAGAATGTTTAGGGATGTTGCTAGGTTGTGCAGGAAGAAAATTAGGGAGGCAAAAGCCCATTTAGAACTTAGACTGGCCTCTGCTGTGAAGGATAACAAAAAGTCCTTCTATAAATACATCAATAGCAAGAAGAAGGGCAAGGACAACCTCCACTCCTTGGTTGACACGGAGGGGAACGTTGTAACAAAGAATGAGGAAAAGGCAGAGGTACTTAACACCTTCTTTGCCTCAGTCTTCACTAGCAGGGCAGAACGTCTTCCAGACAGCTGGCCTGCAGAGCTGGCAGAAGGAGCCAGAGAGCTGCATAGTTTCCCACTGCTCCAAGAGGAAGTTAGAGATCTACTGAGCCGCTTGGACCCCCACAAGGCCATGGGACCGGATGGGATCCATCCTAGGGTGCTGAGATTGCTGACAGATGAGCTGTCCAAGCCACTTTCCATCATTTTTCAGCAGTCCTGGCTCACTGGAGAGGTCCCAGAAGACTGGAAGCTGGCTAACGTGGTGCCCATCCACAAGAAGGGCCAGTTGGATGAGCCAGGGAATTATAGGCCTGTCAGCCTGACCTCAGTGCCAGGCAAGATTATGGAACGGGTCATCTCGAGTGCGATCACACAGCACTTACAGGATGACCAGGGGCTCAGGCCTAGCCAGCATGGATTTAGGAGGGGCAGGTCCTGCCTGACCAACCTGATCTCCTTCTATGATCAGGTGACCCGCCTGGTGGATGTGGGGAAGCCTGTGGATGTGGTCTACCTGGACCTCAGCAAGGCCTTTGACATCGTCCCCCACAGCAAACTCCTGGCCAAGCTGGCAGCCCATGGCTTGGACAGGATCACACTGTGTTGGGTTAGGAACTGGCTGGAGGGCCGAGCCCAGAGAGTAATGGTGAATGGTGCCACATCCAGCTGGCGGCCTGTCACTAGTGGTGTGCCCCAGGGATCAGTACTGGGCCCCATGCTCTTCAACATCTTTATTGATGATCTGGATGAGGGCATTGAGTCCATCATCAGTAAATTTGCAGATGACACCAAGCTGGGGGCAGCAGTTGATTTGCTGGAGGGCAGAGAGGCTTTGCAGAGGGACCTCGACAGGCTGGACAGATGGGCAGAGTCCAATGGCATGAGATTTAACACATCCAAGTGCCGGATTCTGCACATTGGCCACAACAACCCCAGGCAGTGCTACAGGCTGGGGTCAGAGTGGCTGGAGAGTGGCCAGGCAGAGAGGGACCTGGGGGTACTGGTTGATTGTAGGCTGAACATGAGCCCTGCAGTGTGCCCAGGCAGCCAAGAAGGCCAATGGCATCCTGGCTTGCATCAGGAACAGTGTGGCCAGCAGGAGCAGGGAGGTCATTGTGCCCCTGTACACTGCACTGGTTAGGCCGCACCTTGAGTACTGTGTCCAGTTCTGGGCCCCTCAGTTTAGGAAGGATGTTGACTTGCTGGAACGTGTCCAGAGAAGGGCAACAAAGCTGGTGAGGGGTTTGGAACACAAGCCCTATGAGGAAAGGCTGAGGGAGCTGGGGTTGCTTAGCCTGGAGAAGAGGAGACTGAGGGGTGACCTTATTGCTCTCTACAACTACCTGAAGGGAGGTTGTAGCCAGGCAGAGGTTGGCCTCTTCTCCCAGGCATCCAGCACCAGAACAAGAGGACACAGTCTCAGGCTGCGCCAGGCAGGTTTAGGCTGGATGTTAGGAAGAAGTTCTACACGGAGAGAGTGATTGCCCATTGGAATCGGCTACCCGTGGAGGTGGTGGAGTCACCTTCACAGGAGGTGTTCAGGAGAAGACTTGATGGGGTGCTTGGCTGTATGGTCTAGTTGTTGGGTGGGTTGGATTGTTTGATGGGTTGGACGCGATGATCTTGAAGGTCTCTTCCAACCTGGTGTATTGTATTGTATTGTATTGTATTGTTTAGGCTGGAGGTTACGAAGAAGTTCTACAGAGAGAGAGTGATTGCCCATTGGAATGGGCTGCCCGGGAGGTGGTGGAGTCACCTTCATTGGAAGTGTTTAGGAGGAGACTTGATGGGGTGCTTGGTGCCATGGTTTAGTTGATTAGGTGGTGTTGGATGATGGGTTGGATGCAATGATTTTGAAGGTCTCTTCCAACCTGGTGTATTGTATTGTATTGTATTGTATTGTTTAGGCTGGAGGTTACGAAGAAGTTCTACAGAGAGAGAGTGATTGCCCATTGGAATGGGCTGCCCGGGGAGGTGGTGGAGTCACCTTCATTGGAAGTGTTTAGGAGGAGACTTGATGGGGTGCTTGGTGCCATGGTTTAGTTGATTAGGTGGTGTTGGATGATGGGTTGGATGCAATGATTTTGAAGGTCTCTTCCAACCTGGTCTGGTCTATTCTATTCTATTCTATTCTATTCTATTCTATTCTATTCTATTCTATTCTATTCTATTCTATTCTACAGTTGAATATCTGAATGATCAGACAAATTCTCAGGAACTACTTAAAAAATTAACTGCAAATCTACAACATTACATGAGAGTTCGCAGTGCAATTCTATTACTACTCCTGTTGACAATTTGTAGAGGAACTGAGAGTCCAGTATGATGACATTCAACAAATCCAAGTGCCAGGTGCTGCACTTTGGCCACAGCAACCCCATGAAGTGCTACAGGCTGGGGTCAGAGTGGCTGGAGAGCTGCCAAACAGAGAGGGACCTGGGGGTAGTGATTGACAGCTGCCTAAACATATGCCAGCAGTGTGCCTAGGTGGCCAAGAAGGCCAATGGCATCCTGTCATGCATCAAGAATAGTGTGGCCAGCAGGAGCAGGGAAGTCATTGTGCCCCTGTACTCTGCATTGGTTAGGCCACACCTCGAGTACTGTTCTGGGCCCCTCAGTTCAGGAAGGACATCGAGACACTTGAATGTGTCCAGAGAAGGGCAGCAAGGCTGGTGAGAGGCCTTGAGCACAAGGCATATGAGAAGAGGCTGAGGGAGCTGGGGTTGTTTAGCCTAGAGAAGAGGAGGCTCAGGGGGGACCTCATTGTTCTCTACAACTACCTGAAAGGTGGTTGTAGCCAGGAAGGGGTTGGTCTCTTCTCTCTAGCAACCAGCACCAGAACAAGAGGACACAGTCTCAAGCTGCACCAAGGGAAGTTTAGGCTCGAGGTGAGAAGAAAGTTCTTCACCAAGAGAATCATTCGTCATTGGAATGGGCTGCCCAGGGAGGTGGTGGAGTCCCCATCCCTGGAGGTGTTCAAGAGGGGACTGGACATGGCACTTGGTGCCATGGTCTAGCCATGAGGTCTGTGGTGACAGGTTGGACTCGATGATCTTTGAGGTCTCTTCTAACTTTGGTAAAACTGTGATACAAAACAAGACAGATGAGAAGCTGTGTTAAATGCAGCTGTTAGGCATTCCCAGTTTTCGAGTACAGCAAGGAAATAAACACAAAATCATTTGAGCTCTCAACTATTGTATTTGCATGTTCTGGTTAAATTTTAAAAGAGGCTATAGTGTCAATCAAACCCTCCAATGTTTTAATGTCTAGTGCAAAACAAAGGCCTCTTTTGAAATAAAATTCTATTCAGACTATTTCCTTTTTGAAATTTATAGTCAGTAAAAGCCTAGTGAATGTTAAAAAAATGTCACTTTCAAATGCAGTGGCTTGTAAATGAAAATTAGCTGGGGAAATGCCATAAGGAAACCCATTTTTCTGTAATGGTGACTGTCACAACAACAAAATGAATAAATTAGAATGAATAAATTACAACAGCATTAGAATGTTAATAGCCTTCCTAGGGCTTACTTTGGAATGTTCTTATTGAAAAACTTCTGATATAGCAGTAGCAAGGAAAGCATTCAGATGTTGTGAGAAAATCTGACAACAAAAAGATATGACTTAATTACAGAATCATAGAGTGGTTTGGTTTGGAAGGGACCTTTAAATGTAATCCAGTCCAACTTCTCAGCCACGGGCAAGGACATCTTTAACCAGATCAAGTTGCTCAAAGCTTAGGACTTCCAGGGAGGGGCCATGAACTTTATGGACAGGACAACATGAAGAAAAAAGCTAAAGTTTTCAGTGAAAGTTCATAGAAAGTATGTGGCATCAATGTAAATCAATGCCCAGTAAGTGTCCTAAAAATAAAGAACCCAAATTGTTTTCTTTAAATAATGACAATTCAGCATAATTATTGTGAACATTAATGAACTGAGCCTATTTGGTGGTCATACAAATGAAATTAGGAAGGACAACAGGAAACCTGGAGAACTGTTAAGATTTAGATAAATAATGCAAGTAGCACACATTTCTGTTTCTGGGGAACTTACAGGTATTTACAGTCACATGGCCTTGTTAGTATAGAATATTAGCAGCTAAGTCATTAACAGCAGGGAGTTGGTCCTGTGGAAACTGCTTAGTGTTGCTTTCCCTTCAGGACCCCTCTGTTCCTCCCATTTGTAGCTCCTGATCTCTCCTAGTCCTGACACAGTAGAAATGAGGCATATTAATGTAAGGGAACAAGAATTTGGAGCACATTCCTATACTGGTGCAGGCTATGAATGCTGCATACATTTGGGGAAGTGGAAATGAGAAATCAAGACAACAGCAACGAACAGGCATGACAGCTATCTGACTAAGCATGAAAACATCAGGGGAAAACCAAAATCAGTATGGAGACGAACAATGCCAGAGATGAACTTCTGTCTCTTCTGTGAAAAAGAAGGCTTGGGAGAAGGGAGAAATACTGCAGCATGAAAACCAGAAACTCAGTAGGCAATGAAGCACTTCAAATTATTCACCTTAATAATCAGAGCAGGACTGGATAGGGTCTTCTGGAAACATTCTTTAACATCAGTTCTACTGACATGTTTTACAGAGACATCTTCAATTCTTGCTACTTGCTGATCAGTGTCAAACATAAGAAGTACACACTGATGTATGTAATTCTGTTGAATATCCCGGACCTGGTGCCTACATGACATCTAAGTTTTAAAGTGTTAGCTATTCTCACAATGCCACAATTCCCTTTTTTTTTCAGAAAAGTGAAAAAAAAAAAAAAAATAGTGATTTTCTCCTGTATCCTAAGGTAATGAATGGTAGACTCCCAAAGCAGTCCATAAGCCAGTATTTTGCCAATGATACGGAAAGTACACACCACCTCTAGTAAGGTTTATGTAAAGATACCACTTCTATAAACATATCCTTGCATGACTTTTGATGCCAGCATTCAAAAGAGAAATAATTTCAAAAGTTGTGGGTTTTTTCTCCCCAGACTGCACATTTCTGTAAGAACCACAAATCACTGATTATACATCAATCATGAGGACTACTCCTATGTTAATTTATCCTGTGTGTCTTTCAACACAAGTTTAGTTTTTAGAGATTTCTATACAATGCAAATTATATTAAGAGTGGGGGTTAGGTCTCTCTGGGTTTTGTTGTTGTTCTTGTTGTTGTGTTTTGTTTTCAATTACTAATTATCTTGTTGATTTGAATGGGTTCTTTCACAAAGCCAGGAGAGTAGACAAAATGTCAGGCAGCATTTGGTGGCAGCTTCTTGGTCAGAACTAACTTGGGCTGGACTGTAACTTGCTATACACAGGCTGGTTGACCAACCCCAGTTAACCAGGTCTATTCATGTCCTCTCATTCACCCTGACAAAGTGATTAAAGGAAAATATTAGAAGAATTCCTCGTTTTCCAAATATTTTGTAGGGGAAAAAAATAATAATTGTGCTTTCTTGGTGTACAGGATGCTCTGCGGTCCCTGAATGTACTTTAAAGTGGTTTACAATGCCTTGGTCACTTTGTTGCTGGAAAAATGTTGCATCAGGACAGGAATTGGGCCAGAGCTTAATACTGAAAAATTACAGTGAATGTCTGAAGGGAACAACAAAAAACACACAAAAAGGAAGACTCTACTGTCATGACTTTCATATAAGTAAAGCTTGTGTTGCTCTCGGCTCTCCAAAACACCAACCTACTCAACCTGCTTGTAGCCTGTGCCCACTCCAGCGTCACTTCTCAGGAGGGTGAAGCGTCAGGATGGGTCACTTGCTCGAGACATGGGAGTTAAAAGGATGAGAAGGCAGGGAGAAAGCCAGGCGGTGAGGGAGGCCCGAAAGCGCAGACCTCAGTCATGAGGAGATGGACAGGGTGGGAGAGGGATGCAGGCACAGCGAGAGATGAGAGGGACGGGCCTGGACAGGCGGAGCGGAGGAGGAGCCGATGAAAAAGCTGTTGAGGGAGTCACTGTGCCCGGAACAGGGTGCCCCGGAGGCAGAGCAGAGCGGCGGGCGACGAAACCGGAGAACGAGGGGGCTGTGAGGGGTGAGCCCCTGCCCCGCAGTAGCAGCGCAGCCCTCGGTAAGAGCACGGGCTGGTGCGGCAGGGGCGGGCAAGGAGGCGTGGAGCCGACAGCCAGCAGCCAGCCGGGGCCGAACGGGGACGGCGGGAAGCAGTTGAAGGAAAAGTGGAGTGCGGAGCTTGGGGAGTCTAGAGGCAGCCCGCCCGCCTCCAGAGCCTGGCGGTTACCTCCCTCACCTGCCCGCATCTCCTCACGCTCCTCCGACACGTTCTTATCGTTTCCTCTCTGTAGGCTGCCACGCCTGCGACTCCGTTTCACCCCACTCCCAGCGGCGGGGTCCGGAGCTGAGCAACCCTCGACGGCAACGCCATGTGAGCAGGACCCTCGCCACCGCCTTAGCAGGCACGTCCAGGATGTGAAGAACCTCCCGGCCGCCTGCACCCTGCCGCAGCCCGGCCGCTTCGAGGGCCAAAAAGTCGCTGGCTTCCAGCCCTACCCCGCGCCGGCATGACCGAGGTGAAGGCCAAGGAGCCCAGACCGCCTCCGCCTGCCAGAGACGGGGCGGTCCTCCTGCAGGGCCAGCCCGGCCGAGACCCCTTCCGCAGGGAAGCCGAGGCCATTGACATCTCTCTGGACGGACTGCTCTACCCTAAGAGCAGCGACGAGGAGGTTGACGAGGAGGAGGAAGAGGAAGAGGAGGAAGAGCCGCGGCAGCAGCAGCTTGAGGAGGAGGAGGTCCGGGACTCCCTTTCGTACCGACCGGGGTGCGGCTCCCTCTCGGACAAGGACTCCTTGGACACCGTGCTGGACACCTTCCTGGCGCCCGCGGGTCATGCCAGCTCCTCAGTGGCCGCGGCGTCTTGGCCCTTCTTCGGGGCGGAGGCCGCGGAGCCGCCTGACGCCCCTTTGAGCCGCGGCCCCTCGCAGAAGGTGGGCGAGGCCGGCCAAGGCGCGCCTGGCACCTCGCAGCCTCCACCGCGGCCCGCCCTGCTCTGGTCGGCTGGCGACGCCCTGGCCACCGCCGCTAAACCGCGGCCGGCAGGGCCGGGGACGGGCGTGGAGGGTCCTACCACGGCCCCCAAGGCTGAACCGCCGGGGCTGGCGGCGCTGCCCGGCGGCGGGGGCCGGCCGGGAGCCGGGGAGCCGGGGCAGGAGTACCTGCATGTGCCCCTGCTGCCGCTCAACTCTGCCTACCTGGCCTCGCGTACCCGGCAGCTGCTGGACGTGGCGGAGTACGAGGGCGGCAGCCCCGCCGCGGGGCCGCGCTCCTCGCCCCCGACTCGGACCTGGCGGGCTACGTCTACCCGCCGGCGGACGCCAAGGAGGGGCACTTCGCCTACGGCGACTTCCAGCCCAATTTGAAGATCAAGGAGGAGGGTCTCAGCCTCGCCACCCCGTATCAGGGCGCCAGGGCCACCGCCGCAGCCGGCTCCGCCGAATTCCCGCAACCCCCGAGGGCCGGGCAGGAGTCCTCGCTGGAGTGTGTCCTCTACAAGACGGAGCCCACCCTCCTGGCTGGGGTGTATGGGTCAGCGGCGGCGCCTCCTGATAGCCTGCCCTCCACCTCGGCCGCACCACCGGGCCTCTACCCGCCCCTGGGTCTCAACGGCCACCAGCCGCTGAGCTTCCCGGCGGCGGTGCTGAAGGAAGGCTTGCCCCAGCTGTGCCCACCCTACCTCGGCTACGTTAGGTAAGGAGGGCGGCGGGAGGCAGCCGGGCCCTTTAGTCGGGGTGTCCTCGCTGAGAGGACGAGTCGAGGGGTCGCGTCACTCCGCGGGAGAGCTTCGCACTTTCCCCTCAGGGAGGGCGGCTGTGCCGCACATGAGAGGTTGACACTGAGAGGCACTCTTGGACGGCCCCTAGTCAAAGACGCGCTAAGTTTTGCTCTTCGAAGCCCCTCTCGAGTTTTTGATGCACGAACTGCAGCCGCGCTTCCATTTTCTGTGTCGTTAGTGCGCTCCTGGGTGTCTCAGGTCCGTGTGTGACAAACACAATGCTAACTTTGCAGCAGGCACCTTTCATTTCTTCCTGGCACGATAACGCTCCTGGAGAAGCTGCGGTTTTATCCCCATGATGGTTCAGTGCCATCCGATATCTCAACAAGTGACTGTCTCCAGAGAGGTCCAGGAATTCAGAATGTTTTCCAGGCTGTCCTCACTGACAGCGAGACAATATTCATAAACATCTAAATATTCTCCAAAATATTATCCCTGGTATGGGAAAAACAGTTAATTTCAAACACAGACACGCACACACAAATTCAAACATTTGTGTATCGATTTGTTAAAGTGAAATGGCTTACTGTTGTGCTGAGATGTTGTGCTCTACCTAGAAATATATGCAGAAGCATGTATATGTAATACCACAGTTTCAAATGAAATTATTTTTATGAACTTAATGGTTAACTAGTCAGTTTAGTTTCTTGGAGAGAAATTTGGAAATATCCCTGATGTGCTCATCATAGTTGGTTACTGATGAGAATGCTGCAGCTGAATGGGAGGTGACAAACTAATTACTAACGATTTTTCTAGCTGAGATAAAACTTAATTATTTTCCACTTGGAAGAGGCTTTTGAAATTCAATTTACTTCTGTCTCATTCTGTGTCTGTACCATTTTGTGTACAGAAAAAACAGTGTCAGTTGGTGTGACTTCACTCGCAAGAGCTGTTGATCTGAGGATGATGGGCATTGTAATGTAGTATTTCTAGACTGTATCATTTTCAGCTAAAATGGATTAAAATACAGCTGTTTTTTAATCACTGCTTTCTTGTTTATTTACTATCTAGATATTACAAATGTGCCTTTTACACTGGTAGAGACAAACCCTGTAGCAGGAAAGACAATTGTGCTTTGCTTTTTCTTGTCCTCCTGTACTTTGGTTATGAATTCTAAAAGGAAATTTTTATTATGAAACTGATGAATACAAGTAAATATTTAACTGTTGCAAAACCAGATGATTAATTTCTCTTAATCCTTTTTATTTTGAAGGTCGGATACAGAAACCAGCCAAAGTTCTCAATACGGTTTTGATTCGCTACCCCAGAAGATTTGCCTCATCTGCGGAGATGAGGCTTCTGGTTGCCACTATGGAGTACTTACCTGTGGAAGTTGTAAAGTCTTCTTTAAAAGGGCAATGGAAGGTACTACGTGATGCCATTGTTCCTAATTATTTGAAATAAATCTTTCCAGGCACTGATAGGGACATACTGTTTATTTATTGTTAGTCTTTAAAAATATTATCACTGCAGTCATGTTTTCTGTTTTGGCAACTGTTTAAATATTGCACTGAATACTAAAGTTTTTCTTGATTGATTTTTTTCTTCTATAATTGTTTTGCTTTAATTGCTTGCTATTCATTATTCACTGTTCATCAATTATACTGAGCAGGCAGTTTCATAAAAATCTTGTGCATTGCTTAATGTGTTTTAGAAAGTGTAAACGCTTTTCCAAGGAAACATTTGTGGTTATGATAGTGATAGGCAGAGAAGAATTTACTTTGGCTTCATTCTCTTCTTGAAGTCGTGGAATTTTTATTGCTTGCAAGATGCAGGATTTGGCTTTCTGGGAACTATGGAAGTATTTAAAGTTTCAGGGAACTATTTCAAGTCATAATAATAGGGAATGGGTTTGACTTTTGTCCCAAATAGCTGCTAAATAGCAAAGTGAAGCTTCAGGTTTAATAAATCAGTAGGAATACCTATGTTTATTTGTGATTAATTTTATTTTATTATATGCCTTGTCCACTTAGTTTTTACATATGAATCCAGGAGCAGATTGCTTTGTATAATTTGACTGATGAATCACTAAACCAAATCCATCTACATTTGATGCTTTGTTTCCTTTCCTGATTTTTATCTGATCCAGTCAGAAGTAGGATATTCAGAGTTCTTCTCCATGTACTTAACAAAACCAGTGCTACAATACATGGGGTTCCTTAAAATAAAACAGTATTTTGTTTCTTGTTGTGATACATAGTTCATTCAGTTGTATAGAGTTTATTGACCTCCACACAAAATGGGGAATATTGGAAAATTAAAAGCTTAGCAAAATAATGTAGCTAGAATTGTTTCCAGTTGCTGTGAGGTTCTACTTTAAGAATGTGCTCATGTTCTCCCTTTAATATACTAGATGTTGGCAAAGTGTTAGCACGAGACTAGGTGGGCTGGATGAACTTTGGAGTTAGAGATGCATTTTCTCTAATAAATTTAATGGGATTCTTAAGGAAGCCATTAGAAACATACATGGTAACACCTGGTGCCGAAATCACTTACAGGAATACATTTAAGTTTCATTGATTGTGCTACCTGGTCTCTTTGTTTGTATTTACTTTTTTTTTTTTTTCCCCCCACCTTTTTTTCCCCCCACCTTTTTTTCCCCCCACCTTTTTTTCCCCCCCTTTTTTTTCCCCCCACCTTTTTTTTTTTCCCCCCTGTGTTTGTTTTTTTCCCCCCAGAAAATCAATGATATACTTAAAAAAAAAAAAAAGTAGGTTTGGTTGGTTTGTTTGTTTCTTTAATTATATTAATTTGATTCTATCACTGTTGAATTACATCTCTTTCCTAGCTAGTGTTGAATTCCTTTTGTGCAGTACATGAACTTGTACAAAACCACATTTTATTACTGCTCAGTATAAATATTTTAATGATAAATGTTAAGAAGCCAAGTAAATTGGTACTAGGAATATCTTAAAGCTGTTTTTCTCTGATTATTTAATCAAAGTCTGTATTTACAGAATCTTACTAGATCAAGAGTATAGACATACAGAAAACTAAAGTCAGCGGAGTTACACAAACATAGCAACTTCATACTTTCAATATCTAAATGGTTCTCCTGTCCATCGTTTATTGTCTCCATCACTGGTGACACTGGATGTGCTCCTGTGTGACCTTCTCAAGGTGAACCTGCCTGGGCAAGGGGCTTGTACTAGACGATCTCCAGAGCTCCCTTTCAAGCCCCACCATTCTGTGATTTCTTTGAGTGGTAATGCATTGTTTACCTTTTAAATTTTTCAGTACTACTGCAGACATGGGGTTTTGGTTTTAATAATAATTCATGTAAACAAGATCTTAAACTTTGTGAGTGCAAATTCACCATCAAATCTCCACTTTTCATATACTTTCCACACTGATCACTATGAGAAATTAAAACATGATTGGATGTAGCTGACTTTTGCTACTTCATGGATTTTCTGTATTTTGAGATCTCTTTCTTATTTTGCAAGGATTTAAAATGCTTAGATGTTGGCTGTTTCATACCCAGTAGCATATGTAGTTTGGCTTTTTCCCCCACAGACATTGTCCTGTTCACACACAATTTATTTTACCCTCCCCTAGTGTGTGGAAAACACTGTACTGGTTAAACACTTCCTTTGGGATAGAATGGATAATTCAGAAAACTCTTTTTCTGTCTCTAATCTTTCTGAATTAAAATCAGAGGTTATTTAAAATGCTTAGACTGAGCAATCATTTAAAACTATGGAGGTGAACCTAGAAATGTTTCTATACTAAAGAGACCTTACTACTTTGTACAGCTACCTGAAAGCAGGTTGCAGCAAGGTGGGTGTTAGTCTGTTCTCTGAATTAACAAGCCATAGGACAAAAGGAAACAGCCTTAGGTTGTGCCAGGGGAGGTTTAGGTTGGAAATTAGGAAAAAATTCTTCCCAGAAAGATTTGTTAAGCACTGGAACAGGCTGCCCAGGGAAATAGTTGAGTCAACATCTCTGGAAGTGTTTATAAGACTTGTAGATGTGACAGTCAGGGACATGGTTTAGTGATGGACTTGGATCCTTTTGACCAACAGTGTGAACTTTTCTTCTCTCTGAGATACGAATTTGGCAAACTTTACCTGAAACCTGTAGTGTTTCCTCAAGAGTCTTTGCTGTCTGTACATGGAGAGGTACCAGAGAGGGAAGTGGGGAATTAAAGATGAGCTAAGTCTTAGTAAGGAGGCTCACTATGTTTTCAGGCAAACTTTCTGATAGAGTTTATCTGACTTGTGTTATGTGTAGGCAGTTTTGTGATGGTGTTGTGAGTCACTGTGTAAGCTGTGAGGAAAATTGTGGGTCTAAACCATTGTGCTTTTCCGTAGCTGAAGAATGCAAACAGCACAGCATGCCAAGTATTCTCAAAAAATGCTAGCCACTAACAGAAAATCCTTCTTGAAAACAGAGTGAAATGCAATACTACAGAGATCCTTCAGGTGTGAATTTGATGAGGCAGATGTAAAAAGTTTGGGCTTTTCTCCAAACTTTGCAGGAATTTCTAATTTTCAACCCAGCTTTCCAGGCTGGGTCTTGCTATTGGAATTTGTAAACATCTGCTGTAAACCCGAGAGTACAAATGTTTCATGAAGCAGGAGACATGCAAACATATGCAGGCAAGTTGGGAGATGAAAAAAGCTTTTCATTTGATATGACAGTTTAAATATTATTCAAGCTCTTTTATTTTGCACATGACCACAAAGCTGTTAATGCATGGTAAGCCAAGTGTACTTCCAAATATAATATACAAAGTTACTTCATTGAGGGTCCTAAAATTGAAATAGGAAAAGTCATCTTTGTGAGAATAAAGAATTTGTGTCATGAAAAGGGAAAGAAGAAAATCTGTGTCGATGCATAGTTGTATATCTTCATGATGTTTCTGACTTCAAAAGTATTCATGTGAGGCTCAACAGCTGCGTGAGCTAAGATTGCACTGCTTCTGGTACTTTGGTTGTTGTGCTACTGCTCTCTTTATGACTTATTACTGGTTTCCTGATAGACATGGCTTAGAAGATAATCAGCTACAGAAATGTGAATAACTAAATTTTTAGCTTAAGTTTACGTAGTAGTTCAGAAACAGTATTGAATATTATGTTAAACGTCTGTTTTGGGTCGTGTAAAACTGCATGATTGAAAGAGCAGCAGCAACAGACTACTCAGTGTTGCTGATACTCCTTCATTCTAACTTCATGTGTGCAATGTGAGTAATCTGAGCTGCTCATTTTAAGTTCACTCCACAGTGAATGGAGAGAAACAGGAATTTCTAGGAAGTAATTTACTGACTTAAATAGCTACTTGGGAGTAAACAGTATTCTAGCAGTAGCTGTTTCTCAGCACTGAGTATAAAAGGAGCGTTGGGGATGTACGCTGCGTTGGGTGATATGAATCCCTCCCGTATCAAAGTAGCTAATACATTTCTGTAGTATATAAAACAAATATAACAGGTACATAAAATATTTATTTTATATGACCTAAGCATTATATAGATGAAGTATTAGGTATCTTATTGCATATTGGCATAGCATTTATTTTAAATATTACTTACAAATTAATTTTATAACCTAAGTACATAAAATACAAATATTTACAGTCAAACTGTTATCTGCCAAAACAGTTGTAGGTTTGATGGTGTCTGTCTCCTGAAGCTGTGTGCCTGTTCCACAGTATTGAAGATCTGCTAGTAAGAGGTGGTTCTTTAGTTGCTGCTTAACAAATGGTATGTTACAACCTGCAGTTATATGTAGTGACACATGACTGCATTTGGGTTTCCTGGTTATACCTAGTCACAACTCTTTCAGAAGTGTCTGTTGCTCAACATCAGTTAACATTTCAACAGCCTGGAATGTTTTGTGCTTACAGAGTTACATGCAGACATCGAGATCAGGAGATTACCCTATTCTTGTTCTTGTTATACTGTCTTACTTTTTCCTCAAAGACCAGTACTTTATGTGAGGTGTGTTTCACCAAGCTGCAGGCATTTACAGTGTGGACATCCATATTTGGGCAAATCACTTTATAAATATCCTGTGGAGAGCAATAAGCTGTTAAAGAACTAAAATTCAGACAGCTGATTGAAGAAGGTTCATACTAAAACATCTGGTTTTCTCTTGCATCCAAGAAGGGTGCATGGTTTTACAGGGGCAATGTTTTTAAACTTGAGCAGGGTATATTTAGGGTGGGTATTAGGAGGAAAATTTTCACAGTGAGAGTAGTGAAATTCTGAAACAGGTTGCCTGGAGATAGGGTGGAAGCACTACCTTTGGAGACATTCAGGGTCAAACTTTCTGGGGCCCTGAGCAGCCCAATCTAGTTAAAGATGACTCTGCTCACTGCAGGGGAGTTAGACAAGATGACTTTGGAGGGTCCCCTCCAGTCCAAAGCATTCTGTGATTCTAAGGGATTTTACACTACTTGTTTTGATGGTTGTTTAAGCTTTAGAATCTAATCAATCAAATCAAGCTCTTTCAAGTTTTTCAGCAGTTGGTTGTCCATTGGGTATTTCAATCAATGTGTAGCAATATCTGCCTTTTGCACATTGCCTTTTGTTTAATTCTACCTTTATTACTCTGAGAGAGTTACTGACCCTATCTTCCAGTTGCAGGACAAGTCAAGGAATAAGAGGAAAATATTTCTGAAAAGGTGTACCATAGCAATGGTTGTAGCCAGGTGGGGGTTGGTCTCTTCTCCCAGGCAACCAGCACCAGAACAAGAGGACACAGTCTCTAGCTGCACCAGGGGAAGTTTAGGCTTGAGGTGAGGAGAAAGTTCTTCATAGAAAGAGTGATTGGGCATTGAAATGTGCTGCCTAGGGAGGGGTGGAGTCGCTGTCCCTGGAGGTGTTCAAAAAAGGATTGGATGTGGCACTTGGAGACTTGGAGCCATGGTTTAGTTGTCAGGAGGTGTTAGGTATTAGGTAATAGGTTGGACTTGATGACCTCTGAGGTATTTTCCAACCGGGTTGATTATGTGATTCTGTGAAACCTTTATTATGGGAGATTATGTGAGTCTGTTGTATAGATTTATTATTTACAGGAAAAATCCTGCTATTACTGTATTTAATAGTTAAAGCAGTCCTCCTAGTATCTAGTTGGTCTTTTCCAACCTTATTGATTCGATGATTCTATGGTAATGATGGGATGACTGAAATATAAATGTAATGCTTCTTATGTTGGTAGAAGAGTATAGTGCTCAGGGATCCGAGGAACAACAAGGGACATTTTGATGATGCATACCTCTGACATAGAGTGTTTTTAAAGTGAATTTTGTGCTTGAACCTCATGTTCTATATGTTTAAGAAATAGACCTTTACTGATGAAAGAGCTGACAGTTCTATCAGTTTCCATATTTATACTACTGATGCAGTTAATTATTTAAAAGCAGTGACCGAGGACCAATTGTGATACACTGCCACAAGAAGAACTGGAAGTACTGAACTGTAGAAGCCAGCATCTCTTCTGAAAGCTGTGAAATGTTTTAATGTGTTTTTTTTCCAGTTCCTGCATTTAGACTCCAAAACTTCATGGCTTTCAGATGTACTCGTAAACAATCTTGGCAAATCACCTGAAAACAGTAATCCTGGTTTTGTAATAATTCGTGGTAGTTTCTGTGGAATAGGACTTAATGTTGCTTCTCTCTTTTGTTTGTTTGTTTGGGGTTTTTTGGGGGGTGGTGGATTATTTTTTTGTTTGATTAATTGTTTTGGTTTTTGAAATGATGGAACAGGGAAATTTAAATGGCTGAAAACCAGGCCTAACTTTCAGGTCTGTTCAGAAGTGAATGTTTCTCCTTTTGAAAACAGGGTAGATAACATTACATTGTTCTGTTGATATCATAAAGTTGAAGTTGATATATGGAGAAGTGATTTTGGAAGGAAAAAGGCAATGTTGTTGCAGGATTGACAGCAAAAGGCAGAAAGATTTCAAAATCAGTATACAAGAGAAGGAAAGAGTCAGTCAAGGATGGTTCAAACATTGGAAGTGGTTTATTGATGAGAGGGAAAGCAGTGCAAGATATATGGTGATTTGAAAATGTACTCTTCTAGAGGAAGTAGTTTTGTTTGGTCTCTTTAGTGGAAAAAAAAAACACACAATACTGACAGAAGATTTTAATATTACAATCTTTAAACTAGTTGACAATGGAGTGGAGGAAGATACTGAAACAGGTTTCATAGAGAGATGGGAGAAGCCCCATCCCTGGAAACATTCATGGTCAGATTGGAGGGTCTCTGAGCAATCTCATCTACTTAATGATGTCCCAGCTCATTGCAGGGCAGTTGAACTATGTGACCTTTGGAGGTCCCTTCCCACCTACTCTTTGCCTTCTTTGGTTCTAGATGTTCTGCTGTGAAGCAGATTTGTGTCAGCGGCAGGTCTTGATGTCAGTGTAGGCTACAAGGTAGTAGCCAGAACACCTGCTTAAAAGCTTTGAGATGAGAGTTGTTTCAGTGGACAAAGAAGGAGATTGAAAGCAGTCTCCCACTAATTGCTGAGCTTTTTATGAAAAGGCTATGCATGTTAAGGTTACTGGGGGATGTGTGATTTTGGTCTCACTTCGGCAACTGGTGGGTTTTTGGTTTTGTTTTTTCTTTTTTGGTTACAGAAAACATTAGCACAGAAATGAAACAGGTATTAAATGATTAAAAAATACTGTTTGGAGTGTGTGGAGACTGTAATGACATAAAATGGCATGCATGGACACAAAGACACTGTTGTCAATATTACAAACTGTGTAGCATATATTCCTACTTCTCCAACATCAAAGCTCATAAACCCACATAGTGAGAGGTAAACTCAACCCACACTTGGTTTTTGCACATTGAAATAGTGTAAATAGAAGAGTGTTAGGTTTAGGTCAGAGCAAAGGTCAAGTTAAGTGCTGTTTTCCATTACTGATGCTGAACTAGGCTAGACCTAGCTGCAGAAAACCTGACTGTCAGAGCAATCCTTACTCTACTACATTGTGTTAACTTTCAGAGGTCAAAGTTTCACTCAAAAGCTACATCTGCACCATTATGTTTAGTACAGGTGTACAGATGAACCTGTTCTCCATTTTATTTTGAAACCATGTTTATTATCAGTTTCCACAAAAACCCCCTGCTAAAAAAAAAAACATAACTGGTTTTCTAAATCTATTTGTTTAATTGGTACCTTTGAAATACATTCTTAAGACTGGTAAATTATTGAGCAAAACCTGGAGGCATGCCCTCAGAAAGCAAAAAGTTGCCACTGGGAGACATCTGGCAATAAAATAATTTACAAAGAGATGCAATAGATACTTTCAGGTTTTAGGACTGAAATTGAGACAAAACAGCATTGTATATTTTGCAAAAAACCATCCTCCAGTGGTGAGAGTGGAATGATTGTATACAAAAGCATTGCCAGTTAAAAGTGACATGGGGAGGCAAAGTCACATATGGGAGAGAGAAAAAGACTTGCAAAAGTACTTTTATTTGCAGGCAGGAAGAAATGAGAGTGCAAACAAGTGTTTTGCTTCTGTGAAGGGTGGCAGCAGTTGGGCACAGATGCACTTACCCAAATAACTGATTGCTTGCATCAGATACCTCTCCAATGTGGATAGAGCCTTATGTTTTCCAGATTTTGTACATCTGCAAAACCTCTGCAACTCATTAATGTACTTGAATTATTTTAAGTGACTTAACAGCATGTCAGTGAGCTCAGTTAACGGTGGAGTTCGAAAGACACGATGAGCTACTTCCAGCAGTATTTGGCTTACGATGTCTCTCTGCTGGAGTGACATCTCTGCAGCTTTACTGACAGCATAACCTGTGATTGTGCTTGTGGACCACTGACATTCTGACCACTTGCCCATATAACCCTGACAGTATAGCAACAGTCATTACAGTACTGAAAACTGTATTTGCCTGTTTGCTTTAGGACTTTCACCTTGGCTAACACAAATGGACTTCGAATAGAGGTAAAGAAAAATGCTATCCTACAAGAACATAGAAATAACAGGTGAATTTGTCTCGATATTCTCAATTAAATTTAGGTCAGAAGCTGATACATTGGGAGAGAGCTACAACATGCACTTTCAAAAAGAGGTGAAAAGTAAACCTGAAAATAAGCCTGTATAGGAAACTTAGCATTGCATGAAGACTTCTGGGAAAGTGGCAGTTGCCAGCTAGTTGCCAGATTCATATTTCTGTAAGAAACACAAATATCAGTCTTCACTTTCTGACCTGTGCTCTAGTGATTAGACTAGTGTCCTGGTTTTTTTTTTTAATTGTTTTTTTGTTGTTGCTGTTTGTTTTTTTTCCTTTATAATAATCACAGCAATTATAAAAAAGTTACTGAATGATAAGCTACCAACTGAACAAGAAATTTATCTTGATTAACCAAATATCTGGTGCATTTTCCATTTCTTACACAATCTTCTGACCTTCGGATGGTTGCTGCCACTTAATGTGAAGCAAGTAACAGTTTCTCAGAACCCAGCTCTGTACAGTGGGAGAATAGAATAGAATAGAATAGAATTAACCAGGTTGGAAAAGACCTTCGAGAAAGAGAACATTTGCTCAGATTTACCTGTAGGTACAAGATCCAATCAGATGACTGAGACCACAAGAAAATTCTTGACAGCTGAGGCTAAAAATACTATGTAATTGAACCGACATGTTTTCTAGATAAACTGCAGCTAAATCAGCATTAAATATGAGACAGGAAGTGCTGGGGAGAGATTGATCGGGGCAAGTGGAGTGGAAAACTCACATGAAGGTGTAATTTAGGTGCTTGCCACTGTGGCGCTTTTTGTGCTCCTGAAAACAAGGAAGTGGCTGATAGTAAGAATCAAGAAGTGCCTGAGATTTTATCACCGTAATCTTGTGGGGAGGGTTGGGCTGGCAGGGTTTTGGCATTTTCTTGCTTCCTTATATTTTTTTAAATGCTAGTATTATGGGGGTGTTATGGAAGAAATACAAGTGATGGCATAATAAAGATTAAGTCATTGGTCATTACTAGATTTTTAAAATCCAATTTATGAAATAAACAGGAATGAAATGTTTGCATTTTGAAGAGCAAAGCAAATTCTTACTATGCTTGAATGCCAGTTAACAGACTTCATTTTTTTACCTATGGTGTGCACTGAACAGAGTGTTTAATAGTCTAATCTTCAACTCCAGAGTGTATGAACACTGAAAAGTAGTTCTCATAATTGTACTTCATTTGCAATTTGTTTTGCAAATGTGGAAAGTTCTGTTGAATCTTGGAGTTATAGTAAGCAGTTTGTGATGTGTGATGTAATGTTGAGCAATAATGCATTTATGATTAAGTAGACGTTAGGGCTACTGACAACTCCTAAGTTATGAAGAGGTTTTTAAGAGCTGTGTAGCTGTGAAATCTTGTGATTTTATTTGTAATGCTTCATCTTAGATACATATATTTAAACACTATTATATAAAACAACAGAGGCTCTTTAAATGTGTATCAGTGTAAATCAAGCTGTTAACTTCTGTTTCTGCAGATAATTTCCTGTTCCAGCAGGACCAGTGTTGCCATTACTGCTTTTACCCCAGCTCTTTAGCCTTCTTTCAGCAGTTAAGAGCACGCAGTTGGATGCTGAGTACGCAAACCACATGCTGATATCAGGAGTGAATTCTAAATATTGACATCATTCTAGGATGAATGAAGAGTTCTTTGAGTGCTTGCAGGGTGATATTTCATGATATGGTATTGGCTTTAGTAGCTCAATCTTTTTCTGTGCCATGATAGCAGGAAAAGTACAACGTCAGTTCCTATAGCATTGTCAACTGCCTGTGATCATTTACTGCCATACTGCAAATACAAAGTCCATTTTTTGGTGGACATGGATTAAATGGACTCAGACCATGTTGTGTAGAGTCAAAGCATTCCCTAGAAGAGGTCCAGAAGGGACATCTTTTTGGTTTTTTAGGCACCAAAGAACCAAACCAAAACACCCACAAACAAAAGTTAACCTATGCTTGAGTGTTTCCGTGTAAATTAACTGTACATTAATGCATCAGAATGCCACAAAACTGAGATAATCTTGTGTCTCACAGATTTCAGTTACACTAAGAGTATTAAAACTGTTGTTGCTTATCAAAAGCATTTTTGTAGCTAATAAGGGTAAAGCAAGACAAGGGAAAACTGCAAATAATCCCAAGGAAGGTGTGTTTAAAGTAAGTCTTTTGCTTCCTGGCCTGCTGCCAACAACAAGACAGATTTTTAGTCATTCTGTTACTTTTGTTGATGTTTGCTCCAAAAAGGAATCCAGATTAGAATCAATGGGAGCAACTAAATGAGAACTCCATCTGATTTAATGCATTATTTAATTTGAAAATGTTGGGCAACGTGTGAGGCAAGGGTTTTTATCTACCTCTAATAAAAAAGAAGTGTAATAAAAATGAATTTCAGGTCATCAGATTTCTTTAACTAAAACCAACCAATTTATTCTTAAAAGTTTATGTGTAAAAAAATAATTATTGAAAAAAATAAGAGGTGAGCTCAAAAACTTAATCCAGTCTTTCAAATGGGTTAGCACTAGCTCCTTTCTTTTGTTAGAATAGAATGTTCTTCCTCCTGCATTTTCATCTGAGGTTTCCTTTTCAATGTGTCTTTAACCTGTGGAGAAAAGTTATTGGTGAATCATTGCTGATTTTGCCACGTGCAGAGGAAGGACAGAACGTGGTTACAAAGGAAGCTGAGTAACAGCATCTGAGTGGAATGATCATCTCAGTTTTGTTTGCTGCTAGTAACATCAGGTGGCTACCTCAGAACAGGACTCATCTAGATATCAGGGAAAATTAGTATTGATGTCTATTATATTTGGAGATCCACATCCATAATAATCCATTAAAGATGCATCCATCATACACTTGTCTACTCTTTTTTGGATCCATTTTGTTGCTCTCAGAATAAATACTTGTTTATTGTTCCTGATGTTTTCATGCTAGCTACTGGTAAGAAACTGAAAATAGAGAAATGCCAGGCAGAATATTAAAGTTAAACCTCACAGGGTATACCTGGGCTTAATTTGACAGGATATGTGAAAATAGCTTTGATTTCTTCTTACTTAGATGCTTAGCTTTGTTTACTTACTCAATATAAAAATCAGTCACAGAAATTGTAAATATTGTGGTAAAGCATAGAAGTAAACTTTTTGTCATTGTCTTCAAGTGAAATTTGGAGGTATAACTGAAGTTTGTGTTCACAAGAATGTCAGGATATCACCTGAGTGGTGGTTGGTTTTTTTTTCTCTGCTGGAAACTAATTTAATTTAAAATATTACATTTTAATATAGTAATGACAGGCTTTTCCTAACTAAGTCCTTCAGAATTAAACTATAGGTAGCCTGAACCAAAAAGTTGCAGCCGCCTTCTGTTTGTGGTTTTTGACTGTGCTGGCTGCATCTGTTCAGCTGCTATTTGAGCAGGTCTAGTAAAACAGCCTCGTTATCCATCAGAGGTAATTTACCCTGCTTCAAAGGGTTTTTGCTCTTGTTCTGCCCCAACTTCTTAATAGAGTTTTATGTTGGAAACTCCCCATATCAATTCAAGAAAAATTTACTTCAGTTCTTTAAGTGCAGGAGCAATAACTTAAAATAAGTTTGAAATAAACAAACCGATCTACCCTCATGCTTGATTCTCTTCCAACCTTGTCTATTCTATTCTATTCTATTCTTTCTATTCTATTCTATTCTATTCTATTCTATTCTATTCTATTCGCAGTGTGCTCAGCTCCATAAAACTGGATTCACAGAATCACCAAGGTTGGAAGAGACCTCAAAGATCATCAAGTCCACCGCAGACCTCATGACTAAACCATGGCACCAAGTGCTATGTCCATTCCCCTCTTGAACGCCTCCAGGGATGGTGACACAACCACCTCCCTGGGCAGCACATTCCAATTTACTTAAGAAATAATTGGTATCTCTTCATACTGTGTGGCAACTATTTTGGAATTTCATAGCTGGAAAGTTTCACTCTTAAACAGGACAAATAAATTATTAGATTTAAATAGAAATGCAAGATTACTTGAAAGTTCCCATGAAATGAAGAAGTCCTTTAAAGGTTCAAGTATACTTATTTTGACTCCTCTGTTATTTCTGGAACATTCATACACAGAAATGATTTTGTCACGTTAGAAAACAAAATATTCATCTCGTTTTCCTCTTGCCTACAGGGCAGCACAACTACTTATGTGCTGGAAGAAATGACTGCATAGTTGATAAAATTCGTAGGAAGAACTGTCCAGCTTGTCGCTTGAGGAAGTGCTGTCAAGCCGGCATGGTCCTGGGAGGTGAGCTGCTTTCCTAATCTGGTTCAGTCAAGGACACTACCTTCAACCTGTTGAGTTTAAGCAATGTTACTTTAATACTGTAAAGGAAAGAGCCACATTAAAGTGCTGTTCTTTGCAGAATTAGCTGATGTTTCACAATTCCTTACATCTTTTTTTCTTTAGTGAATATCACAGAATCACCAAGGTTGGAAGTGACCTCAAAGATAATCAAGTCCAACCTGTCACCACAGACCCCATGACTAAACCATGGCACCAAGTGCCACATCCAATCCCCTCTTGCACACCTCCAGGGATGGTGACTGCACCACCTCCCCGGGCAGCACATTCCAATGGCTAACAACTCTCTCTGTGAAGAACTTTCTCCTCACCTCGAGCCTAAACTTGCCCTGGTGCAGCTTGAGACTGTGTCCTCTTGTTCTGGTGCTGGTTGCCTGGGAGAAGAGACCAACCCCCTCCTGGCTACAACCACCCTTCAGGTAGTTGTAGAGAGCAATAAGGTCTCCCCTGAGCCTCCTCTTCTCCAGGCTAAACAACTCCAGTTCCTTCAGTCTTTCCTTGTAGGGCTTGTGCTTGAGGCCTCTCCCCAGCCTCATTTCCCTTCTCTGGACACGTTCAAGTATCTCAATGTCCTTCCTAAACTGAGGGGCCCAGAACTGGACAGAGGACTCAAGGTGTGGCCTAACCAGTGCTGAGTACAGGGGCAGAATGTCTTCCCTGCTCCTGCTGGCCAACACTATTCTTGATGCAGGCCAGGATGCCATTGGCCTTCTTGGTCACCTGGGCATACTGCTGGCTCATGTTTAGCTGGCTGTCAATCTGCACCCCCAGGTCCCTTTCTGGATATTCTGAAACAAAAATGCATTTCTGTAGGAGTCTCTCTCCTCCTGTGTACCCTTATACTCATTTTCTTGCAAGGGCTGGAATTGTGCGTTTGGTGTGTGCCTGGATGCCATCCTGTGCAGCCTGATCTAGGTGACCCTGCTTTGACAGAGGGGTTGGAGACTGGATGATTTTTGGAGATCCTTTGCAACCCTCATTATTCTGTGATTCAGTGATCTTAGTTACACACCACTGGGAGATACCCTGCTGCTGAGAAGACCCTGTGCTGAGACTTTTTGGCAACGATTATGAGGGTGGTGGAACAACTGGAATGGGTTGCCCAGGGAGGTGGTGGGCACCCCACTGCTGGGGGCATTCAAGGTCAGGCTTGATGGGGCTCTGAGCAACTTGATGTAATTGAGGATGTCTCTGCATACTGCAGTGGGGGTGGACTAGATGTCCTCTAAAGGTCCCTTTCAACCCCATGCATTTTATGAGTTTATGATTCTATTTATTAAAAGTTTTGAATCAGAAAATGTGATTTAAATAAAAACTAAAGAAACAAATGGAGATTGACACTCCAAATCAGGATTCAGCACTGTCTTCTCTATTCATTTGTGTTCTCCATCATTACTTTGAGTACATGTCAACAAAATTGCACCCTTCTGCTCTACTGAAGAGGGTCAGGTAGCAGTTGCACAGCATGACAGCTTTCATATTAGATGTTGGGAATTCTCATCTTTGTATTAGTTGATGCTGTAGTGGATTTGCCTTTTTAAATGGAACATTAAGCAAAGCTGAGAACTATGCCTTTGAAAACATACAGGGAGAAACCAGTGTGGGATCAGGCAGTCACATAGCAAGTTTTGCTATATGCAGGAATGGCCCCTAATTTTCCTGTAAGTTTTATCATATTTTTCATGAGAACTTGTAAATGCATACCTAAGATTAGAAGAAAATGGGTTTATAAATGTGATAGAAAGATTATGTTCTCAAAAGGAATAAAAGAAAGGAAGACAAACCCCTACTTTCTTTCTAATATAATTTATTTTAGTGCATCAACATCTGTTTCTATTTCTGCATCTCATGTATTATTTTTTATCCCTGAACTGACACGATATACTGTGCATAATTTCATTATCTTGCTGATCTGTGTTCATTCATAAATCAAAGCATGACTTTTCTTTTTGATATTTTGATTGTACAGCTCTATGCTTTCAGATTCTGTACTATTGTATGCAGTTGGAGTAATCTGCACACATGGCCATTGTGTCATTCTTACATTTTATACCTTTACTGGTGATGTGAATCAGTAGTTCCTAAACAATGAGTAGCTCTTGCTAGCTCTTGGCACTTCATCTGTGAGCAGCAGTGCTGCAGCCCCAGAGAGCAGCTGGTGGGATGAGGTGATGCTGCAGTATTTACTGCGTTCTGTGGTGTGCCCCTGAACCTCCCTAGACCTTCAGCACTGCCTCACGTCTGAGTCATCTTCTCCAAACTGCATCCCTGGCACTTCACAGCACTAGGAACAGAGTAACAAGAGTCATCAACCTATTTGATGTCTCTGTGCCTTGGTGGGTCAGTGCCACCTCATTAAAAAGGCTGACAGGCATATTGGTAGTACTGGACTGGATGAAGAGGGACAAAAGGAAAAGAGTATGTTCTTTGGTATGCTTCTCAGAGAGAA
Source organism: Picus viridis (assembly GCA_033816785.1). Classification (NCBI taxonomy): domain Eukaryota; kingdom Metazoa; phylum Chordata; class Aves; order Piciformes; family Picidae; genus Picus; species Picus viridis. The sequence continues at coordinate 10,869,070 of CM066566.1, forward strand.
GTGTTGTTTTAAAGCTGGAGTAGTAGTGCAGTAGAGAGTAGTGCAGTATTACTACAAAGACAGAACCTGAAGTGTTGTTTACTCATGCTTGGAAGAGGAGATAGCTAAGGATGCAAGGAACCACAGTGGGCTGTGGCTTGGCAAAGGAGGAGGTGGTAGATAAAGTAGCTGTCTTTTAAGGATTGGGACAACTTGCAAGGTTGTCTTGTAAAGTTTGATCAACTTGATCCATAAAAGATGTCCCCAGCAGGGAAAGCTGGACTGGATGATCACAGAATCACAGATGTTAGGGGCTGCGAGGGACCTGGAAAGATCATCTAGTCCAACTGCCCTGCCAGAGCACACTGGAACGCATTCAGGCAGGTTTTCAATATCTCCAGAGAGGAAGACTCCACAACCTCCTGGGCAGCCTGTTCCAGTGTTCCGTCACCCTCACAGTGAAAACATTTTTCCTCATGTTTCCATGGAACTCCCAATACCTCAACTTTTACCCATTGCCCCTTGTCCTGTCATTGGGCATCACGAAGAAGATCCTGACTCCATCTTACAATAAAATACAATACAATATACCAGGTTGAAAGAGACCTTCAAGATCATTGCGTCCAACCCATCAACCAATCCAACCCACCTAAACAACTAAACCGTGGCACCAAGCACCCCAGCAAGTCTCCTCCTGAACACCTCCAATGAAGGTGACTCCACCACCTCCATGGGTAGCTGATTCCAATGGGCAATTACTCTCTCTGTATAGAACTTCTTCCTAACTTTCTATCTTCAAAAGCCTCTTTCCGACCCAAACCATTCTGTGATTCTAACTGGTGTAAATTAACACAGGTCTGTGAATTTTGCACAACCAAGAGTTTGATGATAATCTAACTTGAGTTTTTATATCTGACAGCTTGGACAACACTAATAACTAAGCCCCAATTATTTTAAGATCATGGGCAGCACTGTTTTGAAAAGCAGAAGAGTATGTGGTAGCTCACTAGCATAATGTCCGTCTGCTTCAGCATTGTTCTACATAGAAATTCTACATGGGAAAGCAGCCAGAAGGCTTGACTTGTTCTACATTTTGCATGTGTTTATGGATGTTTTTTAATATAGATCTTTTACTCTGGATTTAGGTACCTAAACCTGAAAAAACAGGATGCTTTTGCAATATTGCTGAGATGGTATGTCCTCCTTAGTGTGTCCTCATATGAGGATGCTATATCCTTATACTTGAAGCCAAAACTTGAGGGTAAAGGTGTTCTGATTCTTAGTAAATTCTGAGTAAAAACTTCCTCTTTGGATCACTTTTTTCTCAGCTGTGACTAAGCAAGTGTGACTTTATTGCTAGGTTATCTAGCCAGTTTGTTGTGTTGTTCAGCCTTTTTCTAAACATACCTAATCAAAGCTGTCTTCTAGTTTTTGAGGAGTCTGTTCTAGTCTAGTTCTCAGACAGTCATGGCATATCAGGTCTCTACCCTGGTATCCTCACCTATCCCATCTTCTGGAAAGAGGTGCAGACAGGGCATAGAAGAGAACAGTGAGGCAATGGAAAAAGGGAAATATCAAATGGAGCCAAATGGAGCTGTAACATCTCTATTTTTTCTCAGCTGCATCAGGTCGAGTGTAGCATTTCAGGTGCTTTTAGCAATGTCAACAGTTCTGGGGGGATTAGGAAGCTAACTATTCTGTGCAGGTTGTACTGAAGTGGTTAATACTGAAAGGAAAAGAAAAAGCAAATGTAGCCCCCCCCCAAAAAGTGAGGCAAACTAGAGTAAGATTATATTATTTGTAAGTGAGGATTTAAATTTCAGGCTAAGAAAAACCCTCAAGAGAGACTTTAACTGTAATGTGCTTTCTGCTATCCCTGTCATCATTCTTACTTTTGCTCTTCTGACATTTCTTACATTTCCTTTATCTTAGAGGAATCTTATAGCAGTGTTACAGCTATCTTGTAGCAATGTTTCTTGCTGTGCTGGTCAATGCAGCATGATTCATATATGGAACACTGCTACCAATAGTTTTCCCCAGGACACTAGTGTCCATAATCAAATTTCCAGTTCATGGAACAAATTACTTACTTACCTACACCTTTCAGTATTTTCAACTAATCACAACTGTAAATGCTTTAAATCTTTTCTTGTGTTTACAGCCTGTATTATACTTGAAGATTTTTTGTGTATTTTCTAGTTTCTGCCATTCAGAACTTACATAGCTGTGCTGTTGTTCTTTTCTCTTGCTACTTAGTTTCTTGATGCTAGCCTGCAGTTACTAAACACAGACCTCCATTATTGTTTAATCAAAGTGAGAAAGGCTAAGGTATTACAAGGTGTTAACTACATGATACTAAAGACTCTTTGGACTTTGAAACAGGTTGCTCAGGGAGGTGTTGGGAAGCCCCATCCCTGGAGGTTTTTAAGGCCTGGCTGAATGTGGCTTTGGGCAACCTGATCTAGTGTGAGGTGTCCCTGCTGCCCAGGGAGGTGGTGGAGTCACCATCACTGGAGGTGTTTAAGGAGAGATGGATGGGGTGCTTGGTGCCATGGTTTAGTTGATTAGATGATGCTGGATGACAGGTTGGACTCAATGATCTCAAGGGTCTCTTCCAACCTGGTTAATTCCATTCCATTCCATTCCATTCCATTCCATTCCATTCCATTCCATTCCATTCCATTCCATTCCATTCCATTCCATTCCATTCCATTCCATTCCATTCTTCCATTCCACCTTCCACTGAATGTTAGTGAGTGGCAACCATGTAGAGAGTAATATTATATTACATTGATAATAGTTCCAATTTTTGACTCTAAGTACAAAGCCATAAAATGAACATGAATTGATCTAAAATAAATTGTAGTCAGTTGTAAGTAAATTACAGAACAGTGACAAAGAGCTTTAGCAACTGATTTCCCTCTATGGACCATTTCTTCTGTCTTAATATATATAGAAGGAAAGTATGAATGAAAGCATATATTCCTTCATTCCTTAGCTGTCACGCTCTGTGAGAGTATTAGTTGTATTTGATTTTTATAATCTCATAACTGGACATGTTAATGCAGTCCCTTTCTAATCTTCCACCTAATAGGATAGCAGGTAGCTGGGTCAGGTCCTGGAATAAACAAATACCCAGCCATCAGTGAATCTGTAGTTTTCCCAAGCTGAATACTGCAAATTTCCTGTTAAGCTGTACTGGTAAAGTCCTGCTTTCTTCATTGTTTCAGTCAGCTTTGAATTCCTGTTGCAGTGCTCACATGCAGAAAATTTTGGATCAATTTCCAGGCAATCTTTTCTGATACAGCTTCAAAGATTTTATTAAAACCAAGGTGCATCACTCCTCCTTGGCTGCTTTGTCCTTTTATTTTATATACACCATCCTAAGGTGTACACAGGTTGTTCTGCTACATGAAATACAAGAGCAGAGTGACCTTAAAGTCAGAGCCATACTGTTCTGTCAAGAATAATAAATTATTGACATTTTTCACTGATAACAGGGTATAGGGAACGATAATGAGACTTTAGACTTTTACTAGGCTCTGTATACCTAGCTAAAGCAAAGCACATAAATATTTAAATACAGAGTAATGATGATGAGATAAAGGTAGTCTTATGTTTAAAATTTCTTTATGCTTTCTGGGTATGGGTAGTGCAAAGACACCATGCACATGCTGTGCGTAGTAATGGAGGGTAAGGGAACTGTGATCACTAATAAGGTGCTTGAGTAGCTGGCTATCTCAAAGCAAATTACTGAAAACATTTATAAAGAAAAGGTGTGCTGTCTAAATATGCACAGAGAGGTTCTAATCTTAAGATGAAGAGTTGCTAGAGCAGATTAGTATTGCTTACACTTTATAGTCCTAGGTAGAGACATTTGTTTATTGTACAGCAGGAACTCCTCTTGATATTTCTGTAAGCAGCAGCTGAAAAACAAACGTGTTGTCAAATCTCTGATGTCTTCCTTATGTCCTTAAGAGTCTGGATTACTTTAACATGGTAGATGGGAAAGTTTACTGGGAGTTATTAATAGTCACCTGTGCAGTAGGTAGGCAACAAGTGGAGTTTCTTTGCTTACAGCTGTTGAGCAACATAATCATAAATAAACACATAAGCAATTCTGCAAACCAACGTGACATTAATTCTGATACTTTTAATCACTTGGAAACATGAGTACTTATTAACTACTAGCATTTCCATGTGACAAGCACTCTGTTTGGTTTCTTTTTTTACTTGTTCTCTGAACTGTAAAAGTATCTGAAGCCATTATTTCAGAAAATATCTGAAATCATTATTTGTGAACTACCAAATGCATTGTTCCTTCTGTTTTCCTTCGTGGCTAAACAATAGCAGTGGGAAATTCCCAGCATGTTTAGGACTATGTATAGCTTTGTTTTGATAGAAATTGGCCCCAGATCTCTTGTCATAATATATTGCCCATTCTTTGGGGTTGGATTTTATTCCTTTTTTTTGGGTTCAGCTGCAGTGTAAGGTGTAAGTTTATGTGTGGCTCTCTACTGAGGAGTCTCTGATCAGGAACGTTTGCATTCTTACCACAAGTGATCAAATGAATGTAAGATTGTTGGGGTGCTTGATCCTAAGCTAATAAAATGCCCTCAGTTTAGTGAGGTTTGACCCCAGACTTCTCCCATTGACGAGTGTTACTGAAGAGCCCATCACCCATATTAATACTGTCACTGAAGTGTTGTTTAGTATGCTCCCTTTAGGTTTTAATTATTAACAACCCCCCCCAAAAAATATTAAAAGTTTTAATTATTTAAAACAGTTTCAATTTAAACTTGTGGTTGTTTTTTTTTTCCCCCATTTTTGTGTGTGAAATGCATAACCATGCATATTTATGATAGAATAACACAAAATTGTGGGTTTTTTTTTTCCTCAAAGCAGATGTTGGCGTCTTAGATTATGTTTGTCTGTTCAGTCCTGTCAGGTTCACAAAGAAAAAGGATTGATGATTGTCTCCAGGTATGAGAGAGTATCTCAAGAATAGCTAATTTAAGTAATAGAATTTGTTCTGCATAAAGGATTTGGAAATGACATAAAAAACCATCCCATGTTTGATGCATTAATCTTGCTTGAAGTTATACTACCTATGTAGTAATGAATGTTTTTGAAAGGTCAATTTAATTCTCTGGAGTGTACATCCTAGTGCTCTCAAAATGGAGACATTGGATTTTCATCAAACTTGCTATGAAGAAAATGGAATGGGCATCACCCTAAGAAAAGCCATTTTAGTCAAACTTTTCTGTTTTGGTGTGTGGTTTGGAAGCCTGTGACTTCTCAAGGAGGACGAGTCTAACAAGGAGGATGAGTCTAACATGCAGTGCTACAGGCTGGGGTCAGAGAGGCTGGAGAGCAGCCAGGCAGAGAGGGACCTGGGGGTGCTGGTTGATGGGAGGCTGAACATGAGCCTACAGTGTGCCCAGGCAGCCAAGAGGGCCAATGGCATCCTGGCCTGCATCAGGAACAGTGTGGCCAGCAGGAGCAGGGAGGTCGTTCTGCCCCTGTACACTGCACTGGTTAGGCCACACCTTGAGTCCTGTGTCCAGTTCTGGGCCCCTCAGTTTAGGAAGTATGTTGACTTGCTGGAACGTGTCCAGAGAAGGGCAACAAGGTTGGTGAGGGGTTTGGAACACAAGCCCTATGAGGAGAGGCTGAGGGAGCTGGGGTTGCTTAGCCTGGAGAAGAGGAGACTGAGGGGTGACCTTCTTGCTCTCTACAACTACCTGAAGGGAGGCTGTAGCCAGGCAGAGGCTGGTCTCTTCTCCCAGGCAACCAGTACCAGAACAAGAGGACACAGTCTCAAGCTGCACCAGGGGAGGTTTAGACTGGATGTTAGGAGGAAGTTCTATACAGAGAGAGTGATTCCCCATTGGAATGCGCTGCCCAGGGAGGTTGTGGAGTCACCATCATTGGAGGTGTTCAGGAGGAGACTTGATGGGGTGCTTGGTGCCATGATCTGGTTGTTTGGGTGGGTTGGATTGGTTGATGGGTTGGACTTGATGATCTTGAAGGTCTCTTCCAACCTGGTGTATTGTATTGTTGGTTTTTTTTTTTTTAATTTACTGTAATTCTAGCATCTCTCGATTCCTTGCATGAATAGTGGAGATTGGATTCAGAGAATGTGCTGAAGTTTAGGTGCACTTCCCTACTCTTCCCTGCACTTCCCACCTTTTTGGTGGAGGTTGCATTCTAACAGCACAGCATTACTTGTAACTAAAATAAAAAGAGGGCATCAAGAGACAGAGAAGTCTTTGTCCTCTTCCTTTGGTGTGTGGTAAGTTCCCTTGTCTAATCTTTGACCTGTAAGTAAAAGTATCAGTTTTCAGAGGCTTTCACCTCCTGTACTTTAGAGCAATTTTTGCATACTGCTATTTTATAATGGCAGTAGCAAAATGCATCTTTTGTAATGCAGTTTCTCAGTAGCTCAGCAGTTTGATAGGCCTGGATTTTCTTCTCATCTGGTGAAATTTGGTTCAACTCTTTTTCTCCTATTGTTAAAGTATGCAAAACCTCAACAAGTCAAAATAGCCATCTGATTTTTTGTGTTGGTTTTTGTAACCAAACCTTCTCCTCCTTTATTATTTTCTTTAAGGTTGAAACATGTCAACTTTATTTCTCTTTGTTAAAGACTGATTTACCTTCTTGTTACCACTCTGCATCTCTTACTGTACCACACATCTAAATCAGAGCATAAGTATCGGAACCTTTATTGCATTTTTAAACCTTTTTTTCACTGAGCCAAACTTATTTGGCAGAACTAATGAGCTCACAGACTTTTTCATCACTGTTAAGGGTGTATTAAGATGTTGCGTTGCTGGAATGCGTCCAGGGAAGGGCAACAAAGCTGGGGAGGGGTCTGGAGCACAAGCCCTATGAGGAGAGGCTGAGGGAGCTGGGGTTGTTTGGCCTGGAGAAGAGGAGGCTCAGGGAGACCTTATTGCTCTCACAACTACCTGAAGGGAGGTTGTAGCCAGGAGGGGGGTTTGGTCTCTTCTCCCAGGGAACCAGCAACGGAACAAGAGGACACAGTCTCAAGCTGTGCCAGGGGAGGTTTAGAACCATAGAATAGAACCATAGAATCAATAAGGTTGGAAAAGACCTCAAAGATCATCAAGTCCAACCTGTCACCCAACACCTCATGAATACTACACCATGGATTCAAGTGCCACGTCTAATCCCTTTTTGAACACTTCTGAGGATGGTGACACCACCACCTCCCTGGGCAGCACATTCCAATGGCTAACAACACTCTGTGAAGAACTTTCTCCTCACCTCAAGCCTAAACTTCCCCTGGAACAGTTTGAAATTTGAGGATATAAACAAGAGAGCAAGAACTGTGACAGTGGGTACTAGTTTCTGAGCTACTACTGCCTTACTACATTGTCTTTAGTCTACACAGAAAGACATGTTCAGCTGTAATTCTCCACTAGGAAAGTTTTCATTGATTTTTTTAATCACTACTGAGCTTCCTGGTTTAATACAAGTACCTTCTGACTATCAGTAGTTTTCATCTATAAAGTCATACAACTCCTGTAACTGGAATTGAGAGTCTTTAAACTTGGTTGCCCTTTTCTCTTGCACATTTAATTTCCACAAAAACATAAAAAGGAGCAGAAATTCTTCATAGAGAGAGTAATTGTCCATTGGAATGTGCTGCCCAGGGAGGTGGTGGAGTCACCATCACTGGAGGTGTTTAGGAAGAGACTGGATGAGGCACTTGGTGCCATGGATTAATTGATTAGATGGTGTTGGGTGATAGGTTGGACTTGATGATCTTGGAGGTCTTTTCCAACCTGGTTAATTCTATTCTATTCTATTCTATTCTATTCTATTCTATTCTATTCTATTCTATTCTATTCTATTCTATTCTATTCAAAAAAGCAAATGTGTCCTATGCAGCCACCTCTACATGGATTTGTCTTCTTATTGAAAGTTGTGATGTGGCAGTATGTTCCTGAAAGTTACTATCTTTGAGCCCCTTAAGTTTTGATTTCTCTGTGTCAGATTGTTCCCATGAAAAACAAAAATTGATGAGTTTCTACCTCGAGCTCTGTATTTCCACAGCCATACCAGATGCAGTATCTGTGCTTGTTTTAGGAAGACACTGCAGCTATTTATTTTTTTGTTTAGTTAATGCTCTTTAAACCACTGCAGCTCTTTAAACCATTTGCAGATTTGCAAATAATGAGAAAGATAAATTCTTCTTTAGAAACTGAAGGGTTTTGTTAAGTGATGACATAAGATTTCACAGTCATTTGTTGGCATTTCACTCATCTCCTGCATTTTCTGTTTTCTTGCTGGTGAAAAGGAAATAGTACATTACATACTACCTTCACAGCATTTAGCCATCAAACTGAAATGTCCTTATGGAACTGGAGGGAAGGAATTTCTGTATGTAGTAATTGATAACTATCATTTTTGTTTCTGGGCAGTAAAGAGAAGAAAGAAACTGTGTCCTTAATTAACATTGAATAGGGACTGATTTGTAGAGCCAGCTGGCTCTGCTGTCGGCATTTGATTCAACAGTGGGAACTGAACCAGAAAACACTTTCTGAGGTTACTGTAACCTAGAATTCGTGGCAATAATTTTACTGGGTGGGTGCCATTTATCTCTTTGTGAAGGGAGGAGAATATGGAGCAACTCTGAAGAATTTTCCATGATTATTTCTTAATTATATAAATAGTCAAAGAAAAAAAAAAAGAAAAGAAAAGAAAAGAAAAGAAAAAAGTGTGTCCTGAAGACAGTTGTAGTTTTCTTTGTGTAGGTTGAAAGTATAATCCAGCACTACTGGAAAATGGGAATGTTTCTGGTTAATTCTTTTTAACTGATCCACAATTTTCTTTTGCAGGTCGAAAGTTTAAAAAGTTTAACAAAATTAAGGTCGTGAGGACATTAGATGTTGCACTCCAGCAGCCAGCAGCCCTCCAAGATGAAAGCCAGTCCCTAACCCAAAGGCTGTCCTTTTCTCCAAATCAAGAAATACAGTTTGTTCCCCCAATGATAAGTGTTTTACGAGGCATTGAGCCAGAAGTTGTCTATGCTGGTTATGACAATACCAAACCCGAAACACCAAGTTCATTGCTGACCAGTCTAAATCACCTTTGTGAGAGGCAACTTCTTTGTGTAGTCAAATGGTCTAAATTGCTACCAGGTAATAACACTTCTTGTATCTAGTGAATTCTAGTTAAGCAAATGTGTCATAGGTGAGCAATCAAAAGCAAATAGAATTGTCTGCTTAACAGATTCTAAAATGATTAAGCCTCTGGTTTATCAGATTAAATGCATTTTAAGAGGAGGGCACTTTTGAAGGAAGGCATCTAAATATTTCAGTTCACTCAAAAAAGTCCATCAGAAGCCCAGAGAGTTCTTGGATGTGGTTCTTAGATCCAGCCTTTCACCCCAACCCCTCATATTGTGTGTGTGTGTGTGTATATACACATATATATACACACACATATGTGTGCGTATATACATATATATGTATACACACACACATAAGTATGTGTGTGTATATATACATATATATACACACACATATATATGTGTGTATATACATATATATACATGCACACATACATATATGTGTATATATACATATGTATACACACACACATATATATATAACTTATATTTCTGCACATTCTTTATTCTCACTGAAATAAAAGCAACAGAGAAAATTTGTCGTACATAGTACCAGAAGTAAAGGAATTTATGGATTCTAAGAAAGAAATGCCCGTGTTATGTATGTACATGTGCTGCATGGTCATAGGGGCCCAGTCTTGGGATATATAAAAATCAATATATTGAACAGGAAGCCTGGAAAATACGGTTTCTTACGAGCTCAGTTTGACACTTCGCTGCCACATGAGAGGGGAGTCCCTATCACTGCCCTTCCCCCTTGCAGCTTGTGCTTGTCTAAACCTCTTGATTGAACTGATTCATCTCAGTGAGTGAGAAGAAAGCAACCCTAATTTTTTTTTTTTTTTAACCCTCTACAGTTTTCTGATGGCCTCATGAGTTGAACCAGTTAATTGAAATAGCATGAATGCTGGAGCTAGCTGGAAGGAGGTTACAGGACCAGGAAATGAAGAATGTGACACTACATTCAGCGTCAGAAAGCTGTTAGGTTGATAATTCATAGCAATCCTTAAAGTCACCAAAGAGAGAAAATCATCAAAGGGAAACACACAACTGAATATGCTTCTCTTGAATGAAATGCAAGAGAAATACCCATGTGTGGATATTTACTGTATTACAGCTGTACCTTTTGTTAAGAACACTAAGTCCTTGTGAGCTACCTGTATTGAATAAAGTCTTGTAACTTTCCATTTCATTTCTAGGGTTTCGGAATCTACACATCGATGATCAGATAACCCTCATCCAGTATTCCTGGATGAGTCTAATGGTGTTTGCAATGGGATGGAGATCATACAAACATGTCAGTGGCCAGATGTTGTATTTTGCACCAGATCTGATCCTAAATGAGTAAGTAAACTCTGCTGTTGCATAATGTGAATGACATCTTGAACTGAACTTTTGTCAGCGTGGCTTTGTCGAGGCCAAGATTTTGTTCATTACTTGTGCTTCAAAATGAGTAGCAGAGGACAGCCCTTTGATCCTATTAAAGTTTAGGTGTTTGAATAATATTTTAATTTTCTAAGAGAAAAGTGAAAATAAAAGAATTATGCTGTCAGAAGATTTACCTGAATTAATCTGAATAAGGCATGAGTTGACCTTTAATAAATGGAACTAAGTGGGATTTTCTTTGATCATTATTGTTTGGGTAGCTTATACAAATTGTGCATGGTCTAAATTCTCAGTTTTGACACTTTCTGATAGAACTAGTTTTGAAAAGTACATTTATTGTTAGAAAATTGTAATAATTTTGCAAGAAAGAATTTTAATATCAAGGATAAAATATGTGAGACTGCTCTTTTCTGGCTTAAATGAGGAGGTTGTTGCCTTGTATTTTGCTTCAGTGCTGGTAAATTCAGCTAATCTTAATTTCAGTCTTTGGCAGTTTTTCATCTCTGCAAATTAGTATAGTCAAAGGTATAATTTTAGAGACTTTGGTTATAGTATCATAGGATCAGTCAGGGTTGGAAGGGACCACAAGGATCATCTAGTTCCAAGCCCCCTGCTGCCATGGGCAGGGACACCTCACACTAGATCAGGCTGGCCAGAGCCTCATCCAGCCTGGGCTTAAACACCTCCAGGGATGGGGCCCCAACCACCCCCCAGACAACCCATTCCATGGCTTCACCACTCTCATGGTGAAGAACCTCCTTCTCATGTCCAGCCTGAATCTCCCCACCTCCAGTTTCATTCCATTCCCCCTAGTCCTATCACTACTTGATATCCTAAGAAGTCCCTCCCCAGCCTTCTTGTAGGCCCCCTTCAGATACTGGAAGGCCACAATGAGGTCACCTCTGAGCCTTCTCTTCTCCAGACTGAACAGCCCCAACTCCTTCAGTCTGTCCTCACAGGAGAGGTGCTCCAGCCCTCTGATCATTCTTGTGGCAGAGTAAACCATAATTTTATCTCCATATTTATTTTTCCTCAACATGTTTTTCTTAGCTATTTTTCCTTATAATCCTGAAAGAGCTACTATGAAGGGAAGTTGAACAGCTTTTCTGGTAACACATATGTGTCTAAGAGTTAAAAGATGGATTTGCAGAAGATCTAGGCACCTGAATTTAAAATCCACAGGCATTCAAGTTCTTGCCAGTGGAGTTCTTTACAGAAAATATTCTTTAGAGCAGGCCATGTAGCTCTTGACCTTTTCATTTCCAGAGGACTGTAAATCACTGTGAGGTTACAGAGTAATGAATTTTTTCCTCTCCCATGTGTATTAATTATTTTGTACACATTGAAATACTTTGAAGGGATGAGACTGAGAGAACTTCTGGCTGTATTCTGTCCCAGCATAGTATGTGGTATGTCTCATGGTTACATTCAGAAGAAACAGTGAGATGGCTTTAGGCAGTAATGGCATGTCTTGGAGTATTGCCCTGTGTGTGTACCACTGCTGCCACCTTGTGAAGAAGACCTTAAGTACTTGACTCTATATTAGAGATTAAATTTAGGAACCTTGATTATAACCCCTCATGGACAACTTCTTACGTAGCTCAAGACCATCTAGATTTAGAAGGAGGTGAACTGACAACATGCTATTCTTTAGTTGTAGAACACCTCATCAGAGTCATATTAGAAATGTTACAAAGAGTTAGACATGAAAAGTAACTGGCACACTGAATAAATAAGCTTTCAGATCAATAAAATGTAAGCATCTTCCATGTCTATGATGATGTCTAGGATTGTACTTCCATTATGACTGTAAGCAAAACTGATGAACACTGCCAAAACATTTAACTCCTTTTGCCTCCCTGCCCTGATTGTGCATGCCCATGATTTCACTTAAGATGGATCAAACACTATCTGCCTGCACAAACAGATAAGAAAATTACATGCTTGAGAAACACCCCATAAAAATCTATTACTTATCAGGTGGAGGGTGATTGCTGATCTGACTCCATGTGGGAGAACAGGCACTAATGGCAGAGCAACAGAAATGCACACCTAGAGGTGGAGAGAGATCATGGAAATTCTTTCTGCAGAGGCCACACACAGCTGAATTGCTTCAAAATGACCATGAAACCACAAGCCAAAGACTGTTTCACGGCCAATCTGTTATTTAGCAAACAGAGTTGTAGTGCTGCTTGGGAATGACTTGGTTCGACAGCATCAATTTCAGGCCAAGAAAGGCAGGGGAGTTAATTTGACAAAGATTTTGTGACTGATCCTGCAAGCATAGCCAGTGGGCCAAGGGAGGTGATTCTCCCCCTCTCCTCTGCTCTGGTGAGACCCCACCTGGAGTACTGTGTCCAGTTCTGGAGCCCCTATTACAGGAAGGATCTGGACATGCTGGAGAGTGTCCAGAGAAGGGCCACGAGGATGATCAGAGGGCTGGAGCACCTCTCTTATGAGGACAGACTGAAGGAGTTGAGGCTGTTCAGTCTGGAGAAGAGAAGGCTCAGAGGAGACCTTATTGTGGCCTTCCAGTATCTGAAGGGGGCCTACAAGAAAGCTGGGGAGGGACTTTTTAGGGTGTCAGTTGATGATAGGACTGGGGGGCACAGAGCAAAACTAGAAATGGGTAGATTCAGATGGGATGTTAGGAAGAAGTTCTTCCCCATGAGGGTGGTGAGATACTGGAACAGGTTGCCCAGGGAGGTGGTAGAAGCCCCATCCCTGGAGGTTTTTAAGGCCAGGCTGGATGTGGCTCTGAGCAACCTGATGTAGTGTGAGGGAGTGGGGATGGAACTAGATGATCCTTGAGGTCCCTTCCAACCCTAACAATTCTATGATTCTATGATTTATTGATACTTACACTTTCCATGTCTGAGGCATCCCTGCCTATGGCAGTGAGGTTGGACTCGATGATCTCTAAGATCCCTTCCAACCTAAGCCATTCTGTGATTCTGTGATTTACACACATACTGAAAGCTGCTGTGGTCTTCATAGAAAATAATTAGGGGTAGAGACTACCAGAAAAGAATAGAAAGGGAGATTTAAAGTAGATACAGAAGTAAACAGTCTGTTCAGATCTAACAGATGAAATGTCTATGTTTACGTCATTTAAAAGCTGCTACAAGATATCAGATGTTAAACAAAGCTGAAATAGTTTCAATTTAAGATAACAATAACACTTAAAAAAATCAATTCATTGAGTAAAGTTTTCTATTCATGGACAATATCTTTGTTTTTATTGTTGAGGGTACTATCTGCAGTCAGGTTGGAATGCATATCTAAACTTCATAAGGGGCAGGGATGGGGGCAAAATGTCATCTTGTCATTGCACCTAATTTGTCTGGACTGGAAAACACTTTGTAAAATTAGCCCAAGTTACTGGATCTTTAGGTTATTGTACAATGAATTCACAGTATCACAGTATCACCAAGGTTGGAAGAGACCTCAAAGATCATTGAGTCCAACCTGTCACCACAGACCCCATGACTAGACCATGGCACCAAGTGCCACATCCAATCCCCTCTTGAACACCTCCAGGGATGGTGACTCCACCACCTCCCTGGGCAGCCCATTCCAATGACGAATGACTCTCTCAGTGAAGAACTTTCTCCTCACCTTGAGCCTAAACTTCCCCTGGCGCAGCTTGAGACTGTGTCCCCTTGTTCTGGTGCTGGTTGCTAGAGAGAAGAGACCATCCCTTGCTGGCTACAACCACCTTTCAGGTAGTTGTAGAGAGCAATCAGGTCACCCCTGAGCCTCCTCCAGGCCAAACAATCCCAGCTCCCTCAGCCTCTCCTCATAGGGCTTGTGCTCAAGGCCTCTCACCAGCTTTGTTGCCCTTCTCTGGACATGTTCAAGTGTCTCAATGTCCTTCCTAAACTGAGGGGCCCAGAACTGGACTCAGGACTCAAGGTGCAGCCTAACCAATGCTGAGTACAGGGGCACAATGACTTCCCTGCTCCTGCTGGCCGCACTATTCCTAATGCAGGCCAGGATGCCATTGGCCTTCTTGGCCACCTGGGCACACTGCTGGCTCATGTTTACAAGCTTTGTAATGATGTTGTTGCCTTCCCAATAAATACATGCAATAAAATAGCACACCAAATTCTCAAAGAGAAAATTAACACTGAAGAGTTTAATGAATTGTCTTGCATGATTTGTTCTGTTTACTTCCACTGAAGTTTAGAAAAGGCTCTATTAATGACTAAGTTTACTTTAAAATATTTGTGTATGCATCTATGTGTAACATTTAAAACAGTTTCTTCAATGCCCTAAAAGGCTGCAAAATAAAACTGTTGCTGTTTGCAGTATGTTAGACTTGCAAAGGATTTTGATGCAGGCACTTTTGCAAAACCTAAGAATGAGTTTTCTTTCCACTTTCAGGTTTATGCTTTGAAGTCTTTTCAGAGACTGTAAAAACCTTATCAACCTCCTAAAGAAAAAGGGGGAAAATACTTCAATTCTTCATATTGATTATGAGGGTGTTTTGATCTAATGAACCCCTTTCTTTTTCTGGTGCTTAGAATTTGGATTTGATAGCCTCCAAAGCTTTTACCCTGGGCAGCAGTGACAGATTGCACATCCAAAATAACAGCACACTCACTGCACTTTAAAAAGTAGTGTAAGGACAGTGAAGTCAGAAGATTGGTTTTGTGTATAACCTCTTGTTTTAATTTCTGTGATGTGGTAATTAAACTACTAGCAAGGCACTTCCTTCAAACAATTCTTCAAACAATTTCAGAGCTGTTCTTTTTCTTTATTTTCATGTGTTTTTTTTTAATGTATCCTTTTACCTTTTCTGGGTGTAAGACAGAGGATGAAGGAATCGTCGTTCTATTCCCTGTGTCTGTCCATGTGGCAACTCCCACAGGAATTTGTTCGACTTCAAGTTAGCCAAGAAGAGTTCCTGTGTATGAAAGCACTGTTACTGCTCAACACAAGTAGGTGCTTTTATTTCTTTGTAATGTATCACTAGTAATAGAACGTTGAAGCATGTTGTTTAACTTGACAATTGCTAAGCTATCTGGCTTAACAAGTGGAAACTTCTTTAGGAGGAATGTTAGTATTTCAAGACCTAAAAATATATTATTTTTTTTCTAGTGTTTATAAGGAAGAAATAACTTGTGATTTATTGTTGCCTTTATTCTGTGTAAAGACACTGGGGAAATGTTGGATCCATTTTGATATATAACTATGCTGCGTTGCACATTTTCAAATCCAATGTGAAGTATCCCTGCCTGGAAGACCTTCATCTTGAATGATTCTACACAGATACAAAACAAAACAAAAGCCTTAGAAGCCTTAGAAATCTATGAAAAAAATATTTAATGCATTGTCAGAACTGAGGGCTTTGTCTTGGCCAACAACTTAATGAATGTTTACATCAAAGATTTAGGAAATTGAACATGGCAGACAACTGAGATTTATTCAAGTTTTTGTAGCTATAAATAGGTCAAGTTTAACACAGACATAAACAAGAGGAAATGGTTTTTTCCCTGGTTTGTTTCTCTAGGACAGAATCTGTGATCACTTTAAATCTTACACATCTTTTAAAAGCCTTTGAGATATAAGACCTGTGAGATCATCGAGTCCAACCTGTCACCCAACACCATCTAATCAATGAAACCATGGCAACAACACACCATCCAGTCTCTTCCTAAACACCTCCAGTGATGGTGACTCCACCACCTCCCTGGGCAGCCCATTCCAATGGCCAGCCACTCTTTCTATGAAGAACTTACTATCATAGTATCAGTCAGGGTTGGAAAGGACCACAAGGATCATCTAGTTCCAACCTCCCTGCCATGGGCAGGGACACCCTAAGTAGATCAAGCTGGCCAGAGCCTCATCCAGCCTGGTCTTAAACACCTCCAGGGACGGGGCCCCAACCACCTCCCTGGACAAACCATTCCAGGGCTTCACCACTCTCATGGTGAAGAACTTCTTCCTCACGTCCAGCCTGAATCTCCCCACCTCCAGCTTCATTCCATTCCCCCTAGTCCTATCACTACCTGATACCCTGAGAAGTCCCTCCCCAGCCTTCTTGTAGGCCCCCTTCAGATACTGGAAGGCCACAATGAGGTCACCTCGGAGCCTTCTCTTCTCCAGACTGAACAGCCCCAACTCCTTCAGTCTGTCCTCATAGGAGAGGTGCTCCAGCCCTCTGATCATCCTTGTGGCCCTTCTCTGGACACCTTCCAGCACCTCCATATCCCTCTTGTAATAGGGGCTCCAGAACTGGATGCAGTACTCCAGGTGGGGTGTCACCAGAGCTGAGTAGCATCCAACCTAAACCTCTCCTGGCACAGCTTGCGACTGTGTCCTCTTGTTCTGGTGCTGGCTGCCCGGGAGAAGAGACCAAACCCCACCTGCATACAACCTCCCTTCAGGTAGTTGTAGAGAGCAATAAGATCTCCACTGAGCCTCCCTTTCTCTAGGCTGTGCTGTCTTCTCTCTGATTTAGTATTTAGATTAACTGGTGTTAACTTTTTACATAATGTTGAAGAAACAGAAGTCTGTATTATGTATAACTACATGTCAGTATCAATGCATTTCTAATGCTGAATCCACCTCCCAGCCTGAGTTTCAACATTACTTTTAATTTTACAAATTTTCCATTGAGTTTGCTGTGGCTTAGACATTTTCTTTGTTGCACTTGTGACAGTTGTAAATCTGTCTTGAAAGAAAAATTGGTCTTTGCCAAAAGGACCAACATTTTTCTTTTCTGCAATTCTTTCCATTTTACAGGTTGTTATTTACTATCTGTAACATGCTGTCTTGTAGTAGTGCCTCATAAGCTCTAAACAGGGCTCCATCTCACTTTGCAGATGTTTGATATAGAGGAACTGCAAAATGTGGTGCAAAAGATTTTGGCTGGGTTCTTGCCACTGAATAAAGCATCCAGAGTCTTTAAACATGTTCAGGGGGAAGGAACAATTCAGCTACCTGTGTTTCAATTGCATTTGTTCATGTAAGACTTTGTAATTCTTCACTCAAATACATAGCTCAGTGGAACTTCTTGTGATTGGATGGGAATATGACCAAGCTTTAGCAGAATACTAGGGGAAAAGGTCACTCATTCCTGGAAGAGATCTTTTACCTTAATTCATAATGGAGTCAAGAATAGCATCTGCCTAATTCTGAAGTCCATTAGAATATCACTCACATGAAAAAGATAACCGTGGAAGTCTGTAAATCTATGACTAAGATGCACCTAGGCTTTGAAAGTTAAGCAATTCTTTTTCCATGACATAACTTCTCCTCACTGTGAGTATTCCTGCCTGTAGCACTTCTAAGCACATTGCATTTTCCACAAACCAGAACTTTTCTCTTCCATTCAGACTCTTGATGTAGGTCTGACACACACACTTTCAGAAACCTCCTTTGGCCATACTGAGTCAAACCATCTCACCTCCATCAGCTGCCAAAAGAAAGCATTCATTAAAGGTGGATTATCATTAAGTATGGTGTTATAAACCTGCTTTCTGTAGAAGCAGTCAGTTTCTATTTTTATTTTTTGTTTGAATTCTGGTTTAGTTAGGAGTCAGACCCTGACTTCCAGAGCCCAGCTCAGTGCTTAGACACTTGGTCTTTAAAGCAAACATGCTGTTTTCTGTAGGACATTATGAGCCAAGCTGCAATCTGGGGGAAAACAAAAAGGCTGAAATGAAATCTGTTGTGACCTAGTGTTAGTCATGGTCTTATACCAGACTGAAGATGTACTAAATACCTATATAGCTACCCAGTGGCTTATTTAACTATGTGAACTAGTTCCCATGATATTATTGTAGAGTCTGTGGGATAAGTAAGTTTCTCTACAGCATAATTAATTTATTTCTAAGGACACTTCTGAAACAATGAATATGCCTTGTACCCAAGACTTCCCTGATTTCCCCCCTGAAGCAGCAAGCTGTGGCAACTAGCCCAGATGGACATGTCTATACTGTAAAGTGCCTAATATTTGGTAAAGGGACTCCTTCCCCTCATGCTTGCTGTCAGAATATGAAATGTTAACTGTGACACTGTGAAATATCACTGACAAGAGAGAAAGGAAAGAAGACATTTAACAGCTCTTTCAAAAACACTGTTTGGAGTATGACTATGCTTTTATGTGTGATTATTACAGAGAAACAAGGATTTAGATTTGATTGCCAGACCAGATTTTTTTTTTTTAAGTTTCTTTTATCATTTCTCAGTTGCCTTTGACAACATAAATTGTAAAACTTGTGTATTGCTGTCTACAACTACCTGAAGGGAGGTTGTAGCCAGGAGGGGGTTGGTCTCTTCTCCCAGGCAACCAGCACCAGAATGAGAGGACACAGTCTCAAGCTGTGCCAGGGGAAGTTTAGGCTCCAGGTGAGGAGAAAGTTCTTCACAGAGAGAGTTGTTAGCCATTGGAATGGGCTGCCCGGGGAGGTGGCCAAGAGGGCCGACAGCATCCTGCCCTACATTAGGAATAGTGTGGCCGGCAGGAGCAGGGAGGTCATTGTGCCCCTGTACTCTGCATTGGTTGGGCTGCACCTTGAGTGCTGTGTCCAGTTCTGGGCCCCTCAGTTTAAGGACATTGAGACACTTGAACATGTCCAGAGAAGGGCAACGAGGCTGGTGAGAGGCCTTGAGCACAAGCCCTATGAGGAGAGGCTGAGGGAGCTGGGGTTGTTTGGCCTGGAGAGGAGGAGGCTCAGGGGCGACCTCATTGCTCTCTACAACTACCTGAAAGGCGGTTGTAGCTGGGAAGGGGTTGGTCTCTTCTCTCTAGCAACCAGCACCAGAACAAGGGGACACAGTCTCAAGCTGTGCCAGGGGAAGTTTAAGCTCGAGGTGAGGAGAAAATTCTTCACCGAGAGAGTGATTCGCCATTGGAATGTGCTGCCCAGGGAGGTGGTGGAGTCCCCATCCCTGGAGGTGTTCAAGAGGGGACTGGATGTGGCACTTGGTGCCATGGTCTAGTCACGGGGTCTGTGGTGACAGGTTGGACTCGATGATCTTCGAGGTCTCTTCCAACCTTAGCGATACTGTGATACTGTGATCTTTGAGGTCTTTTCCAACCTTACTGATTCTCTGATTCTATTACACTCTGTCTTGTCAAGGAAAGTGGAATATGGAGCTTACTCCTGTTTCCTTATGCTGTCACCAACATGCCTAACCAGTGATAAAGAAATGGTTGTCACTAGCAGCCACTAACAGCTTCCTTTCTCAGTGTTCTTGCCATGTCCTCCTTTTGGTCCTTGCAGCTGACCATTAAAACTGCTGATTCCTCTGAAAGGTTTTCACATTTAAATCTCTGATAGTGCATCTATTCTGTGAAGTAAATGAGTTCCAAAGAGGAGGCCTGAGCTCTGAATGCTCTGTCTACACTGCTTGAGTTGTTAGTTAATTCCTAGACCCTCTTTTGAAGCACTCCATCTCGATCCTTCTAACATGAATGTGCTGTGAAGAGAACTGATCCTCAGCAGTGTAAAGAGGAGCCAGCCATCTTTCCTCAAGGACAGGAGTGGTTCTTTTGGCCATCTTTTTTCAGCAGACAGGTATAGCTGTCTAGAGGACAGGTACAGCATTTCTAGACAGCAGCAGTTATAAAAATTGATTGATCGTTGCTGCTGTATCCTTTTCATAGAATCAATAAGGTTGGAAAAGACCTCAGAGATCATCAAGTCCAACCTATCACCCAACACCTCAGGACTAACTAAACCATGGCTTCAAGTGCCAGGTCCAATCCCTTTTTTTGAACACCTCCAGGGACAGTGACTCCACCACCTCCCTGGGCAGCACATTCCAATGGCCAACAACTCTCTCTGTGAAGAACTTTCTCCTGACCTCGAGCCTAAACTTCCCCTGGCGCAGTTAGAGACTCCATTTTCCTGGAGTAGCTGTTGAACAGGAAAAAGTACCTGGCGTATGCTAATGAATTGTACTGCACAGCATGAAACACTCACATATTCCTTTCTTTTTAGTTCCTTTGGAAGGTCTTAGAAGTCAAAGCCAATTTGATGAGATGAGAACGAGTTACATTAGAGAGCTGGTGAAGGCCATCGGTTTGCGCCAGAAAGGCGTCGTGGCCAACTCACAACGTTTCTATCAACTTACAAAGCTGATGGATTCCATGCACGATGTAAGTTTACTTGTTACTGTGTTTTGCTTTTTAGGTAAGAAGGAGCTAGTGTTTCTTTAAAAGTAATTCTATGGAAAGTGCCCAGAAGAACAAAAGAACATCATCTCCAAAGAACAAAAGAAAAACCCTCTCCATTTTTCCTTTAATGTGTGTACTTGTGTGACTAGATAGTTAAACATTTGCCATCAGTATGTGTTGGATACCAGATTCAAGCATTTGGGAAATGTGCATTTCAGTGCTACCATTTTGTTTGTGGTGGGTTGAAGTTTCCCCCCAACAGTAACTAAATTTTAAAGGCACAGCCTAAACCCATCACAGTGTTTCAGTATTACTATAACATAACAGGTGGAGCTGTAGTTTTGGGTAGGGGATTGCATGTATTTGTGTGCCTGCTTATTTGTGTTCATAAAAGTATTTAAATAATACAAAGAATAGGCAACTCAATTGGCAAAATCAGGCTAAGAATTAGGGAAAATCAGCCAAGATTGGTTTTGCAGCTGTAATTCAACTACCTTTCTGTGGATATTCTGTGCCTTTTTTTTCAGAATCTGTCTGTATTTGGGTACTGAGCAATCTTTGGAAACCCTAGTGATGATGT
The DNA here is from genome assembly GCA_033816785.1 of Picus viridis. Taxonomy (NCBI): domain Eukaryota; kingdom Metazoa; phylum Chordata; class Aves; order Piciformes; family Picidae; genus Picus; species Picus viridis. The sequence goes on from CM066566.1 coordinate 10,890,310, forward strand.
CACAGAGATTCATGTGTCTTAAAAGACACAGGTGAATCCTTTCCATGTCTCTGAGAATCCTGCTTGTATCCTGTCAGCTTAACATCCATTGAAAATGAGGGTGGGCATTTTGTATAAACCTTTGCCCATGTAAATATTATTTTGTAGTGGCTTCTGTATCTCTGCAAGAGAGACAGAAAGCAGAAGTACAGGGCTAGAACTTGATGGTTGAGCAAGTGCTGAGGGAGTAGCACTGATGTAGTTTAGAATCAGGGAATCATAGAATCATTAGGGTTGGACTAGGCCTCTAAGATCATCAATTCAGGAAGAGTCTTTTGAGTTCTGTGCTGATTGTCAGGAGCTCACAGGGAGTTCAGGGAAGGATGGAGTCTTTGCATAATTGCATTGTTCTGCACTTGGCAAATCTGCATTTTAGATTAGTTATGTGGGAATAAATTCATTTATTAATCCAAAAACTCTCATTGTTACTAATTCCTCCTTCTGCTGAGTGAAAAACAAAACAAAATGAAACAAACAAATGAACAAACCCTCCCCCCAAAAAACACAACCCAAAGCCAAGACAAAAACACCCCCAAAGAAACAAACCTCATTTTGAACCTTGAAGAGACCTTTTAGAGGAGTTAAGAGAGGTAACCACATTGATAGTTATGAGGTTCACCAGGTGGTGTGGAATCTTTTGATCCAGAACGGAAACCTCCTTATCTGTTTCCATTATCCAGAAACATCACATTCACCATTTAGCTATTACATCACCTCAGATACCAGCCAAAGGAGAATGGGCCAAGTATTAAAAGCATCCTTACAAGTGAAGGTAGACAACAGAAAATTCTGAAGGAAGGATATGGAGCTTGATTTTAAGTATTTATTGGTGGTCAGACTGCAGGCATCAGTGGGGGCTGTCAGTCCTAACCCTTTCCCTGTATCTCAGTTGAAGTGGCATACACAGAAAACATGAGACATGGTGAACATAAGGATAAAATGAAAGATTGAATACTTGTTTAGTCATTGCCATTGTTCATGGTGCATGTCATGAGTGAGGATGATACTAGTTTCTGGTATTAATGAGGCACTGCTTTTATATGGCCATGCTATTTAGCTGTGTTTAGGATTTTTGCCTTGGGAGGATGTTTGAATAGAGAATGACAAACACTCTCATTACGGAGTCAAGGAATGACAGCTGATGGATGTATGAATTAAGTGATTGACAGCATGTTTTTCTGGCTGCATTACTCTTAGCCTGATTTATCATGTTTGTATTTTATTAAATCCAGCTAGTGAAACAGCTCCATCTCTTCTGTCTGAACACATTTCTCCAGTCCCGTGCACTGAGTGTCGAATTCCCCGAGATGATGTCAGAGGTGATTGCTGCCCAGCTACCCAAGATTCTGGCAGGAATGGTGAAACCTCTTCTCTTTCACAAAAAGTGAAATGTTTTTTCTCTTATCATAGAGATGATTTCTGGGTCATATTTTGTTTGTTTATTTTGGTCAAGATTTTGCATTTTGTCATACTTACCCTGCCTACTGCTTTATACTTGTAACATACACAAGCCATGTAAGCTTGGTGTACATATTGTGAGTTCCTGATTCCTTAACTGCAAAAATCACAACAGTCATGAGAAATGGTTTGGAAACTCAGCTAGGCTGCTTTTTAGGTATGCATAAGAATGACAATGAATAGAGTTTTCAGATTTCTAAGAACTTGCACATTTTTTTGCCTTAAGTAACACATGCTCTCAAATTTCTGCTAGGACATGGTGTAAACTTTCTACTTTAGTGCATTGTGTGCATGGATACTTGTGGGCATGTGTGTAACACAAGATTTTGAGGAATTAAAATAAATATTGCCCACATTTTTCTCATGGATATTTTACTTTTTATTAACTCATCTGCCTCACAGAGATATCCTTTTAAAGTCAGCTGTCTAGAATTAAGTAGATGTCACTGCAATACCTTCGTGAGTAACAGAAGTGCTAGCCACTAAATGTTCATATTTGTGTCTGTGCTCATACTGCATTGAAAATCTGAGTTGAGCCTACCGCTCTCTGCAGCCTTCAGTGCAGCTCTCCTTCAGAAGTGGGAAAGCTTAGGAAAATGTCTGCACCTTACACCAGAAGAAATGTGTGTGCAGAGCCACGCAGCTTTGGTTTTCCTCATTTTCCTTAAAAGTTCAGCAGTTATTAAAGCTGAATCACTTAGCTATCTCAAAACAGTCAGCTTGAAAGTTCTGTGTTTCAAAAGCTTTAAATAGAGATGTTTTCATTGACTACAACTCTTAATCACATGAAGGATTTTAATTCCAATGCTGAATACTCAAGAAGCCATTAACATCAAATGATAGTGAGATTAACTGCAAAAAAGAAATGGAAAATCTGACTACAAACATTTTGATACACATCAGGCTCACTTTGGTACTATTTAGTGGAGCTACATATTTTATGCATCAAAGGCATGCCATTATGGTTGGGGTAACTATAAAAGGGGAATTGGAAATAATTAGCCTTATACATCCAAGAAGACTGAAAGATTGTAATGTGGTGATGTTTGTTCATTTGATACGGATATGAAGCAGCTCGTGCATTTAAGGCAGTTGATCTATTTAAACCACAGAGAACTGGACAGAGCCTGAGAAGAATGTATTAAACCACAACAGATTCTGACAGTCACTAAAGATGATACTCAGATTCTCTAACAACATAGCAAATGGTCTCTTTCTGGGGTACTTGCTGGCCGTATGCTTTTTGCATCCATTACATGTTGCATGCATCCATCACATGATAGCACGCTGTTGATGGTGTGTAGCTTGGTTTGTGTGGACATATCCTTGTCATGTGCACAAATGCCCATAGGACATAACTCCAGCATCCCTGATTAAATCAGGGTGCCCCTCATGAAAAGTGACTTGTTCATAAAAATTAGGTGCTGACTCTCGGGAAAAATGCGGACAACTGAAAACTAAAGGTAGCTCTAAAGGTAACTAGTTATCATTTCCTAAAGCCAATCAACAAGAAGCTGCATTGCAAATGGGGATAAAAACATCTTTGAGATTTCCACATCATAGTAATACAAAACCCATTAGAGTTGGAGGAAAGCTGTGGCCCTGGGACTTGGTGTTAGTTGATTTGGTCTGTAATTTCTAACTGCCCAGAGACAATTTCTTTCAGTCTGACTTTCAACTGTGATCCTTAAAGCAATCATGTTTTAATAAATAACACAAAATTCTGTGTTTCTACATTTTGAAGTTTTGTTTTCTTTGTTTTTCTTTGTATTTGCATTCAGTAATTGTGGAGCTCCCATCTCAACCATTCCACTTCAGTGCATTCTTCGGGAACGTAATCATTGCCATATGATTTACCACTGAATAAACAGAATGTCTGTGTTACTGTTTAGATTAAAATGTGAATAGGAAGTTCCCACACTAAAAAGCATGAAATCTAATTCTGAAATTAGAAAGTAGAGCAGGCAGTGTCTTAGGAATGCTGTAATCAGCCTCCATCTGCCTTTTACTCGGGCCCTAAAATTTGTTAGTAGCTGCCATGTCACTGTGTCCCATAAATATGGCAGATTAGTCTGAAATGCTCTATGCTTTTCTCAGAGGCATAATCGAAACAGAAGACAAGACATCTTTTGAGGATAGAGAGCAGAAGTTTAGAACCATTTTCAAATTGCATTTGTTAAAGAAAAAGCATCCCAGAAGTTCCTGCTCACGATAAACGCACTACGGAAGACAGAAAAACTTTGGCTAAGTGTGACTGCTATATGAATTTGGAAGTCTTGTGTTCACAATGTGATTGAAGTTCCAAGGGACTGGTTTAAGTGGAGAACTTCCAGCTTTGGCACCAGATTATAAAATTCCCTTTGGTCTCCATTTTGGCACCATCTGGATTACGCCAACAGGGTGAACCGGTACCGCTCAAAATGCTTGATTGCTTCCTGGCCTATAGAAACCACATGCACTGTGACCTTTCAACACTGTGGCGTTGTCCAGAAGGCCACCAGCAAGCTAGCTTTTCTCTTTGAGTTGTTTTAGAGACAGCAAGGCTTTCTAGCTGTCTGAATTGCTTTGCATTAATAGTTGTTTAAAGATTAATTTATTATTTTTTTGTTTAAGGTAGGGTTGGGGTTTTTATCTGAACTTTACAAATAGGTCTAAATAAGACATCGTGTACTCCTTCTCAATATACTCAACAAAGGATAACGACAGTGGAGCTTCTTCTGGTGCATTCTGGCCTTGTACACTGCACTGGTTAGGCCGCACCTCGAGTACTGTGTCCAGTTCTGGGCCCCTCAGTTTAGGAAGGATGTTGACTTGCTGGAATGTGTCCAGAGAAGGGCAACGAAGTTGGTGAGGGGTTTGGAAGCCCTATGAGGAGAGGCTGAGGGAGCTGGGGTTGCTTAGCCTGGAGAGGAGGAGACTCAGGGGAGACCTTATTGCTCTCTACAACTACCTGAAGGGAGGTTGTAGCCAGGCAGAGGTTGGTCTCTTCTCCCAGGCAGCCAGTACCAGAACAAGAGGACACAGTCTCAGGCTGCACCAGGGGAGGTTTAGGCTGGATGTTAGGAAGAAGTTCTATACAGAGAGAGTGATTGCCCATTGGAATGGGATGCCCATGGAGGTGGTGGAGTCACCTTCATTGGAGGTGTTCAGGAGAAGACTTGATGGGGTGCTTGGTGCCATGGTTTAGTTGTTTAGGTGGGTTGGATTGGTTGATGGGTTGGACGCGATGATCTTGAAGGTCTCTTCCAACCTGGTTTATTGTATTGTATTGTATTTTGCACACTGGAAGTGGGAGGTTTTGGCAGACAGGCCTTTTTGCTTTCTGACATCTACGATGTGCCTGTTTGACTTGAAGGATACGAGGTCTGTTGTCCTCACAAGAAAGCTTGCAACATTCTGTGGATTTCAGACATGACTTTTTGACTGAGCTGTCATGAACAGTTCTTCATTTTACACTAAATAATGTGAGCTATGCCTGAGGCTAAACCTCTCCTGTTCTGTACAGTTTAGGTGTTTTTGACCCAAGGCCTTTAGCATTGCCTTCTGCAAGTACTTCAGTGAAGCAAACCAGCCAACCCATGAAGTCTGCTGTTTGCTTTGAGCTCTGCTGTCCTTATTCAGTCTGGCAGAGACATCTCATTTATAATTTTTAAAGAATGTTTTAGAGCTTAAGTGCCTGGCTGTGGCTGTCTAGCTGTGTTTGGAGAGCTGTGACAATGCAGTGCAGACAAGGGGAGACCTTCAGCCCTGGGGAACCATCCTGCTCTTTCACACCAAGTTGCTCTGCAGTTGTACCTGCTCTGCTTGAATAAACACAAAAGATTAAACACTTGGCTCATGTTTTTACAGGTCTTCGTTGGATCAACAGTTTTGATGAGCCTTTAGGGAAGGGAGAATGTGTATTTGTTAAGAGCTAGTGTATGACAGAGGGAAATGCAATCTGAGGAGCTGGGGATGCACTGCAGTCGTGTTTCCTTGTGTTACATCTAGACAAGCTGAGAGTTCAGTTTGTATTTTCTGACAGGTCAGTGCTTCATTAGTACCTTACCTTTTGAACTTTTTTTCCCCCTTTCCCTGTAAAGCACAGTATATGCCTCTCCCTTCATTGGGAGCATCAGTTGCTTTCCTGTGTTCCTATCTAAACCCAAAGATTCACTTCTGTTGCCTGACATACAGGTAGCATGAACAGCAATATCTGTAGGGACCCTTCTTCCCTATGCTCTCCTACCTGCACACACTCAAGGTTAATTTATCCCCAAAGCAGGAGAGGATGAGGCTGGACTACATCCATGCAGCAGTGCCACTCCAAAGATCTGTTTCTTGCCTGACATGCCGTTTGTGGCACTCTGACCTCTCTTTCCTGCAAATAAGTCAGCATGCAGCCACAGAGGCAATGTCCAAAGCCCTCCCAACTTTCCATGGCTCAAAATCCTGTGTGCATACTGCCAGGCTGGACTGTCAGCTGGATTTATTGGTTTATACTGCTTTGTGTCATGATGACCTGACTTGAATGGAGGGTTTGTTTTTAATTTAGTTCTCTGTTTTCCCCCTTGGAAGATGGGGGGGGGAAGTCCTATTTTAGGTGTTTGGGGGTTTTTTTAAATTTCAGAATTTATGAGGTTTGGTTTTATTTTCAATGGCAATTAACAAAATCCTCTGCTTGGCAACTTGCCTATAATATTTAAGCAAAAGCAACAGTTAGATTGGTATTATTTCCATGTAGGATAGTACTGTAGCTTTTCAGATCCTTCAGAAGAAACATGCAGTAAAAGGTGACTGCATGGATAATCATCAAGTAATTTAGCTGGCTATTTACCTTAAAGAGAAAATATTCCCCAGGAACTAATCCTGCAGTGCTGTTGAGACTAATGCAGTAGTTGCATAACTTCAAGTACATGAGCAGTGCTTTTCCTTTGATACAAGTTTTTGCTCACATTTAGGTACTTTCTCCCTGGTTTGGACCAAGAATGCTCTGTACAGGGTGATTAAAGAATATAAAGGATATTGAGGAGTGGTGAGCGTTCATTTAATTCTAATTTACCATTTAAAACTGGCAAAATTTCAGCTTCTTGCAAGTGTTGAGTTGTGGTTATTGTAAAAATACCATCACAAGTCATAGATCATGTTTTTCTGACCATGGAAACTAAATTACCCTTTCATGTTTGCAGGTACAATAGTTCCACCAGTTTACCATTGAGGCATATCAGTGAGGAAGTTCTCACAGTGTCATTTATATAGTCTCACTCTATTGCATTTTCCCACAGCTCAATTTAAATGTCCTCCCAGCCAGTGTAGCACATAAAATCTATTTCTGCTGTATTGAGGAAAAAAGAAATACATAATTGGCAGGAATCCTGAATCCAGAATTAACCAGGTTGGAAAAGACCTTTGAGATCATCGAGTCCAACCTGTCACCCAACACCATCTAATCAACTAAACCATGGCACCAAGTCCCTCATCCGGTCTCTTTTTAAACACTTCCAGTGATGGTGACTCCACCACCTCCCTGGGCAGCACATTCCAATGGCAAATCACTCTATGAAGAATTTTTTCCTAACATCCAGTCTAAACCTCCCCTGGCACAGCTTGAGACTGTGTCCTCTTGTTCTGGTGCTGTTTGCCTGGGAGAAGAGACCAACCCCCACCTGGCTACAACCTCCCTTTGGGTAGTTGTACACAGCAATAAGGTCTCTCCTGAGACCTTTACTCTTCCTCAGGCTAAGCAACCCCAGCTCCCTCAGCCTCTCCTCATAGGGCTTGTGCCCTAAACCCCTCCTCAACTTTGTTGCCCTTCTCTGGACACATTCCAGCAACTCAAATCTTTCCAGAGCTCTGCATCAGTGAAGTCCATGGCTGTGTACTTTCAAACAGGTGGCTCAACTGGATGAAAACGATCTAGTTGGCATAATAAATAACTTTGCTACCAAGTCAGAAATCACTGGACAGCCCAGGAGAGGCACCTTTGTGTTATATAGGTCCCAAAGCTCATTTTAGCAGACAGTCACGCTGTGCACTGGCCAGTTCACTCCTTGCAATCATTTTACATGGAGCCAGCAGCACTGGGTGTGCTGTTGCATGCAGTTCACAGTGATGGCCACAGCCAGCTTCTATTTCCCTGGGAGATGGAAGCAGCTACACCTTCTCAAGCTTTGCATAGTACAGGGCAGGTGTCTCTTTGTCTGCTCACAAGGCAACGTTATAAACATCTGACCAAAAATGAATTAAAATGCCAAGACTCTGAAAGCATGAGGAAGGTTTTCATTTGAAGTATGCCTCAGGTCTTCCCTGAAGACAGCCATTCATTTTAAGACAAACTACATGACAGAGACAAGCAAAACCTGAAGGTTCAAAACTGGGCTGGGGACTCCTGCAGTCTCCAGTCTCTTGCACTTAATGTATTTCACACGACATCTGCAGCACAGTTCCCATGTTTGTAACATGTTGCTTCTCCCATCCCTCCCCCGCCTCCATCACACTTTCTTTCCCAAGGAGTACTTGGATGTGTAATGCATTGGCACTTTGTAGAGGCTTTGCAATGCTCAATGGAAAGTTTTGCAGAAAGCCAAATAATCCTTGACTTTGAGACATACTTGGGCTGGTGTTAGTAATTCTCTGTATTTAACACTCAAGATTCTGATGGACACAGTTTGCAGTTTGTTGCTATTGTTTTTGGGTTTTGAGGAGAAGAGACTTATGTATAAGACTTCTGTATTTTCCTCTTGTGGAGAGGAGCTTGCATCTCTCTATTTGTACATCTGAAATAATAGCTTTCAAGTATTTTTGTAAAGGTGTTGTCTAGCTACATTGTGTCATGTCCAATAAACTGGGGATATGCTTGCTCTGTAGTAGTATGGAAAGTGTCTGAGTCTACAGTTACCACCGGGTGGAAGGTAAAGCCTACACAAACGGCACTGTGCTGTAACTGGAGATGTAGTCACCAATACAAGGCTGGTGGAGCCACACTGGGGCTTGCAGTTCCATGGAGTTAATGACAAAAATTAAGTAGTCTCACAGCAGGAACTAAAGATAATCACCTAACTGATGGGCTGCCCGGGGAGATGGTGGAGTCACCATCACTGGAGGTGTTTAGGAAGAGACTGGATGGGGTGCTTGGTGCCATGGTTTAGTTGATTAGATGGTGTTGGGTGTGAGGTTGGACTCAATGATCTCAAAGGTCTTCCAACCTGGTCCTGTTCTATTCTATTCTATTCTATTCTATTCTATTCTATTCTATTCTATTCTATTCTATTCTATTCTATTCTATTCTATTCTATTCTATTCCCTGCCCATGGCAGGGGGGTTGGAACTAGATGATCCTTGTGGTCCCTTCCAACCCTGACTGATTCTATGATTCTATTCTATTCTATTCTATTCTATTCTATTCTATTCTATTCTATTCTATTCTATTCTATTCTATTCCTATTCTTATTCCCATTCTAATCTTACTATTGGAGAATTACATTGTCTTGTGCTGTCAGCAAAGTCAGCATTGAAAACCTTGGTGCAGGTTATTGAAGGAGACTAATTTCAGTTTGATTACTTGGGCAGCTCCAGGTGAGGCTAACACACACTGCTTATTTAGAGAGCTTAAATCGGGGGGGGGGGGAATATTTTCCATTTTATTTTCAATTCAAACCTTCCATGAAGTTCAAATAATGAGCCTGTTTTTAACTTATGTGGAAGGCAGTGATTTAGTAAAAAACTACACACTGTGAAACTGTTAGTGGGTAAAACAAACAAACAAAAAATTAAGCTACAATGCATCCTGATCTTCTGGCATAAATACATGTCATGAAAGGGTATGACCTGCAGTGTGGTAGCTGCATGCACAGTGCTACAGGCTGGGGACAGAGTGGATGGAGAGCAGCCAGGCAGAAAGGGACCTGGAGGGTACTGGCTGACAGCCAGCTGAACATGAGCCAGCAGAGTGCCCAGGTGGCCAAGAAGGCCAATGGAATCCTGGCATGCATCAGAAATAGTGTGGCCAGCAGGAGCAGGGAAGTCATTCTGCCCCTGTACTCAGCACTGGTTAGGCCACACCTTGAGTCCTGTGTCCAGTTCTGGGCCCCTCAATTTAAGAAGGACATTGAGATGCTTGAATGTGTCCAGAGAAGGGCAACAAAGCTGGGGAGGGGTTTGGAGCACAAGCCCTATGAGGAGAGGCTGAGGGAGCTGGGGTTGCTTAGCCTGGAGGAGGCTCAGGGGAACCTTCTTGCTGTCTACAACTACCTGAAGGGAGGTTGTAGCCAGGTGGGGATTGGTCTCTTCTCCCAGGCAACCAGCACCAGAACAATAGGACACAGTCTCAAGCTGTGCCAGGGGAGGTTTAGGCTCGAGGTGAGGAGAAAGTTCTTCACAGGAAGAGTGATTGGCCATTGGAATGTGCTGCCCAGGGAGGTGGTGGAGTCACTGTCACTGGAGGTGTTCAAAAAGGGACTGGACATGGCACTTGAAGCCATGGTTTAGTTAGTCGTGAGGTGCTGAGTAACAGGTTGGACTTGATGATCCCTGAGGTCTTTTCCAACCTTATTGATTCTCTGATTCCATGATTGTATGCATTAGCTGCAGGTGCTGATGTGGGAGCAGAGGCTGTTGCACTGTGCTGCCTCCCTATCAGGTAAAACACATCTGAGCAGAGACACAACTAGCACAGTAACCTACACAGTGAGTAATGATCTATTTATATATGTTTTATAGCTAGGTTTTGAGAGTAAATTGTCCCTGGAGTTTATAGAGGCTTTCTGTGGGTTCACTGTCATGTTCATACACAGAACTGGAATTCTCCCCTACCATGTCCTGGATCCTGAGTCCTAAGGTGTAAAGTGCAGTGCGCTGCAGGATGCCATTCACCCTGCAGTCTCTAGTCCCAGGGGAGAAGACTTTATCTGTTGCCAGACAGCAGAGTCATTGATTTGGCCTTGTGAAACCTTTTCTCATCTGCACCAAGTAAGCACATCACCTCTGGTTTTTGAGAAACTGGCTCCAGCACTCTGGTGATCCTTTCCTCATCCCTAACATGTTCTGCTTCTCATCTCTGCCTTCTGATGCAGTGTGCAACAGGTGAGGAGTGGGACTTGAGCGATGCATTCAACAGGAGAGCCCACAACTCTCTCGTCTTAAGGGAGCACTGGTAATGCAGGTCTGGGATGGTGGTTCAGATGTCAGCCCTTGCTAAGGATGCACTGCAATGCTAATGTACTCTCCAGAGAAGCGTTAATGGCACCAAAAATGGTGATATTTTTCACATTGTTTCTGTGAATTCAGCACACCCTGAAAGAGATGTTTCAGTTTCATTTCTGAATGTTCTTGGGTTTGTGAACTGATCTCTCTGACATAATCACAACTCCATGAGTGCATCATAAACAGTTTGACCAGATTGGGATTTATCACATAGAGATGATATTTCCCCCCAGTTAGTTAAAAAACATTCCATGCAATATTTAACAATGGCAGAAGACATTTGATTTATACATCATACAAGGATTTCTTTAAAGTGGAAATGCTATTGCCAGCTAGCACCCAGAAGAAAAGAGTTTTTGAGACACTAAAGACCTACAGTGTGCCAGCTTTGGAGACTGTGCTCCTACTTTAGGCTGGAGGTTAGGAGGAAGTTCTACACAGAGAGTGATTGCCCATTGGAATGGGCTGCCTGGGGAGGTGGTGGAGTCATCATCACTGGAGGAGACTTGATAGGGTGCTTGGTTGCATGGTTCAGCTGATTAGGTGGTGTTGGATGATAGGTTGGACTCGATGATCTCAAAGCTCTCTTCCAACCTGGTCCTATTCTATTATTCTATTCTATTCTATTCTATTCTATTCTATTCTATTCTATTCTATTCTATTCTATTCTATTCTCTACTCTACTCTACTTAAAAATATGCATTCAGCTGAGCACACCTGTGGTGGTACCTTTATTTAGTCTCCAATTATATATTTATGCAAGACTATTTCCCTGGATTGAGTGGAATGACTCTGTGTGTGCATGCTACATCCAAATTCAGTCTCAGTGCCTCCCTCTTCTACTCAGAATTTTTTGGTGGGTTTTTGCTTGGGTTTTTTTGTTTGTTTTCCCACACATGGTAATGGAAGGGTATAAACAATTAGAATAATTTTTTTAGTCACTATTTGAAATGGGATGTTTAAGCCCTCTGTGGTAGAAGTCTTTGCTTTAGCCTTTAGCTAATACAGCCTACCTAAATGGGATGTTTTTTCCCTGTAACATCTCCGACTCTGTAATGATTGAGGTGCTACAGAGACTCACTCCTCTACCCACAGTGCAGGTGAACTTCACTTAAACATACGAATGAGTTCATGCAATAATCATCTGCTGCTCACAGAGAAGACAACCCTGTTATTTTCTGATTATCTAGGTGAAAGAAAGAAGTGGTGTCAGAGACTCTGCCATGCAGTAATTCAGACGAAACCGCAGTTTGGTTTCATGTGTGTCAGTAAGGAAGACGCTGCAGCTAGAGAAGGCACTAAATGGAGCCAACTTGAGGTGATGCTAAGAGGAGGTCACTGTCCTAAGTCACCCAGTGCTGTTTTTGAGGTACTGCTGTTTTATTCAAGTGTGATGCACCCAACAGAAGGCAGCTGACCTAAACAAGTCCCTTGGAAGTTGTGAAAAGCCAAGAGCTGTGTTTGTTCCACCTGCTGTTTATGAGAGGGGCACACAAATAACATTGTGATATTTTCCCTCTATTCATGGGATCATACAATCACAGAATGGTCTCATATGCACTCATATGGCATTGACTGCAAACTTCTCAAGGAAGGGTCTGAGGAGATCCCATATTGAGCCTGTACCAGAAGGGGCATTGTGTGGAATGAACATTTTTCACCTCCAAAGAAGGCAAAATTTGTCATAGTTGCAGAACAGAAATGGTGCTTTTCAGAACCAAAAGAGCATCCCTCAACCAAAAGTGGTGTCAGGAAATAAAATGACTATTTAAGCTGTTGTCTTATGTATGGATACCCCACACAATTTGTTTGTACCTTAATCTGAAGTCGTCTTCTATCTACCTGTTTCCTTCAGATGTCCTTGGAGGGTGCTGCTAGAGTCTCCAAATGTGGGGATTTTTTTTGGGGGGTGGATTTTCCCCCAACAAGATGCATCCTGCTTCTTTTGTGGTAATTCAAGAATCCCAGTCAGCACTCCATTTCCAGTGCTTTGTGCTCCACTTCACAGCTCAGGCATGACCAAACCGTAATCTGTGTTATCTTCTTGTGAGGTCCTTGCAAACAACGTTGGGTTCATTCTAGGAACCAGTTTTATCCTGTATGTCAGTTCATTTATTTGGAGGAACACTCTATAGATTAATCTAGCTCAGGTTTCTTAGCTTTCTTCTGCCCAGGTTTGTGAATTGGCCTCTGAAGTGTTTCTCATGGCTTTCCCAACACACAGCTATCTCACCTGCTTGGGGAGCGTGCCAACATTTCCCCAGCAACGCCATAGGGGAAGGACTATAAAGTCCACAGAGAGTAGAAGAGCTCTCCAGAGGGACCTTGACGGGCTGGACAGATGGGCAGAGTCCAACATGATGAGGTTCAACAAGTCCAAGTGTCAGGTGCTGCACTTCACTCACCACAACCCCATGCAGTGCTACAGGCTGGAGAGCAGCCAGGCAGAAAGGGATCTGGAGGTACTGGCTGACAGCTGGCTGAACATGAGCCAGAAGTGAGCCAAGAAGGCCAATGGCATCCTGGCCTGCATCAGAAATAGTGTGGCCAGCAGGAGCAGGGAAGTCATTGTGCCCCTGTACTCAGCACTGGTTGGGCCACACCTTGAGTCCTGTGTCCAGTTCTGGGCCCCTCAGTTTAGGAAAGATGTTGAGATTCTTGAACATGTCCAGAGAAGGGCAACGAGGCTGGGGAGAGGTCTGGAGTACAAGCCCTATGAGGAGAGGCTGAGGGAGCTGGGGTTGCTTAGCCAGGAGCAGAGGAGGCTCAAGGGAGACCTTCTTGCTCTCTACAACTACCTGAAGGGAGGTTGTAGCCAGCAAGGGGATGGTCTCTTCTCCCAGGCAACCAGCACCAGAACAATAGGACACAGTCTCAAGCTGTGCCAGGGGAAGTTTAGGTTCTAAGTGAGGAGAAAGTTCTTCCCAGAAAGAGTAATTGGCCATTGGAATGTGCTGCCCAAGGAGGTGGTGGAGTCACGGTCTTTGAAAGTGTTCAGGAGGTGATTTGACGTGGCACTTGAAGCCATGGTTTAGTAGTCGTGAGGTGTTGGGTGACAGGTTGGACTTGATGATCTCTGAGGTCTTTTCCAATCTTGTTGATTCTATGATTCAGATGAGCTTGGTTGGAGCCTGTGGCTCCTGCACTGAGCTGGGACGCCCCATGCTCTCCACCCATCGCCTTGAGTCTCCCAAAGGATGAGCCCACCACCCCTTTTAGCACCCTACACCACAAAGCCCCCTGCTTGCCGGTGGGGATGGAGCCCATCGTTGTTGTGGTGTAAAGGATGCCCTGTCAAGTCTCGTTTTGAAAACACCCCAAATCCAGACACGCCTTTGGTTTGCCTTTGAAAGTCTCTTTTTTTGTAAGAAGACAAAAGCCATGACCATCAACAGCCACAAGTCACTGATGTTTTCAATTCAGATGGACTCTAATCCCTTCTAAGGGCACATGAGAGCCATTAACAAGAATTTGAAATGAAATACACCCGTGCTAAGTCTAACGAATCAGCTCCTCAATTATACTGGCAGAAAGATGTATTCCAATTACCAAAGTACTTTCAAGTGAATTAAGACTCCTTGTTGTCCCGGCAGTGGAGGTCACTCAGTGTTCCCATGCATCCCTGCATGTTTACATTGAAAAAGCACACCGTGATCTTTGGCAAAGGCTCTTGCTCCAGGTTACTTCAGCTTTTGAGCTGGTTGCCATAAATACAATAGAAGAGCAACCAACCGTTGCAAAAGAAGCCAAGAATATCTTTCAATACTTTCTTTCCCTATCAGTGATTAATCCAAATTGCACAGGAAAAGCTTCACAAGCATGATAGAAAATTGTAAAAGATCAAAGTGTGAATACCTTGTTTACCATGTTTAATAAGCATGGTGTTTGTGTTAGAAAAGCAGGAGTGAATTATGCCCAATTAGTGAGGAAACATTCCCAGCTGGGACCTGGACTGTCTTTGTACCCTGCTCAGCCCACACCTACAGTGCTTCCTTGGATCACTGAAAAGTCTCTTTCCTAGCACAAGGGGCTGCAGCTGGCATGGCCCTGCAGAGGCACAGCTAGCATGGCTGCGGACCCCTGCTTGCACCCTGCTTGCACCCTGCTTGCACCCTGCTTCCCCTCAGCCCAGCGTGGCAGGGGCTCTGCACAGCCACAGCTCACATGAGCACTCATTTTAAACTGTAACTACTACTCAGTTCATTTGCTCAATAGTCCCTGATGTAGGCTTGTCAAGCAATAAAGCCTGCAGAGCAGGAGATCCCCTTTTCCAAGCACATGAGAATCGTGCACCGTAAGGTGCCTTAATGCAAGTAAAGAAGGAAATCTGTTTTAATGCTTTCTAGGAAGAAACACAGGTGTCTCATCCCTTGGGAGTTTTCAGTTCAGTTCCGTTTTCAGCAAGGCTCTGGTAGCTTAACAGGAATTTAAGTCTTTTTACATTTAAATGCTCACTGAAATCTCAACATATGGCAAGTCAGAACATTTTTCCTCCCCCCAGAAATAGAGAAAAATCTTAGTTATTGAATGATGCCAAGAAAAACATCCCTACAGCCACTGGGGAAATGAGTGATCTATTTTGGTGCTTAGTCTATACCCCAAACTAGGCTGTGTTCAGTCCTGTTGGTTAGATGATCTGAAAGCCAAGGAGCCTGCATCCCCATGGGAAAGGGCAGGAAAGTGCAACAGAAAAGCAACCATTTTATTTGGGACTTTGAACATAAAATTGGTGATGAATTATCGTTTTGGTGAACTATCAAAATGCACACATCCTTCATTCCCTTTTATGCCTGCTCAACTATGCAGGGTTGGGCACCTGCAGCAGCTGTTACCACACATGCCTTCATGGTTCTCAACAGAAGCAGAGGTGAATCAATCTGCAAGTGCTCAGCCCCAGACTGAGCTGCCACCATCCAGCCTATATGGGTACGGGCACAGATCAAATCCCAACCTGCCAGGCACAAAAGAGCAGTAGGGCAGGGTGGGCATCTTCTGGCATCTACACTCAGCTGCTCTGCTGCTCCCACACTTAGCCTTCCTTCCCAAAGACCCTGTGGTGGCAAGGAGTGCTTCAAGGAATGAGTAGTGAGCAGGTCAGTCAGAGATGTTTCCTCTAGGTGACAGCTCATATCACAGCTCTTATGTCCTACATCAGATGTAGTTCAGTAAGCTTTAAGGCAGTAAGTTACTTGTTGCAGCTTCTTTCCTTCTCAGGTTTTTCCAGCAGCACTAACAGAGTCAGAAGTGGCTTTGCCCAGCTCACCTGCATCCCTTGGTCCCTGGCAAAGTGAACTCTTCCTTCTCCCTAGCCTCATACTAGACATGATGCTAGCACTTCAGCATGTTTAGTGACCACAGGCTGCAGATGACATGGAAGCAGACTCCTTATCTCTCAAATCTTCAGGTGAGGAGAGCTGTGCAGTGTAAGGTTCACCTAAGAGCAGCTGTTAGAAAGCGTGCATGAGAAATACAGCCTCTCCAGGGGCCTGTGTTGTTTTGCTTCTCCAATTATCCCATTTTTATTTATGGCCACGGTATTTATGGTCTATTTTCAGTTGTCTCTGGTGTCCCCCTGAGCAGAGCCACAGGTGCAGTATTCATAGGAGACTGATGTGCCCAGGGAGGCTCAGGTGAGGCTGGGACTTGCTGGCAGGAGAGAAGGCCAGCAGGAGCCCACAGCAGTCCATGCCCAGGGCAGGCATCAGGAAGCAGCCAGGCCTGCAGCAACAGGACTCATATTCCCAGTGTCTGATGCAGCAGTTTTCTGAACTGTCACGGCCTAACCGCCCAGAGAATGGGGAAAGAGTTTATTAGCTGGCTGGTTTGATCTTTTTAAAAGAAACTTAGTTATTTTTAGTTAATACCATAATGAAAACTGGTTGTCTCAGGGGTATAAAAGCCTCTTGGGCTTTTGAAGGGTCCCTTCAGGAGAAAGGTGAGGCTGTCCACCTCACAAATCTTCTTGCCTCGGGTGCAGTTGGTGATGGCAGTAACTCTCCCAAGGGCTAGAAAAGCTGCAGGTCACTGAGGTGAAGAGCCTTGGAGAAATCCTGTGAAAGCAATATAAGGAAACTTGCAGAAACCACTCCAACCATGTTGCTTCCCTCACAGGGAGTGCTGCTGGGATCAAACTCCTGTTCTGTGAGCCAGCCATCTGCTCCTTTTCAGAGGCAAAGAACTCACTCATGATGTTTTGATATACCAGGGCTGTGCCTCTTGCTACCTAACACTCAGAGTTGTCATTTCCCTCAAAAGCTGTATCTTGGGAGAGTTCCCTGTGACCAGGACAGCAGATGACATACTGTTGTCTAGTATTCATATGCATGTGCATTGCTCAACTTTAGGAGCAATGTCCTTTATGTAAAGTAACCTCATAGGTGAAACGTCACTCAAAAATGCAAGCATGGACAGAAGTAGCACAGAAGTGTTACTACTGGGGGAAAAACTCAACCAGATCCTAAATGTGAAAACAATGATCACAGAACCACAGAAACATGCAGGCTGGAAAACACCCTCAGGATCACCAAGTCCAGCCGATAACCCTATTCTACAAGGTTCACCCCTAAACCGTATCCCCAAGCACCACATCCAAATGACACATCCAGGGTTGGTGACTCAACCACCTCCCTGGGCAGCACATTCCAATGCCTGACCACTCTTTCTATGAAAAGTTTTTTCCTAATGTCCAGTCTAAACCCACCCAGTCACAGCCTGAGGCCGTTCCCTCTTGTTCTGTCACTAATTACCTGTGAGGAGAGACCAGCACCAGCCGCTCTGCAGCGTCCTTTCAGGTAGTTGTGCAGAGCAATGAGGTCTTCCCCCTCAGCCTCCTTTTTTCCAAACTAAACAGCCCCAAATAAAACTAAAACCCCCAGTTTGTGTGGAAAGGCTTTTTATTTTTAGAAACAGGGTGTTTTTTCTCCAAACTTTCGAAATACAGTGTAAAGAACAACATAGAATTATGTCTGCAAGCCAGCTTATGCATGTCATGCCGCTTATTTACATGGAGAGGTATATACACAGAGTGCAGGTAATTATTGAAACCACACTACAAAATAAACAGAGAGTTCAATAAGATAATTTAGTAGGACTTTATTAAATATATAGTTATTGACTGTATATGCTTTCCTATTAAAATAACACATAGTATCTAAAGTTACCCCTATAAACTCTAATACCTCAGAAATTGTCATAAATATTTGAAACTATCCATGTGCCCTGCTCAGCTGCTTTGTCCTTTGCTGTCACAGAAACTCTTCTCATGCTGAGGTCACGCCGCTATCTTTAGTGCCAGAACTTCGATGACAACTCCCAGCAGAGCACTTGCAAAAAGCTCAGATGCAGAACAGCTTTCAGCTGAGACATCCAAGGGTGAAAGCACCATTCCTTACACTTAAAATAATAAGGGTAATCCAATGGCTTATTAAACACTGCCACATACAGGACGAGAAAAACAATGCTATGATCTTCAGTGACTGAATTCCAACATTGCATTAGTAGCTGTATGGATACCAAGCACCTCATTAAACCAATACAAAGCAAACTCCCAAAGCCCATGTAAAATCTTAACAAAAAGAAGAGACCTCCCAACTTGTACTGAAACAGCCTGATCAACAGTCTGACTTTTATAGTAGCAGAAACTGGAAGGGCAGCAGCAGCTGTCAGGGCTATGTAACCACAAAGAGCGAGACTGTACATTGCCTACATCTTGATCTCTGGTAACTGAATGATTTACATAGGGCACTCTGCTGAAAGAAAGGCTAATGCCAAGATACATCATATATTACCCCATTAAAAGACTATTCCATTTACATTCTGGGTGCTCCTGGCCAGCAGACCCTCCCTATAAATTGCCAAGGGTCCATCTTCGACTTCACTAGAGCTCTGAGAGTTTCCATCAGTGGGGAAGATCCACCCTGGTCTAGAAGATGAGCTCCCCTATTGGGATCCAATTCTTGCTTCTCAATTAAAAAGCACACAAACTGCTGCCTTAGGACAAGAAGTATGGATAACAATATGCTTTTTAGTGTCATTATTTCTTCTTATGCAATCTTATTAAGCAGAAAACAGACCACTGGAGAAATGTAATAACCCCCTCCCCCCCCCCCCAATTACAACCATACATTTCTTTTTTTTTCTGTTGTTGATACAATTATTGTTCTGAACTGCTGAGTTTTGCAGTTTCTCCTCTCCTAATATGTTTTTCCTAAAGGCATATTACAATTAATCCAATTACAGGCAAAACCCAGGAGGTTAGCACCAGCAAATACATAGAAAGGAAAATAAGTTACTATTACTGTCATAGAATAGTGCTGAACAGCAAATCTCTGCATTCCCCCCCCCCAGAAGTAATCAAACAATGAACTTTATAGATGAATTAGGGACACAAGTGATAGCTATGGTTTAATTTAGAAGTTTTGGTACATATAACTCTAAATGCCAGAACATGGCAAGGACATTTTAATACTGAACTCATAGGAATTACACACCCCCCCAAAAAAAAACCCCATATTTCCTTTTTTTTTTCATCTTTAGCATCATTAACAAAAAGAGTGAATATAAAATATCAATATACTTTACAAGTTTATCGTACAATAGATCAGCCCTTCACTCTATCCATTGGATTCAGGTTTGTGCTGCAACAGGCATCAATAGGTTTGACAGGAAAAACCCTTGTGGGTACAGACAAGACATTATTTCCACAAGACCAACAGTAATCACAGGGTGTCATCTACCCCGAGGTCTGCAGTGGTATCTGGAACAAGCCCTGCTGCTGCTTTCTTGTAGGAAGGGTAAATAATAATAATAATAATTAATTAAACATAATTGCGCCACCTTTGCTTGTAGAGCGACTCCTCCATAAACACAGCAAATCAATACTATGAACTAATTTAGTTCAGCTTGCCTACTTTTTTTGTTAGGCACTCCCAAGATACTATATCTTCATTTAAATGTTCTATGGATTTCTGATCCTTTCCAATTTTCAGAAGGGATTTTTGGTCAGGCCTGGGAGTAGCATCATTAGACAGGCTTTGGTGCTGCCCTCCCTCCCACTTCAGTCTTGGAACACCTAGTTAGTTTCCAGTCATATGGTATAGCTTCTTAGAAAGAAGAAAGGCCTAAAAGAGTGCAGACTTGCAGAGCAAGATACAGACTTGTTTTGTGAGCAGTGGGATGAACAGGATCTATTCTCTTAGGAAGCTGTCTTCTGCAATTCTGTTTTGGGCCTAACGTGAGATGAAGGCATGGGAACAGACAAACACCTCTCCTCCACAGGGATTCCACCAGGTCTTTCTACAACAGCATTGCTTTACCTCAGCATATACAGGTTCTCTTTACTTGAACTGTAATTGAATTTTGCATTTTGACAACACTTGAAATGAATTTGACATCTCAGATCAGCTGGTTTTAGAGCTTGATCTTGGAGAACAGGCAGACATATAGACAGGCTGTGAGATTACCTAAGGTTAGCTTTTTAACAACCTTTTAAAATCAGGACAAAGCAAGCAAGAGCAAGCATTTTCTATTTCACTGTTCCTCAAGAATTTCACACAACTCAATTGCTCCTAGGAGGTATAAGAAACCATCAAAGGATATTCAGCACAGGTCAGTTTGCCACTGACCCCCGTGAAATAAATAAAAGAAGTTGGGATTTTTCCCCAAACCACTGCATTTCTCTGCCTGGGTGAGACACGTGCTGGGCCTTCAGCCTTTGCTCAAAGCTCTGCCTCCCTCTCTGCTCCTTTCTGCCTGCAGCAGCACTTCTCCTGGGAAGGTCACCAGAGGTAAGACTTTTGACAGCCTGCAATTTTTGGATTATGAAATACAACAAACCCACAAACTCAGGTTGCTCTGCTCAGGTCGATGGCAATTTCTGGCATAGCTCACACAAAGGAAACTTGGCTTGCTTTAAAAGAAAGAAAGACTCACTTGGATGAGAAAAGACTTACTGGGATTTCCTCTTCACTTCCTTTCACATGTGCTCTGGGCAAGTTAAGTAAGCACACACGTGTCTGCCTTCGATGCCTGTGACAATGTCTAGAACAAGCCTTCACCACGATGCACTGAGCACAGTCTAGTCTTAAGGTGAAGTGAAAATTGATTTGGGACTTAATAAATCTGTTTAGAGTGAATAGAATAGTAATAGAATAGTAATAGTAATTAGAATAGAATAGAATAGAATAGAATAGAATAGAATAGAATAGAATAGAATAGACCAGACCAGAACAAGTTGGAAAAGACCTCTGAGATCATCAAGGTCACCCAACACTATCCAATCAAGCCAGGATCACTCAGTCACTAATTCAAGGGGTCTGTTCTCAACTGCCTGCAGTCTTACCCAGACTTTCCCCCTGAAGAGCCAGATGTTTCTTAGGAGGATGCTTTCTAGCCTCCTTCCTTCCCTGGTCACCACTTGATACTTTAATTAGTGAGGAGAAGGATCCTGTTGGCTTTTGCCCCCAGCCTGAACTCTAACACTGAACTGCTCAGATGCATGAACTACCTACAAATAAACAGGATTCTGATGTGCTTCTTTGTGTTGGCCATAGGTCTAATAATTTAAACAAGAAAAAGGGTGTGGAAAGAAAAAAGAAGCCATTAAAAGCTTGCTCATGTGTTTAATCCTAACAGAAGTTCTTCCTTAAAACTTTGGGATGTAGTATGCAACTCAGAAATCAACAGAGGACTTAGATACTGATTTCTGCGACTGAAGAAAGAACTATGCCTAGGTAGGTCTATGAATCAGGGAATCCTTTCTGTAGCACTAATGCTGCAGAATTACTAATATGGAGCTGAAATACCTTGGTTTTCAGCCAGGCATGCTAAGTAGCCAAGCAAGCAGTTTATGCTTGCTCTCAAAGTATGGAAGAAAGCTCTCTATGGTTATGTTAGGGTGTTTTGGTTTATTTTTGTTTTGCTTTGTTTTGGTTTTGGGGGTTTTTTTTTGGAGTCTTGTTGGGTTTGTGTTTGGTTTTGTTCTTTTTCTTTTTCCTTTGCTTTTTTCCTTTGTCAGTCCTACCAGGAGCAACCAGTGGGTCTTTACAAAACTTCTGGAAAATGAGGCTTTTTTACTCTGTGGGAGGGGAGAAATCTTTGTTAAGTAGTTAGGCAGAAGTCAGAAGAAATAATGCTACAGAAGAAATTATTGCTACATGGAGCTTTCAGCATTCATAGCTTCTAAAATCAGCTACTTCTCAGGCCATTTGTCTTATTTGCAATGGAAAAAAGGTGGAAAAGGACTCAGTTACCATTTACCATTATCTCAGGTTTCAAAACAGGCTGCTGTTTTTCACTGCTTGCTTCACTTGACTACCAACCCTTCCAGACTCAGCATCTCCTTGTTTTCTACAGCTATTGTTCTGAGACACACTGAGAATATCTTCCAGGTGATGGGTATCTTAGAAATAAACGCTGTTAATATTATCTATGCTGATACAGGAAGAAGGAAGTAAATTTGAGAAGTATTTGAATGAAACATAGGTTAGACATATCACATTTTGAATGAGCCTTTACTCTCCAAGCAGTGTATAAACTGATCTTATGATCAGTTGCATAAATAATGTACAGGTTATAATCCGATGACTACCAGAAGTTCAAACGTCTGATGTATGGAAAGTTAATTTCTTCTTTGAAATGATTAGGACTGATTTTAGCATCAAGTTTTCTGAGGGAGAATTCAGATCCACCAGAGAAGCATTACATACATTATGGAAAAAAAAATAATAATGAAATAAAATACAGCTTTCCCTATTAGAAATCACAGATTGCAAGAAATGTTGTAGAGTGCCTTGCCTCTGCATTTCACATGTCTGCGAGCAACAGCCTAGGACCTGAAAGTCTGCAGCTAAACAACAAGCAACTTATTATGTTGTTTTTTTTTTTTTTTTTCCTAATTTTATTGCTTTAGTGTTCCTTGCCCATAAAGGAAGAACAGAACAACCTTCTGCAAACAATGGAAGTTATTTCAACAAAGTACCGTCTTCAGTACAGAAACTGTTAACCGTTTCGTTACATTCTGTTCCATTAATAGGGAGCTGTGTAACCTGCAGCTGCAGTATCTGAAGGCTATCTACCACTCAGCTAACAGGCTGATCCCGTATCTGTGTCAGATAAAAATCATAGTGCTTATTATTTGTTACCATGGATACCATGAAGATATTGCTGTCCACTAAAGATTACTAGAGGAAGACAACATAATTCTCAGGAACGAGTCCTGTTTTGCCTTCATAAGTTGCTTTTAGCCAACCTGGTTCCACTGATGGATACACTGGAAAAAACAGGCCATAAAAAGGGATAATTAATATTGTAATATTTAATATTTAATTAATAATTTAATATAACTTTTCTATGTAAATATATATATATTTTAAAATTATGTCTAGCTGTATAGATCTCTAGCTATATAGATCTCTAGCTATATAGACAGATATAATATGTAGACATGTAGACATATATATATATTATAGGTATAGATGACATTTATTCAAAACCAACTATCATAGAATCATAGAATGGTCTGGGTTGGAAAGGACCTTCTAAAATCATCTATCCCAACCCCCTCTGCAGTCAGCAGGGGCATCCTCAACTAGCTCAGGTTGTCCAGAGCCCTCTTGAGCCTCACTTTGGATATCTCCAGGGATGAGGCCTCAACTACCTCCCTGGGCAACCTGTTCCAGTATTCCACTCCCCTCATGGTAAAGAATTTGTTCCTAACACCCAATATAAAATCTACTCTTCTCTAGTTTGAAGCTATTGCCCCTTGTCTTATCACTACAGTCTCTCTCCATCCTTCACACAAGTCCCCTTCAGGTACTGGAAGGCTGCTATTAGATCTCCCCAGAGCCTCCTCTTCTCCAGGCTGAATAACCCCAGCTCCCTCAGCCTGCTGTTGTAGCAGAGGTGTTCCAACCCCTTGATCATTTTCATGGCTCAATTGAAAAACCAGGGTAAAACCCAAGAGGTGAAATTGGAATTATGCTCTCATTTTGCGGACACAGTTCAGCTTTTTATGTTTCTTTTACATGAAAAGACAGCACAAAACATATCTTACCATTGGAAAATATTGCCCCTTGTGGGAAAGACAGCTCGTGACTATGCTCAGCCTTACAGGAATACATGGCTTTTGCTTGTCTGAAAGAAAAAACAGTACAAGCTTGCAATAAATGAGATACCACTGAAAAATGCATAAAGAAATTAAGTGAAAACCTGGGAAGTGTAAGAACAATCAGTTGCACAAATGCATGATGGTAATCATAGAATCAGTCAGGGTTGGAAGGGACCACAAGGATCATCTAGTTCCAACTCCCCTGCCATGGGCAGGGACACCCCACAATAGATCAGGCTGGCCAGAGCCTCATCCAGCCTGGGCTTAAACACCTCCAGGGACGGGGCCTCAACCACCTCCCTGGACAACACATTCCAGGGCTTCACCACTCTCATGGTGAAGAACTTCCTCCTCACGTCCAGCCTCAGGGAGACCTTACTGCTGTCTACAACTACCTGAAGGGAGGTTGTAGGCAGCTTGGGGTTGGTCTCTTCTCCCAGGCAGCCAGCACCAAAACAAGAGGACATGGTCTCAAGATGCACCAGGGGAAGTTTAGACTTGAGGTGAGGAGAAAGTTCTTCACAGAGTTATTTGCTATTGGAATGGGCTGCCTGGGGAGGTGGTGGAGTCACTGTCCCTGGAGGGACGTGGCACTTGAAGCCATGGTTTAGTAGTCATGAGGTGTTGGGTGACTTGATGATCCTTGAGGTCTTTTCCAACCTTACTGATTCTATGATCTATGATTCCAAATAACAGACACTTCAAGCAGGAGGGAAGCTACATAGATACTATAAAGCACAGGTAAGTAGTAGCTTAACATTTCAAACCTACTTGTTTTAGCAGGGTAAATTACCCTTGCACAGACACTGTCTTGACTTGACAGTAACCACACAGCTTAAAAATGGTTTCTTTGTCTTACATTCTGTCTTGCATATACTCATGAGGGAGCAGTGTTATGGACACAGAAGGTCAGTCTAGACAGCAGACTTATGGACACAGAAGGCCTTTCTAATGGGTGGATCAAAATGTAACCACGGTTATTTCTACATACTTCAGAGCAAAAAAAAAACCCAAGACTAAGCTAAGGTTTTAAATCAGCTTCCATGTTCATAACATGCATTAGAGGTAAATAAAAGCTGGCTCTGAATTGCAAAATTATAGTCAGACTTAAGCAGCAGTGTAAGAACAGCTGAGCTACTTATTTCTTCCTCATTTTGCTGGCTGACCTCTCATTTTTCATTCTCCTTGTTACTGTTGCTCTTCTGCCTTCTCAGGAAGGCTGAAGAAGAGGAGCTATTAAGCCTTTCAACGTTTTTTGCTTTGTTATCTGCTCTTCATATCCATTATCAAATTGCTACATTTTCCCTTTGTCAGGTTTTTGCTTCTTACATGCTTTTTTTACACAGATACAGATGGCACAGGCTCTGAGGGGAGAGTTTACAAGAAGGAAGCAATACAAAATAGGAGAAGAAAGTGCTGGAGGTGAAATGATGCAGGACTGGTGAAGCAGTCATCTCTTTTGGCTTAGGGCATTAAGGGCACTTAGGGCACCAGTATCTTCATTTATACCTTTCTTCCTTAAATTATTGCCCTGCTATTTTCATACTCCTTCCTCCCCTGCACACCCTCTCCTTTTGGTCACCTAAATAGTTCATGTAATACACAAAACAAAACCAGCCTTGATTCCAGCAAAGCTGCTTCTCAAATGAAACCAGAGAGCCTTTGCAGAACAGCTTTCTCTTTCTCTTATTCCACACATCTCAGCCTACACTGGCATCTTCCTTTACAGCTGTGCTACTTTAGATTACTACTGCCGTAAGACCATGAGTGAGTAATTTGTTGGACAAAAACATATGTTCTGTCTCAAAGAACCTGAAAGGCAAGGAGAGTGAGAAGAGAGGCTTCCCACACCCATTTATTTGTTTACCTGCTGTAGTCTACTAATTGTAAGGAGGTCTGTAATGCAGAGAAGATAAGAAGATGAAAAGAAAAGATAAGCAGATGAAAAGAAAAAGGAAAAGAAAAGAAAAAGGAAAAGGAAAGGAAAGGAAAGGAAAGGAAAGGAAAGAAAAGGAAAGGAAAGGAAAGGAAAGGAAAGGAAAGGAAAGGAAAGGAAAGGAAAGGAAAGGAAAGGAAAGGAAAGGAAAGGAAAGGAAAGGAAAGGAAAGGAAAGGAAAGGAAAGGAAAGGAAAGGAAAGGAAAGGAAAAAGGAAAGGAAAGGAAAGGAAAGGAAAGGAAAGGAAAGGAAAGGAAAGGAAAGGAAAGGAAAGGAAAGGAAAGGAAAGGAAAGGAAAGGAAAGGAAAGGAAAGGAAAGGAAAGGAAAGGAAAGGAAAGGAAAGGAAAGGAAAGGAAAGGAAAGGAAAGGAAAGGAAAGGAAAGGAAAGGAAAGGAAAGGAAAGGGAAAGGAAAGGAAAGGAAAGGAAAGGAAAGGAAAGGAAAGGAAAGGAAAGGAAAGGAAAGGAAAGGAAAGGAAAGGAAAGGAAAGGAAAGGAAAGGAAAGGAAAGGAAAGGAAAGGAAAGGAAAGGAAAAAGGAAAGGAAAGGAAAGGAAAGGAAAGGAAAGGAAAGGAAAGGAAAGGAAAGGAAAGGAAAGGAAAGGAAAGGAAAGGAAAGGAAAGGAAAAAAGGAAAAAAGGAAAGGAAAAGAAAAAAAGAAAAAAAAAAGGAAAGGAAAGGAAAAAAGAAAAGAAAAGAAAAGAAAAGAAAAGAAAAGAAAAGAAAAGAAAAGAAAAAGAAAAGAAAAAAGAAAAGAAAAGAAAAAGAAAAGAAAAGAAAAAAGAAAAGAAAAGAAAAGAAAAGAAAAGAAAAGAAAAGAAAAGAAAAGAAAAGAAAAGAAAAGAAAAGAAAAAGACATAACCAGGTTGGAAGAGACCTTTAAGATCACTGAGTCCAACCTCACACCCAACACCGTCTAATCAACTAAACCATGGCAACAAGCATCCCATCCAGTCTCTTGCTAAACACCTCCAGTGATGGTGACTCCACCACCTCCCTGGGCAGCACATTTCAGTGGCCAATCACTCTTTCTGGGAAGAACTTCTTCCTAACATTGAGCCTAAACCTCCCCTGGCACAGCTTGAGACTGTGTCCTCTTGTTCTGGTGCTGGTTGCCTGAGAGAAGAGACCAACCCCAGCCTGGATTCAACCTTCCTTCAGGCAGCTGTAGACAGCAATAAGGTCTCCTCTGAGCCTCCTCTTCTCCAGGCTAAGCAACCCCAGCTCCCTCAGCCTCTCCTCATAGGGTTTGTGCTCCAAACCCCTCACCAGCTTTGTTGCCCTTCTCTGGACACATTCCAGCAACGAAACATCTTTCCTAAACTGAGGAGCCCAGAACTGGACACAGGACTCAAGGTGTGACCTAACCAGTGTGAGTACAGAGACAGAATGACCTCCCTGCTCCTGCTGGCCACACTGTTCCTGATGCAGGCCAGGATGCCATTGGCCTTCTTGGCTAACTGGGCACACTGCTTGCTCATGTTCAGCCTAGTATCGACCAGTACCCCCAGGGCCCTTTCTGCCTGGCTGCTCTCCAGCCACTCTGACCCCAGCTTTCTAGACAAACACTTTTCAGAACATTCTAAATTCATTTAATGCAAGAATGAGTGAAATCCACCAAATAAAGGTAAACAATTGTAAAGAAAATGTAAACAATTCCTGCAGCACACTATCAAAACAGACACTGAGGCATGCAAGGTGTGATGTTAAAGCCAGGAAATCCTGATCAAGTTTATCCTGAACTTTCTATAGCAGCTGTTACTGTAGACCTGTCTATATGAGGAAATGACCTTAAAGTAGCACATTAGCTACCCTGCTGAAAGCATGTATGCACAAGCAGCTGTATGACTTAAGTACAGCACCTTCATCCTAATTTAAACCTTGTTAATTTACTCTTGCAGCTGTGTCCTTAAGCAGATCACCTGCCTGAGCATCTCTCACTGCAGCTCCCCCAGGTGACAGACCGGTTGGCATTCACTACTGGATTTAGCATTCTTTTGGAGAATGGATGAGTTTAATAAAGCATAAAAATTTGCATGCCACATCATGCTGTCTAAAAGACAAAGAACAAAGCTCCACTACTTCTATTTCAATCTTTGAAGCCAGTTAAACAGAAAGGATTTTTCAGTTGTTAAACAGTATAAGGCACTTACCGTCCTGAAGAGACTTGTTTAAGTGAACCAGCACTTTCAAATAACTGTGCTCTTGCAGCCACTCTGAAAACAAAAGCACCACCTTGCTTTACACTTTGCCCATTACTTTTTCACTTGTAAACATCTAAAGACATGACAAAGCTTTAAAACTGTTTTAACTACTCAGAGTAACTGTCAATTCAAAAGCTATCCCTGTTCAGCAGAATTCTTCAGGGCATTACCTAACTGGGGCCACTAGACTTTCACACGCTCTAGTGCCTTGCTGAGTGAGCAAGACAAATCTCAAACCCCTACATTTATATTACTGGCTGACCAGGAGATAGTCTGAAAATAGCTTTACTGCCTGTCACTCTCGTGCTGGAACTCTGAGCTGTGCAGGACTCATTGCTAAAGTAAGATACAGAAGTCTGTGAAGTAACTGTACTGATCACTTCCAGTTTAAAAAGTGAAGAGACTGAGGAGAGTCCCACAGTATTTGGAGGATTTCTTGATGCTCTGAGAATCTGGAAATCACTTGTTCATGGGGACAGAGAAATACTGGGTCAAAGTCAAGATTACAGCAAAGATTTTCTCACTATTAAATCCAAAACCAACTGAGAAACACTGCTAACCCAAATCTCAGTGGAGTAAACTATAACCTCCATTGCTCAGAGCTATCCTCCTCTTAACATAAAAAAGCCACCCAAACCCCCAACTGTTAGAAATCAACCATCTGACATGCAGCATCCAAAGACATTTTAGCACAGAAGTTTGTATTTGTGGGTGTTGTTTTTTTCCTTCCTCCCAATTTGGACACCAACAAAATCTGATGATCTCGCTATAACAGTGTGGACAGTAAGTGGCCTTAATGTCCCTTGAAATACTACATTCCAGAAGAGAGAGAGAGAATAATAGTAATCACTTTTTAAAGGTAACATTTCTTCACTATTGACCTTGACTGTAGTCTAATAAAGTCAGCAAGACTCTTTTCGACAGACTTCATGCTGTGTCTCCTTTGTTTACAATTTACAATTTTAATGAGGCTAGATAAAAAAATCACAAGTTCAGAAATACTAAAGTATTCATGGAAGCTTTTTCAACTAATTATGAACCTCTCTGGGATCACTTTGCAGTAGACAATATTCAAACAACACAAATCTCTAAAAGGCCTTGATGACTTACACAGATCCTGGTCTTTGATAGCCATTACTTGATGCAGTATCTAATCTTAATCTCCTGCACATTTTGGGAGGCAAATCAGGGTTTGGTGGAGGCTTTGGTGTATCTCTGGTATCTGTTGAAGATAAACTCTGTATAGACCCACTGCAGCTCTTGTTACCTAAAGAAAACAATCAAATTATAGGGAATATTAAAGCTATTCTGAAGTTGTGCCACAACATGTGTAACATGCAAAGGTTTTGTTGGGTTTTAGAATAGAACAGAGTAGAGCAGAGTAGAGTAGAGTAGAGTAGAGTAGAGCAGAGCAGAGCAGAGCAGAGTAGAAGAACGAACGGAATAGAATGGAATGGAATGGAATGGAATGGAATGGAATGGAATGGAATGGAATGGAATGGAATTAACCAGGTTGGAAGAGACCTTTGAGATGTTATGTATGTTTTTGCTTCTTTTTGTTTTTTTTTTTTTTTTAAGGTGGCAAATAGGCAGAGAAAGTACTTACTTAGAGCAAGAAGAAACAGCCTTTCAAGCAGAAAACCAGGAGAAAAAGATCAATAGCAAGAATGAAGACATTATATTAAAATTATGAAAGAAAAACCCACCTATATTATACTTCAATGGCTAGAGAGTATGTTCACTACAAAATGACACTAAATCAAACATTTATAAGGCAGTATTCTGCATAGAATTTAGAAAAATATCATGTTAGAAGAAGGGCAATGAGGCTGGTGAGAGGCCTCGAGCACAAGCCCTATGAGGAGAGGCTGAGGGAGCTGGGGTTGTTTAGCCTGGAGAAGAGGAGGCTCAGGGGGAGACCTTATGGCACTTGGTGCCATGGTTTAGTCGTGAGGTCTGTGGTGACAGGTTGGACTTCATGATCTTTGAGGTCTCTTCCAACCTTGGTGATTCTGTGATCTCTGGAAGTCATCTAATCCAAATTCCTGCTCAAAGCAATATCTGCTACCAAATCACACCACATTGCTTTGGAAGAGATAATATTTCAGTATCTATTGAAGCTTCATGCAGTTTACAAGAAATATTTGGGAATTAATGATCACAGAATCGTAGAATCAATAAGGTTGGAAAAGACCTCAGAGATCATTGAGTCCAACCTGTCACCCAACACCTCATGACTAACTACGCCATGGTTTGAAGTGCCACATCCCCAAAAAAGATGAATTAATGTTATTAGCTTTCAGATGCAGCTCTTGTTTTTGGAAATTACCTTCAGCTGATGGAATTGATCTAAGGGAAGATGCTGAAGACCTTTTCAGCCCAGACAGACTGTAAGAACTCTTTTTGGTCAGGTCTGTTGACAGAGAGGCATTCTCTGTTCCAGTGACAGAAGTTACACTTTGACAGTCTGACTCCACATCTGTTTTGGTTGCATCCTCTTTTGATGAAGATTCAGGACTTGTAGTCCAGAGGCCTGAACTCTTCTGGCCATTAGAAGAAGGAGGAGAAGCAATCCATGGAATCCCTCCTGATTTCTCCCTGGGCTGTGAGGGCACACACTTGGTGGTGCTGTTCTGCTCAGAGGAATGAGAAGAGAGATTCAATGCTGCCCATAGGAGTGCTGTCTGGACTACTGCTGTAGGAGTCACCTAGGGAAGAGTGCAGGAGAGAGAGACAGAGAAAAAAAAAATTACATTTTCTAATCAGGTCCATTTCTCCTGTGCCATCTTTAGCCCCTTGTACCTTACCTGTAATCAAATTTATCTGTGGTTTCAGAGGCAATGACTCTTAAGAAAAAAACCACTATTTAGTTACCCTATGTGTCCCACACCTTCCTGTATTTAACCTCAAAGAGCTTTTCTTGGGGTGATTTTTATATAGAGTTGATGAATAGAATGGAATGGAATGGAATGGAATGGAATGGAATGGAATGGAATGGAATGGAATGGAATGGAATGGAATGGAATGGAATGGAATAAAATTAACCAGGTTGGAAAAGACCTGTGAGATCATCAAGTCCAACCTATCATCCAACACCATCTAATCAACTAGCCATGGAGTGCCCCATCCAGTCTCTTCCTAAACACCTCCAGTGATGGTGAATCCACTACCTCCTTGGGCAGCACAATCCAATAGCAAATCACTCTTTCTGTGAAGAACTTCTTCCTAACATCCAGCCTAAACCTCCCCTGGCACAGCTTGAGACTGTGTCCTCTTGTTCTGGTGCTGGTTGCCTGGGAGAAGAGACTGACCCCCACCTGGCTACAACCTCCCTTCAGGTAGTTGTAGACAGCAATAAAATCTCCCCCTGAGCCTCCTCTTCTCCAGGCTAAACAATCCCAGCTCCCTCAGCCTCTCCTCATAGGGCTTGTGCTCCAAACCCTTCCCCAGCTTTGTTGCCCTTCTCTGGACACGTTCCAGCAACTCAACATCTTTCCTAAACTGAGGAGCCCAGAACTGGACACAGGACTCAAGGTGTGGCCTAACCAGTGCTGAGTACAGGGGCACAATGACTTCCCTGCTCCTGCTGGCCACACTATTTCTGATGCCATTTACCCTCTTGGCTAACTGGGCACACGGCTGGCTCATGTTCAGCCAGCTGTCCACCAGTACTCCCAGGTCCCTTTCTGCCTGGCTGCTCTCCAGCCACTCTGACCCCAGCCTATAGCTCTGCATGGGGTTGTTGTGACTAAAGTGCAGCACCCAGCACTTGGAGTTGTTGAATGTCATCATGTTGGACTCTTCCCCTCTGTCCAGCCTGTCAAGGTCCCTCTGGAGAGCCCTTCTACCCTCTAACAGGGGGTTGGGGGTTGGTCTCTTCTCCCAGGCAGCTAGCACCAGAACAAGAGGACGCAGACTCAAGCTGTGCCAGGGGAGGGTTAGGTTGGATGTTAGGAAGAAGTTCTTCCCAGAAAGAGTGATTGGCCATTGGAATGTGCTGCCCAGGGAGGTGGTGGAGTCACCATCACTGGAGGTGTTTAAGAAGAGACTGGATGAGGCACTTAGTGCCATGGTTTAGTTGGTAAGATGGTGTTGGGTGTGAGGTTGGACTCACTGACCTCGAAGGTCCTTTCCAACCTAGTTGATTCTGTATTCTGTAAGTGCTGAACTTGAGCTAATTAGCAAAGCACAAGTGAAGCGTTCTTGGGTCAGACTTAGTTTCCATCAAGCCACTAGCACAAGACTTGTCTTGCAATGAAGAAGCTTGAATTTACATATACTCTGCAATGTATTTGAACAGAAATGTCTCTTCTTTCATGCTGGCATAGGCTTACTGTAGTTATACAGAGAAAAACTGGGAAACTTGTCCATTTTGTCCTATGGTTAATGTAAGTGACAGGTCTTCTGTACTTCTAGCTTGAGGGCTTGTGCCACTCACACTGGTAGTTGATATGTAGCATCTATTGCTCTCATTTAGTGTTTGAACTCTCATTGAATCATGTTACTAAAACCTATGGAAAATGCAGCACCTGTTCCAAGAGTATACTGAGAATACCTCTCCTAACATTACAGACTTAATACAGATCCCAAGAACAGCTGCACCTTAACTGTGGATTTACTGTAGCAGTTTAAGTCTCCTTGAGGAATCAAGGGACACAGAAGTCCATTTGGAAGTCTGCTGCAGTAGTGAAACTGTTAACAACTTAATCATTGCTAAAGTTTCAATATTTCTAACTGGTATACAGCCAGTAAGCAAGCAAGTGATGGTCCACTAGATGAAACTGAATGAAGTCAACTTTTTTCTCCTAAAAATAGTAGAGTTAGTTTCTATTCCAGAAAAGCTAACATTTCAGCGGTTTTGACAACCTTGGCACTGGCTGACTTTGAATCAATGACCACAGTTTCACATATTTGAAAGAAAAACAAGTAATGGTTTTTGATCTCCTGACCTTGATTAAATTACATTTATCACAGAAAGGAGAGAAAAGATTCTATTTAGTTTCCCAACCTTACTAATCATCTTACAAGCAAATGAGATGAACTTCATATAATGAACTTCTCAGTGTAAAAGCAGACTGATTTGTCAATGCTGCATGCAACACAAGATCTGCCTACAAGCAAACATCCTTCCATGTGTGAGAGAAGCAAGGAATGCAGTCATTTAAGTGAGCCTGTAATTCAGAGGTCAGAAAGCTGATGAACCCCCATTTGCTAGGCTTATACAATGATTGGAAAACATCACCTGCTACACGTTACTCAGGAAAGCTAAAAGACAACACAAAAAGGAAAACAGCCAGCCAGCAAGGGCAAACTTACTGTCAGGATCTGCTAGACAGGGTGTGTATCTTCCTTTGGGTTTACGTGAACCTGTAGAGAGACAGATTGCTCTTGTTCTTCTCGAACTTGATCGGGACTGAGGTTGGGGAAGAGGAATATTGGGGTCTGGTGCTGTGTGAAATATCTGCATGATTTAACCAAAAAAAAAAAAAAAAAAAAAAAAAGGGTGAAAAGATGACACAAACAACAGAGGTACCCTTACAGTACTGTTATTAATCCATTTGTTTACCACATTACTGCACCTGACATTAATCCTGCTATAGTCTCACACCTTACAAAAGAGTAAAATCACAGATTTCTCCAACTTCTTTTTACATTTCAAGAATCCCAGTACTGAGATGCACTTAAAATGTATAGTCATTATATAAAAACAGCAGTTGAAATGCTTTCATTTTCTAGCCTTTAACAGTCTAAATTGCTAAACACATGTAGCTGCAGAATTCTCTAGCTGAATGTTGAGGTGTGAAAAGGAAAACAAAGATTAATTCTAAACAAATTTCATTGGTCGGATGTGAGAGGTACCATAGCAAATATCACTAACATTCTTTCTCTCACTCCAGCTCCAGCTTCAGGCTGTCTGAATTTTTGCTTCTTATCCAGAGAGCATGCAACTGACCTTGGAATGAAACTGAAAAGATAAGAAAACTAACTTTCTTAACAACTGCTTTGAACTAACCAATTTCCCTTAATATCCTTTTCTCTCTCTCCTTTTTCACCTGATTAACTACTAGGGGAAAGGAGAGGAGGGGGAGAGAAGTTTGGGGGGAACCTGAGGGGGAATTCTCCTTGGGAGGATCTGTGTTTGTGTTCTTTCCTGTAAATTCTTGTATGATATTGTAAATACTGTATATTTTGTACATATCCCTTGCATTTCATTATTGCTTGTAAAATGCAGCTTTCCATTCGCTTCTCCGGCTGAGTTTAGCTGTGCTGCTTTGTTAGTGCGTGTGGGCTAAAGCATCACACCACTACAACACACAATAGGTGCTTATTAGTAGCTGCTGCCCAAGAAGTCATATTTTTTAAGATACTATGAAATAAAGAAGTTTTTCCTCTGTGTGTCTATGAAAGCTACTGTTGGTCACGGAAATGTGTCATAGTCACAACTTATTACAATCCAGTTCGTATTTCAGAAAACCACTTCAATTGTACTTCAATTTTGTACTTCATTGCTGAAAAAAAAACCCTCAAATTTTACAGGTTTCTATTTTACAGGTATCTGACTACTGTAATCTGGCACATGAGGTTTTAAAGAACTCTTTGATGATGTTTGGCAAGCCTGCCAGCAAGTGCAATGCAGAAGATCCAGTACTTTGCTTAAATTTCATTTGCATCATCTGTTCTACAATATCCAAAACATAATGTAGCAAAGGTTTTGAAAGTTTTCTTGGATACTTCTGGTAAAAATGATGACTGCCTTGGAGGATGACCAAGCCAAAAAAGACAAACAAAAGATTTGTAGGTTTTAATTCCAGATCTCCTTTCTCACTTTTATCTCCTAGCGTGTACTGCAAACTCTACTGAATATGTCTTATGGTATTCTGTGTAAGGAAGTGGAACTAGTTTTATGGGGAAAGATTGCCTGAAGGAATCAGAAGTGTCCAGTCTCCATATGGCCAGGTGTTTTGATTTAGATACCATGCAATGCCAAAATAGGTTTCTGCAAGGACTTCTGGCCCCTCTATCAACAGGGCACTCCTGGAAGAGAATGAAGTGAACAAAGAAAAGATATGTCCATGTCATTCAGACAAGTGGAAGAAAGCTGTATACTTCCACAGCAGAAAATACTTTAATGGACCTCTGGAGATGCTCTTGGAGTACATCAACACTGTCAGCCATTAGTGAGCAGGACATCAATACAAAAACTTGTCTGTAGACAGAGAAAGAGAGCAAGGGTGATTTGGTTGTGTAGCCATGGTCTGTACTGAATGAGCTTGCAATGTTCTGGAGGGGGAATTCAGTGCTGGAAAAATTGCATATATATGTTTTTGAGTTACACCCATGGAGGCTATTGGTACCAGGATGATTTAGAAGAGTGCCTATGGGATATAACTGATGATATAAAACACTCCTGTCAGTACTTACTGATGAACCAGTGCAGGGAATCATGGTATTGGCTGAGAACTGCCCCTTATCTGAGTAACTTGAAACAGAAGAAACCCTAAGTTTTTTCACTTTGTTTTGTTAATCATCAGAGAAAGTGATATATATCAGCAAAAGATCCCCGGAATAACAGTTGGCTTGATGACCAAGTAAAAGATGTCTTGACTGTTCTGCTGAGTTCTGAAATCAAATAGCTTAAAACAAAATAACATCCAAGGACTCTTCTTATTGAAGCTCCTATCTGCAGTGGTAGTGGCTGGAAAGAAGTTTTTAAAAATTCTTAAATTTTCCTTCTCAGGCCCTGAAAGAGTTCTTACTCAGTGTTCCAGGAAAGAGTTTTGGGATGGACCTTTGCTGTCACTGGTGTCTTTGGGGAAAAGAAAAAACAAACCAGGCAGTCAGAGAGGAGTTTCTTCAAAGCTAAAGAAGTCCCTAGAGAAGTTTGTATGTGCCAGCGCATTCAAGAACTTGTAAATCACGAAGATGTGATTTAAAACCTGGAACTATAAATAAAACCTTATCTAAGTGATATTATTTTTCCCTTTTGCTTTTTGACTTTTCATTACTATCTACACAAATGAAAAATGACATACTGCACAGAAAGGGGGCATTCTGTTGGGGATCCACACTGATGTTTATCTTGAAAGGAGGAAATGACGGAGGGTGAGCGTTTCACGATGTTAGAAACTACATCTCCACCGTGCGGCTGGCATATCCCCAAAGGACAGCAACAGTCAGAAAGACTATTCACCCAGAGTGAGCCTTCATACACTGCTAGCACGAAAGAGACAGAGGAAGTGGGAGCAAAGTATGATATTCTCATTCTGAGAAAGTTACAGCAAGCTTCAGAAAACAACTGAAGACTCACAGCAAGTCCTTCAAAGCATGGGAGGTTATGCTTTGGATGTGTACCTTGTGCAACCACAAAAGGCTTGCTAGGAATGCAGATCCACAGCACTGAGTGGGAAGAAGCTATTTCTATCAATGACCTCCTACAAATGCTACCTTGCTTATTCTTAAGAACTTGCTGAGGGTATGAAAATGAGGTCTTGGTTTCACTTCATCACAAAACAGTCAGATAATGTCCTTCTACCTTTTCATAATGCTCTATCAGAATTTCAACGACGATATTCTGAAACTTAATGTTCATCATAGCAGCCACGGTTTCTTCTTGGGCTCTCATCAGAGTTGGTCCAAAGATAACACCAAGGTTGGATACAGTCATTAGGTTTTGCTGACTGTGTAATGATACCCTTTAAATGAACACAAACAATATGCAAATTACACTGTTGTGCAAAACAACAATTAAGACTAATTCTTTAACAAGATACCAAGTTCATGGCTCTCCTCTGAAAACATTTTGAAACTTCTACTAGAGTCAAAATGCAATGTAGTACAACCAATTACATTCAGGCTCCCATCCTGCAATAACTTAATGGATATTAAGTATGTTCTCCTGGAGTATTTAAGTTCCTGATGTAATTGACAGGGGAAAATAACCATCTTTGAAGGTCTTCACAGAGAATAGAGTAGAGTAGAGTAGAGAGTAGAGTAGAGTAGAGTAGAGTAGAGTAGAGTAGAGTAGAGAAGAAAAAAACAGGTTGGAAGAGACCTTCAAGATTGTCATGTCCAACCTATCATCCAACACCATCTAATCAACTAAACCATGGCACCAAGAACCCCATCCAGTCTCTTCCTAAATACCTCCAGTGATGGTGACTCCACCACCTCCCTGGGCAGCACATTCCAATGGCCAATCACTCTCTCTATGAAGAATATCTTTCTAACGTCCAGCCTAAACCTCCGCTGGTGCAGCTTGAGACTCTTGTTCTGGTGCTGGTTGCCTGGGAGAAGAGACCAGCCCCCACCTGGCTACAACCTCCCTCCAGGTAGTTGTAGAGAGCAAGAAGGTCTCCTCTGAGCCTACTCTTCTCCAGGCTAAGCAGGGCCTGGGGTTGCTAGCACCAGAACAAGAGGACACAGTCTCAAGCTGCACCAGGGGAGGTTTAGGCTGGATGTTAGGAAGAAGTTCTTCACAGAAAGAATGATTTTGGAATGTGCTGCCCAGGGAGCTGGTGGAGTCACCATCACTGGAGGTGTTTAAGAAGAGACTGGATGAGGCACTCAGTGCCATGGTTTAGTTAATTAGATAGTGTTGGATGATAGGTTGGACTTGAGGATCTCTGAGGTCTTTTCCAACCTGGTTTATTATTCTATTCTATTCTATTCTATTCTATTCTATTCTATTCTATTCTATTCTATTCTATTCTATTCTATTCTATTCTTCTATTCTAGTCTATTCTAGTCTACTACTCTAGTCTAGTCTACTCTCTAGTCTAGTCTACTCTAGTCTAGTCTACTCTAGTCTATATAACACATAGCACCCCATTTACATTGAGAAACAGGAGAAATGTGGGAAAGGGGTTTGTACTGAAGACAGCATTACTATAAGTTGCAGGAAAATAAGTGCCTACCTTCTTACATATTTCTTACATTGCTTCATTAAGTTTTGTCAAAAAACCCTGGCCCAAATTGTTACTTCAGAGAGACACACTGTCAGAGATAGTTGTTTGAAAGCCATACAATGAAAATAACTACCTGGTTAAATGGCATTTTTAGCCACTTATCTTAATATAATTTTCTCTGTAGTAGATCTTATGTTTGGTTAGGTGAGTAAGGGGTGTTTGGGAAGCCTGCTGGTATTTTAGTGAAAATAGAACTTTGACTTGCTCAGCTCTGGGGTTGTTAGAAAAACCTAAAAAGAATGACATTTTGCAATGTTACTGTGCTTTGTGCCGCACAGCAACTGTTAAGGTCTCTTACACAAATATTATAGTCTTACAGCATAAAGGACAACGCAGTGTTTGTCCTGTGTTTGGGTTTCCTTGGATACAAATTTGGCAGCTTGGTTAATCAAGAGTGGTGAACTCAATAATGCTGTAATCAGAAAGGATTTTCTACAAAGCATTTCAAAGGTTCAATTTCTTGCAAAAGAGGAAAAAAACCCAGGCCTTTTAATGGACCATTGTGATAACCACTTTCTTCTGATTTAGTCCTACTATTGCTGGGCTACTGAACAAATACAGGCCAAGGTAACTACGCATTCCAGGTCAGCTACAAGGTATTGATTAAAAAAAGGTACTGATTAAAAAAAGAAGCTTTGCAGAGGGACCTCAACAGGCTGGACAGATGGGCAGAATCCAACGGCATGAGACTGAACACATCCAAGTGCTGGGTTCTGCACATTGGCCACAGCAACCCCAGGCAGTGCTACAGGCTGGGGGCAGAGTGACTGGAGAGTGGCCAGGCAGAGAGGGAACTGGGGGTGCTGGCTGATGGTAGGCTGAACATGAGCCTGGAGTGCGCCCAGGTAGCCAAGAGGGCCAATGACATCCTGGCCTGCATCAGGAACAGTGTGGCCAGCAGGAGCAGGGAGGTCATTCTGCCCCTGTATACTGCACTGGTTAGGTCACACCTTGAGTCCTGTGTCCAGTTCTAGGTCCCTCAGTTTAGGAAGGATGTTGACTTGCTGGAACGTGTCCAGAGAAGGGCAACAAAGTTGGTGAGGGGTTTGGAACACAAGCCCTTTGAGGAAAGGCTGAGGGAGCTGGGATTGCTCAGCTTGGAGAGGAGGAGACTCATGGGTGACCTTATTGCTCTCTACAACTACCTGAAGGGAGGTTGTAGCCAGGTAGGGGGTTGGTCTCTTCTCCCAGGCAGCCAGTACCAGAACAAGAGGACACAGTCTCAGGCTGCACCAGGGGAGGTTTAAGCTGGATGTTAGGAAGAAGTTCTACACAGAGAGAGTGATTGCCCATTGGAATGGGATGCCCGTGGAGGTGGTGGAGTCACCATCATTGGAGGTGTTCAGGAGGAGACTTGATGGGGTGCTTGGTGCCATGGTTTAGTTGTTTAGGTGGGTTGGATTGGTTGAAGGGTTGGACGTGATGATCTTGAAGGTCTCTTCCAACCTGATTTATTCAATTCTATTGTATTCCATTCTATTGTAAAATGCAGTCACTTTCTCCTGAAAATCTCTGATGTATCATCAGATTGCAGACTTTTGACTATCTATCTTAGGAATGTATGGTATTACTAAATCATATCAGAGAATGATTTGTTCTTTAAAGTAGACAGATAAATTGACCAGGAAGGTTTAAATACAAACAATCAAACAAAGCAGTTACCTAAGTGAAAATAATACCACATTTGCCATGTTTGCCTAGCTGCTGAGTGAGTAGATACTCATGCAGTACTACCTCTTTGCAGGGTGCTTTTCAGGATTGGGTGGTTTTGTTTATTTGCTTTAGATCATACTTAATTTTGCACAGTGACACACAAGTCAATGTAGTCAGAGAGGAAAAGGCCTTAGTATCCTAAACCAAGAAAAAAACAGTATTATCCTTTTCTTGTAATTCATACTTAATGGTATAGTATTTTCACCTAGTTTCACAGTATCACAGTGTCACTAAGGTTGGAAGAGACCTCAAAGATCATCAAGTCCAACCTGTCACCACAGACCTCATGACTAGACCATGGCACCAAGTGCCACGTCCAATCCCCTCTTGAACACCTCCAGGGATGGTGACTCCACCACTTCCCTGGGCAGCACATTCCAATGGCAAATGACTCTCTCTGTGAAGAACTTTCTCCTCACCTCAAGCCTAAACATGCCCTGGTGCAGCTTGAGACTGTGTCCTCTTGTTCTGGTGCTGGTTGCTAGAGAGAGGAGACCAACCTCTTCCTGGCTACAACCACCCTTCAGGTAGTTGTAGAGAGCAATGTGGGCATCCCTGAGCCTCCTCTTCTCCAGGCTAAGCAACCCCAGCTCCCTCAGCCTCTTCTCATAGGGCTTGTGCTTGAGGCCTCTCACCAGCCTTGTTGCCCTTCTCTGGACACGTTCAAGTGTCTCGATGTCCTTCCTAAACTGAGGGGCCCAGAACTGGACACAAGACTCAAGGTGTGGCCTAACCAATGCAGAGTACAGGGGCAGAATGACTTCCCTGCTCCTGCTGGCCACACTATTCCTAATGCAGGCCAGGATGCCGTTCAAAAGCATACATAGAGGAACTGAGCACCTAAAAGAAATATAAGGGAAGGTAGTACATTTTGAAATTGGATTTGAAACAAAAGACTGAAGAAACAAGAGGCTGGTTGTTTCCCCCATTTTTTATTTTCCTATTTTCATAAAATTAGGCACTTTATGTGCTATTTCTTCCTTGAAAAATCTCCACACAGTGGCAGAAATAAGATGAAGAAGGAAGTCATAGACTCAAGAGTCTAATTTTGGATCCTCTCTCATTAGAATTTTTAGCACATACAACAGCTGGCAAATTATATTAGAAATCAGAAGGGATGAATTGAACATTGGAAAGAAAACAACTGAAAGTTTTCAGTGTAACAGGGTAAGTTTACATTTATCAGAAATGAGAATCATATCAAAGATGAGACAGGCAAGAGATAAAGAGAACAACTAAACAAAGGAATACTACAAGCATGCTTTTCTTTGGAAATAATCTAAGGTCACATTGAGAATAAAGACCACAGGAAAAGAAATGCTTGCCTATGATTAATTCTGCCTACAACTAAATCAGTTCCTATGTATATACATTTTTATTTTGGAGGATTACAGACTAGCAGCTTTTGCTAAATCATTAGTTCCTCATTAGATGCTTTAACTTTTTAGGAGGATATAAGGCAGAACCCTTATTGCTGACTACAACTACCCGAAGGGAGGTTGTAGTCAGGTGGGGGCTGGTCTCTTCTCCCAGACAACCAGCACCCGAATAAGAGGACACAGTCTCAAGGTGCACCAGGGGAGGTTTAGGCTGGATGTTAGGAAGAAGTTCTTCCCAGAAAGAGTGATTTGCCATTGGAAT
This sequence comes from Picus viridis, assembly GCA_033816785.1. Lineage (NCBI taxonomy): Eukaryota > Metazoa > Chordata > Aves > Piciformes > Picidae > Picus > Picus viridis. The sequence goes on from CM066566.1 coordinate 10,931,549, forward strand.
GGACTGACCAGGGAGGTGGTGGAGTCACCATCCCTGGAGGTACAATACAATACAATACACCAGGTTGAAAGAGACCTTCAAGATCATCGTGTCCAACCCATCAACCAGTCCAACCCACCTAAACAACTAAACCATGCAGCCAAGCACCCCAGCAAGTCTCCCCCTGAACACCTCCAATGAAGGTGACTCCACCACCTCCACAGGCAGCCCATTCCAATGGGCAATCACTCTCTCTGTATAGAACTTCTTCCTAACATCCAGCCTAAACCTCCCCTGGTGCAGCCTGAGACTGTGTCCTCTTGTTCTGGTACTGGCTGCCTGGGAGAAGAGACCAACCTGTGCCTGGCTACAACCTCCCTTCAGGTAGTTGTAGAGAGCAATAAGGTCACCCCTCAGTCTCCTCTTCTCCAGGCTAAGCAACCCCAGCCTTTCCTCATAGGGCTTGTGTTCCAAACCCCTCACCAGCTTCTTTGCCCTTCTCTGGACACGTTCCAGCAAGAGGTGTTTAGGAAGAGACTGGATGGGGCACTTGGTGCCATGGTTTAGTTGATTAGATAGTGTTGGATGATGGGTTGGACTTGATCTCAGATGTCTCTTCCAACTTGGTTAATTAAATTCTATTCTATTCTATTCTAGTCTAGTCTAGTCTAGTCTAGTCTAGTCTAGTCTAGTCTAGTCTAGTCTAGTCTACTGGCAGTGAAAATTATTTTTCTTCAGGTAATCAAACAACTCTGTAAGAAAATTTGTGGAATTTGCTTTCATCTGGTTCTCTGGGCTACCCCATGTGCATGAGATACAAGGTTTGTCAAATCATTTTTTTGCAGTGCAAGTATTGGTTAGTTCTCCAGGCGCTAATGACATAAAGAGCTAGAAATAATTTACTAGGGCAAAATAATTTTCTATCAAAGAAACTTCCAGTGCTCTCAAATCTAGCAGAGGAAGCAAAGCGGTGTGAGATTTCACTGCAGACAGCTTGCTGCAGGCTGTGTCTCAAGCTGAGATCAAAAAAGCAAAATAGGTGGAACATAATGAACAGCATGGCTCCTATGTCTTCTAGGTACTTCAGTCACATGGGCCTTATTTGAACAACTGCTTAGTATTTATATTCCCAGATCATTAATAAATGGACTACAAAGCACAGAGTGTCCTATATCAGAAAGAACACACATTAAATTCAGCAAGTACCAGTGAAAATTGACTAAAGATTTACTAAAACTTCTGTGAGTAATGTTTGATGCATAAACAAGATAAATTAGAATGCAAAATAATGATATGTAATTGTAGTAGCGATATTGAGAGATATAAGAGAAGAAAAACTTCTCTTTTTGTCTCACATCTTATGCTGAGTGTAATTCAGTGAAGACAAAAAGTCATCACACAAGAAATGCAAAACTGTTTCTATCTAACAATTAATCATCAGAGAAGCTGATGAAACAAGGTTGATTCAAAAACAGGTTTGGACATAGAATCATAGAATCAATGTTGGAAGAGACCTGAAAGACCATCAAGTCCAACCTGTCACCCAAGACCTCATGACTACTAAACCATGGCACCAAGTGCCACGTCCAATCCTTTTTGAACACCTCTAGGGATGGTGACTCCACCACCTCCCTAGGCAGCACATTCCAATGGTCAATAACTCTTTCTGTGAAGAACTTCCTCCTTACCTCCAGCCTAAACTTCTGCAGCTTCAAACTGTGCAGCTTCAAACTGTGTCCTCTTGTTCTGGAGCTGGTTGCCTGGGAGAAGAGACCAACCCCCTCCTGGCTACAACCTCCCTTCAGGTAGTTGTAGAGAGCAATAAGGTCTCCTCTGAGCCTTCTCTTCTGCAAGCTAAGCAAGCCCAACTCCCTCAGGCTCTCCTTGTAGGGCTTGTGCTCCAAACCCCTCCCCAGCCTCGCTGCCCTTCTCTGGACACGTTCCAGCAAGTCAACATCTTTCCTAAACTGAGAGGCCCAGAACTGGACACGGTCCTCAAGGTGTGGCCTAACCAGCGCTGACTACAGGGGCAGAATGACTTCCCTGCTCCTCCTGGCCACACTGTTCCTGATACAGGCCAGGATGCCTTTGGCCCTCTTGGCCATCTGAGCACACTGCTCGCTCATGTTCAGCCTACTATCAACCAATACCCCCAGGTCCTTTTCTGCCTGGCTGCTCTTCAGCCACTCTGACCCCAGCCTGTAGCACTGCATGGGGTTGTTGTGACCAAAGTGCGGCACCTGAAACTTGGACTTGTTAAATGCCATCATGTTGGACTCTGCCCATCTGTCCAGCCTGTCAAGGTCCCTCTGGAGAGCCCTTCTACCCTCTAACAGATCAACTCCAGCTCCCAACTTGGTGTCATCTGCACAGGAAACGGTTTAATCAGCAGTGGCAAATTTAAAGCAAAAAGAAAAATCAAAAATAATTACTTGACCAAGTGCTTGATAAGGATGTCCAGCATCTCTCTGTTCTTCTCTGGCAACTTATGCACAAGTGCATGCACTGCCTCAACTCTGTAGTTCTGATCATCTGACTCTGTTGAACAGAAAACAAACATTGTTGATCAATTGCAGCACGTGTGGTGATACCACTACAAATGTATGGCAATACACACATGCATCACAAGAAACCAGAAATAATTACCCTTTAAAATGATGAGGACAATTTGATTATTTTTATTACAACATTCTGAAATCTGCATTTCAAGTAACTCTCCAAAAGCAGTTACTACCAATACTGGAACAAACAAGATTAGTGGCAGTGTTGATCCAATGTGTTGCTTCAGTGGAATCCAAGGTTTTACTCCTAGTTATTTAAAATATCTAAAAGCCTTCAGTGTTTTTTATTTATATCAGTTCAAGGGGAAATGGGGAAATAACTTCAAATTCTACACTGGAGTCATTATAAACGCAGTCTTAGTATCTCTGTAAATAATTACTCCAGTTGTGAAAAGGTGATAATTATCCACCCTCCCATTTCTCCAGGCAAACTGGAAAAGTACGTTTCTGGATGAGAGGGATGAATGCTGCAAACTAATTATCAGCCTATAAAAGACATATAAACAAAGTTTCAAATGTTCATGCACAAAGTAGTCACACAGAACATCTGAAAAGATCAGAGTAAACCACTGAACTGCTTCACCTAGTGTGACTTCTGTTTTGAGGGCGTTCATGAGGCACTGTGCTGTCACATACAGTGAACGAGGGAGAATTTGGATCCATGTCTGGATCACTGAATAACAGACCAAAGAGAAAACTAAGGATCATAACAGTGAGGGGATTAAGAGCTAGAAGCAATATTACTTTTAAGAAAGTCTATTTATTACTTTACTTACTAACAGCAACAATGAAATCTTTGTGCAGCTTAAAAGTCATCAGTGGTTCTGAAAGACACCTGGTGGTAGGAAAAGAAAAAGAAACTTTTAAAAAGGGCATTACTCAAAGACTATGTTAAAATTGATGATCTGGATGAGGGGATTGAGACAGTCATCAACAAATTTGCAGATGACACCAAGTTGGGAGCGGATGTTGATCTGTTAGAGAGTAGAAGGGCTCTGCAGAGGGACCTCAACCTACTGAACAGATGGGCAGAGTCCAATATGATGGCATTCAACAAATCCAAGTGCTAGGTGCTGCACTTTGGCCACAGCAACCCCATGCAGAGCTACAGGCTGGGGTCAGAGTGGCTGGAGAGCTGCCAAACAGAGAGGGACCTGGGGGTGCTGATTGACAGCCACTTAAACATGAGCCAGCAGTGTGTCCAGGTGGCCAAGAAGGCCAACGGCATCCTGGCCTGCATTAGGAAAAGTGTGGCCAGCAGGAGCAGGGAGGTCATTGTGCCCCTGTGCTCTGCTTTGGTTAGCCCACACCTTGAGTCCTGTGTCCAGTTCTGGGCCCCTCAGTTTAAGAAGGACATTGAGACACTTGAATGTGTTGTTTGGATGGCCAGGATGACAAAGTAGGAACATCTGTCTGTGATACTGTGTCCAGAGAAGGGCAACAAGGCTGGTGAGACGCCTTGAGCACAAGCCCTATGAGAAGAGCTGGAATTGTTTAGCCTGGAGAAGAGGAGGCTCAGGGGAGAACTCATTGCTCTCTACAGCTACCTGAAAGGTGGTTGTAGCCAGGAATGGGGTGGTCTCTTCTCTCTAGCAACCAGCACCAGAACAAGGGGACACAGTATCAAGCTGTGCCAGGGCAAGTTTAGGCTGGCGGTGAGGAGGAAGTTCTTCACTGAGAGAGTCGTTCGCCATTGGAATGTGCTGCCCAGGGAGGTGGTGGAGTCACCATCCCTGGAGGTGTTCAAGAGGGGATTGGACGTGGCACTTGGTGCCATGGTCTAGTCTTGGGGTCTGTGGTGACAGGTTGGACTCGATGATCTTCGAGGTCTCTTCCAACCTTAGTGATACTGTGATACTGTGATACCATGAGAGTGGTGAAGCCCTGGAATGGGTTGCCCAGGGAGGTGGTTGAGGCCCCATCCCTGGAGGTGTTTAAGACCAGGCTGGATGAGGCTCTGGCCAGCCTGATCTAGTGTGGGGTATCCCTGCCCATGGCAGGGGGTTGGAACTAGATGATCCTTGTGGTCCCTTCCAACCCTGACCGATACTATGATAGCATGAAACCTCCCGGTGCACAGCTTAAGGGATTCAGAAAAGACAGACTGAGCACAACATGTTTTGTGGTTAAGGCAGACAATTTCAAATACAACCATGGAATTACATTAAACTCTGCCAAATTGAGGTCTATATAAGGCATGACTACCTTAAGAAGGCACAAAGTGTGTAAGAAATTTTAGATTATTACACATAATTACAGGCACACCAGGAAAGACAACAATATACTCAGTTATTATCATGCTAATGAATACAAGAAATGTTAGGATGATATAAATAGGAAAAAGATTAAATTGGGCAGAAAAGCAATACTGAGATTGAATTGGGCAGAAAAGCAACACTGAGATTTGTGTAGCATCATACTTACCTGAGGTAGTTTTAAGTCCACTTGTTATTGTTTTATTGTCCCAAAGTTCCATATCAATATCCATATCAGGAGGAGATTTAGGGGCTGGTAGAAATTTGAATTATGATTGTGTTATAGTTTGACTAAAACACTAACTAGAACAGCAGCAAAACAGAAGCTAACAGATGAGTCATTTAGCTCATGTGATTTTTATCTTCTAATCTCTGTCAAAGTATTAAAAACTAACTTGGATGCTAATATTTAGTACCTGTAAACAATAACTATATGCACTATATAGAAGTGTAAAGTAAGACCAAGTCAGCAGGGAATCACTCATGTATTTGGCTTAGACACTCAAACCCAGGCATCAGAGAGCCAAATTAGTATGAAAAGTGAAAGACCAGAAATTTATCTGTTAAACTGTGTTCTGTGGTGTTACAGGACTAAGCTTTAGAATATTTGTCAAATAATCCAAACAGATACCAACAAACAGAACTGTAAAAGAACTGCATTTTGTCAGTAATTTGCTCACTGATTACAAGCAGAAATTGAATTCTAAGGCACGCAAGAAACTAGTTGGATCACTTTTTAAGACTGGAAATACAATTCAGTGGCAGTGAATGCACACATTTTCTGAGCACAGCAGTTGAGACAAAAGGGAGTGCACCACAGACCCTGCACACTGGAAAAGTTTCACTTCAGATACTTACAAAATATGGTATTCATCAGCTTTTGCACCTTAGAGTTGACACCACCTATTCTGTACAGCCCCAGGATTGTAATACCTATGTTGGGAAAACAAGTACAATGGAAATCATTGAAGCAGGGTTACAATATACTCTGATGAGTCCTTGGTTTTCAAACCATCTAAATGTATTTATGGAAAATGGTCTATTCTTGAGTACTGCTCTACCCTACCGTGTTATTTTTAGTTGTTTAGTTGTTTAGGTGGGTTGGATTGGTTGATGGGTTGGACGTGATGATCTTGAAGGTCTCGCAACCTGGTGTATTGTATTGTATTGTATTGTATTATCTTCTGGGCTATTAACAACTGCATTCCACTGAATCCACACCACACTATACACTAATGATAATTCTACATTTACAAAATCCTTTTGCAAAGAAATGGCTTGTATCACAAACAAGGAGTTAGATAGGAAGAGTGAAAAATAATACCCCAAAGCAGTCTGCAAACACATTGGATGTAAACAACTTTACCTCACCAAGACTTCAGTGGAAATTACTATGCATCTACATTTGCTTAGACCATCAGTGTTGCACAGAGAGACCTCACAGCTTTTGGAGTAGAAGAGAACTGCATGCTGACAGTTCAGTCCATGGACAAGAAAAGGCTACCTCCTTTTAAGGAAGATAATACAGCTACACCTCTTCTTTTGGATAGGAGTAATCACAAACTTGCAGTGAGTTGCAACATAACACTTCATCAGGAGAATGAGTACTGGTTTCTTTTTGTACATTCCTACTTCAAAACTGAGTTTCTACAGATTTAAAAATTGGATGAACCATGTACAAAATGGGTGAATAAAATGACATGAGTTATGCTCTGCATAAAAGATGTTTCAGCAGAGTATTCACGGCACTTGATCGTCAGGTTTCACATCAAAAACCAAAGTGGGGAGCTGAGGCTCCCTACAGTTTAACTATGAGAAAACACAGTTTGGTGCACACAAACTGAAGATTAAAGATGAGTGTAACTGTGCATTATGCTGTCTAGACAATGTGAAATTACCAGAATTGTTTAAAAGACCTCTTAAGGATATGTTAAGACTGTTGGAACTTGTAGACACAGCATTAACTGTAAAGCACACAGACACAATATCAAAAGTACAAACCAAATGATGGACACACTCCAGAGCAGTGGAAAACTGTGCAGAATTAATCAAAGCAATATTTGAGAAGAAATACTCATCATAAACTAGTATAGAATCTGTGATTTAATACACACCTCTTGTTTCTACAGCATGAATACATTTCCTCACGAAGTTGAAACCTGCTTCATTTAAGAACACTATGGAGAGAAGAATAAAAGGTAATTATTTTCTAACTTACCAGTACACAAAATCTGTTTGGCTACATTCACATTAGTAAAAAAAGGACTGATACACATTTATCTATGAGATAATCTATGAGATTATTTACCTGTGAGATTATTGCTGTCTACCACTACCTGAAGGGTGGTTATAGCCAGGAGGGGGCTGGTCTTTTCTCCCAGGCAACCAGCACCAGAACAAGAGGACACAGTCTCAAGCTGTGCCAAGGGAGGTTTAGGCTGGATGTTAGGAAGAAATTCTTCATAGAGAGAGTGATTGGCCATTGGAATGGGCTGCCCAGGGAGGTGGTGGAGTCACCATCATTGGAGGTGTTTAGGAATAGACTGGATAGGGTGCTTGGTGCCATGGTTTAGTTGATTAGATGGTGTTGGGTGACAGGTTGGACTCAATGATCTCAAAGGTATTTTCCAACCTGGTCTGGTCTGGCCTGGTCTGGTCCATTCCATTCCATTCCATTCCATTCCATTCCATTCCATTCCATTCCATTCCATTCCATTCCATTCCATTCCATTCCATTCCATTCCATTTTAAGAGTCTTTTCCAGCATAAATAATGCTATGATTTTATTTCAACACACTAGCATGTATTTACATTTAGGTGTACAGACTACTGAGAAAAAACTTTAACAGATTTGTTAAACACACTGTATCGGTGTTGTCAATCAACTTTTCTTCCAAATTTATGTTTGATAGTGATACAGCAGTTGAAGACTTTCCCACAATTTACATAGTTTAGGAGGTGCTTTTGTGTAACCCAGTCATGTAATTCCACAGTTATTTCATAGCAATGGAAAGAACATATTAAATAATTACTATCTAAAATGCACACCTATCCAGAAACTATGGCATGACAGAAATCTAGGAATATTTATTAACTCTACATATAGAGCAAGCTTACTTTCCTCCTTCTTGCTAATAATGGCTGGCAGTGTGTAGATCTGTAAAACAAACAAACAAAAAGGGCAGTAAGTCAATGTTTGTGCTTCAAATCATTCATTGTGTGGTTTGTTGGTAGTTGTAATGAATGTATCAGCTTGCTGTTAGGGGAAAGCCAGCCTTGCCTTTCACCTTCTCCTGATATTTACCCCCACAGCACTCACCCAGGTTGACAGCCCTGTGCTAAAACAGGTAGCTAAAATGTGCTAGAAGTCAGCTTTTGCAGATTGCAACCACGTTAAATTTCAATACAGACACTGGTCTAATTTCTGTACTATTTCAGTCAAGCAAGCAGCTTGTAAAAATACTCATCTAAGGTGCAAATTTTCCCCCTTGGATACAGGTCTGGCATCACCCTCATTCCCTGACTGTTTTAAGAGTAGATTAATAGTGGGAAGAAATCTCAGACAAGCCTGTCTCTTAGTAGCTTTCAACACATTTTTATGGTCTCTGCTGTGCCACTCAAGATGGTGCTAATTGCTTACTCCATGGTGCTGCCCAGGGCATAAAATATACCACTTGACAAATGTTATCTTAACCATGAATTCTATTAGACAATATGCTATCTGAGTACTTAATCATTAAATATCTTAACGTAGTAATACATAACTAAAGGCTTAAATTCACCAATGGTTCTGCTTTTCTACTTTGTATCTGTCTTCACTGTATACGTGTGACAGTGTCTCACAAAGAACAGAACTGTATTTGCCTGTCCTGTAACAGAGCATCTGAAAAGCATATTAGCTTCTCTTTTTTCTTTTCTTTTCTTTTAATTAAAAAAAATAAATGTATGTGACACAAAACTGTAAAGAGAAAGTGAAAAAAAAATATATCCTTACTGGTTCTTTTCCATCCATAGCTTCAAGCCAAAGTTTTCTGTTGGATTCTGAAAATGCTTGCAGTGTGATAATTCCAGGTCTATCAAAAGCATACACAGACACTGAGGTTACCAATTTCTTTTTCTACAACAGTAGTCAAAGTCAGAGTGCAAATGCATATTGACATGAAGGGAATATACAAGAGTCAAAAGTTAAGGAAAGTTCATAGCTTCTGAGACAGTGTGACAAACTGGAGCTAAATTTAAAAATAGGTCTGTTTTTCAAAAGTTTGGAACTGTAACATCTAATTTTAGGTGCCTACAACCCTCTGATAGATATTAGGCACCTCTATATTGCAAGATGAGTTACAGGCGTGCAAATGGCATTCCACATAACCCATATTTCACTGGGGACGTACTTAGGGTGAAAAATCCTCAGTATTCCAGCACTGTGTTGTATTTTAAGAACTTCCTCACATTCTTAGTCATTACTGACATCAGTACAAACATCCACTACTTCCTTGGTGAATACCAAACCTACTGGAAAAGAAAACTTTCCATCAGCCTCCCACCAGGGAGGTGGTTGAGGCCCCATCCCTGGAGGCGTTTAAGACCAGGCTGGATGAGGCTCTGGCCAGCCTGATCTAGTGTGGGGTGTCCATGCCCATGGCAGGGGGATTCGAACTAGATGATCTTTGTGGTCCCTTCCAACCCTGACTGATACTATGATAGTCAAATCCTTACAACAATTACAAAGTAGCTTTCTATTCTACCACCTTTTCAATCTTCCCTCTAAGTTCTCAGTATGCCTTTAACTTCTAGGCCAGGCACATTTGCAATAACCACAATGTCTAAAAGGAATAAATAGCATGTAAAAAGAGGCCATAAATGTCTCTTCAATGAGACCCTAAAGAACTGCAGATGGAAGTAATTATTCTGTGCATTTTTTTTGAACTGTGGACGTTCTAGCAGAGTAAAGGACAGAGAAGGGACAACACTCAGTTGTGAATGTCACAATGGCACTGCCACAGATGAGTCTAATAAATGCAATTCTCCTTAGAATTACAACTACTAATTTCAAACTCAACCTGTCCATTCAAGCTTAGGAACAATAGTCTCAGTATTTCACCATGTCACAGTATCACTAAGGTTGGAAGAGACCTCGAAGATCGAGTCCAACCTGTCACCACAGACCCCATGACCAGGCCATGGCACCAAGTGCCATGTCCAATCCCCTCTTGAATACCTATTTGTTCATATCAAATTTGTATTTCTTAAATCTGAACCCACTGAGAAGTCTAATTTAGAAAAATAAATTACTGTGTTTGAAAATTCCAAAGGAGCCTCCAAACTCTCAGGTAAAGACAGCAGTTGTGACTGGAATTTAAAATGACAATCACATTCATGAAGTATTTCATAAGGAGGTGACTACAAAAGTCAGTCCACCTATGATATTTTAAGGGGAAAATTAATTCAATATTTCTCTTTATTCCCAAGCTTGAAAAAAAAATACTTTTAGAAAGTGTTGTGCACATATACTTTGAATTTAGAAAAGCAGTTCTAAATTATCTTATGTATGTAAGAGAGCTTCTACAAGAGGCTCAACAGGGCTCTGGGAAAACTGATCCAGTTGAAGAGGCCCCTCCTTACTGCAGAGGAGGTTGGACTAGATGACCTTTGGAAATCCCTTTCAACCCAGACAATTCTATGATTTTATAATTATAATGAATGTTTTTGCATGTCCTTTCTCTTATCTTCAATTGGTCTGACAAAAGAGGCTCCATGTTGGAGTTAAATTTGGCTGGCGCCCAGTCACCAGAGGTGTCCTCAGAGATTCAGTACTGGTGCCTGTCCTCTTTAATATCTTTCTTAGTCTTCTGGATGAGGGGCTGAGTGTACCCTCAGTAAATTGCACCAAGTTGGGTGGCTGTGCCACTGTTCTAGAGGGTAGGGAAGCTTGACAGCAGGATCTGGACAGGCTAGATTGATGGGCCAAGACTGATCTTATCAAGTTCAACAAAGCCAAGTACATGGTCTTGCACGTGGGTCACAACAACCACATGGTAAGCCACAGACTTGGGGATGTGTGGTTGGAAATCTGCCACTTGGAGAGGGACCTGGGAGTATTGGTTGATAGTGCACTGAATATGAATCAGCAGCGTGCCCAGTTGGCCAAGAAATCCAGTGGGATCCTGGCTTGTATTAGAAACATGGTGGCCAGCAGGAACAGGGAGGTGATCATCCTCTATACTCAGTACTGGTGAGGTCACACCTTGAATATTGTGTTAAGTTCTGGGCCTCTCATTATAGGAAGGACATTGAGGTGCTAGAACATGTCCAGAGAAGGGCAATAAGGCTTGTGAATGGCCTGGAGCATATGACCTACAAGGAGCATCTGAGGGAGCTGGGGTTGTTCTGTCTAAGGAAGAGGCAGCTGAGGGGAGACCTTACTGCTCGCTGCAACTACTGAAGGGAGGTTGGAGCAAGGAGGGGGCCAGCCTCTTCTCCTTGATGACAAGTGACAAGACTAGAGGAAATGGTTACAAGCTGCACATGGAGAGATTTAGGCTGGATGTTAGGAAATATTTCTTCAGTAAAAGAGTTATCAAATATTGGAATGGTCTGCCTAGGACAGTGGTGGAATCAGCATCCACGGGAGTGTGTGGTGTGGACCTGATGCTTAGGGACATGGCCTAGGGTTGACCCTTCAGTACTGAGTTGAAGGTTGGACTGGATGATCTTTGAGGTCTCTGCCAATCAGGTGTATTCTGTGATCATATCCAGAAACAATTTCAAATAAAATTGTAGAAGTAATTTTGAAATAAGAAAAAATAATGTGCTGTCATCCATTTATGAAAGATAGATATTGTTACAGAATACCTTTATTAATAGGTATTTATAAAAATATTTCTGTTCTGTTCCTGAAAGAGGGCAGTCAGATGTGCTATAGGTTCTGTAAGAATACATATTGGCTTTGCATGTGAGTATGACGTAGTTAAGGCAATACATATGTAGCATAGTTAATTTTGTTAGAAAGCCAAGTCTGAACAAATTACTGTCTTGAAAGCCTAGTCTGTCTACCTACAAGTGCCAACAGAGAGGGACCTGGGGGTGCTGATCGACAGCTGCCTAAACATGAGCCAGCAGTGTGCCCAGGTGGCCAAGAAGGCCAACGGCATCCTGGCCTGCATTAGGAATAGTGTGGCCAGCAGGAGCAGGGAGGCCATTGTGCCCCTGTACTCTGCATTGGTTAGGCCACACCTTGAGTCCTGTGTCCAGCTCTGGGTGCCTCAATTTAGGAAGGACATCGAGACACTTGAATGTGTCCAGAGAAGGGCAACAAGGCTGGGGAGAGGCCTTGAGCACAGCCCTATGAGGAGAGGCTGAGGGAGCTGGGGTTGTTTAGCCTGGAGAAGAGGAGGCTCAGGGGAGACCTCATTGCTCTCTACAACTACCTGAAAGGTGGTTGTAGCCAGGAAGAGGTTGGTCTCTTCTCTCTAGCAACCAGCACCAGAACAAGAGGACACAGTCTCAAGCTGCGTCAGGGGAAGTTTAGGCTCGAGGTGAGGAGAAAGTTCTTCACCAAGAGAGTGATTCGCCATTGGAATGGGCTGCCCAGGGAGGTGGTGGAGTCACCGTCCCTGGAGGTGTTCAAGAGGGGATTGGATGTGGCACTTTGTGCCATGGTCTAGTCATGAGGTCTGTGATGACAGGTTGCACTCGATGATCTTTGAGGTCTCTTCCAACCTTGGCGATACTATGCTACTGTGCTACTGTGAAGTGAACTGAGAAATACATATTCCTATTAGAGAAGTAATTATTATACATTGGTGGCAAGTACTGTTACTTTTAATTATTTTCAGTTTGTTAATACAGTGAAAAAAAATCAAACCTCTCAAATACTTCGATGTCGAAACAGAAACGCTTGTCAATTGAATCTGTCTTTCTCCTGATGCAAGATTTCAGCTTGAATATTTCTGGTGAGCTTGTGACAAGACCATTCTAAAGAAAACAAGACAAACCAAAATTAATACAGGCAGTATGTTGATTTATCTTGGCTTTACATCTTAAATGTAACCATGTGAACAGTCCAAAGAATATGCCTTAAGATATGGATCAAAATAATTTAGGAACATATACAATAATTTCTCTGTATAGAAAGTCAGATGACAGTTGAGAGCTTTCTGTCACTTATTTGTAATTTAATCATTATATTTCAGAAGACTCCCAAAACAAAACACTTTACAAACATCTGCATACATAACTTGATTATAACATGATTCGATTGGGAAAGCTAAAGATCTGATAGAAATAGAATAGAATAGAATAGAATAGAATAGAATAGAATAGAATAGAATAGAATAGAATAGAATAGAATAGAATAGAATAGAATAGAATCGAATCTGGCCTGGGACATCAAGGGCAACAAGAAAAGATTCCATACATACATCATTGATAAAAGGAAGACTTAGGAAAATATGAGCCCTCTCCAGAAGGAAATGGGAGACCTCACTATCTGGGATATGGAAAAGGTTGAGATACTCAATGACTTTTTTGTCTTGGTCTTCACCGGCAAGTGTTCCTGCTACACAATCCAAATCAGAGAAAGTGAAGGCAGGGGCAAAAAGAATGAAGAACTGCCCACTGTAGGAGATCAGATTTGAGATCATCTAAGGAACCTGAACGTGCATGAGTTCATGGGACCTAATGAGATACATCTGTGGGTCCTCAGGGACCTGATGGATGAAGTGTTAGTGGCAGCCTGGGGAAGTTCCCACTGACTGGTAAAGGGGGAACATAGCCCCCATTTTTAAAGTGAAAAAAAGAAGACCTGGGGAACTACAGGAGAGTCAGTTTCACATCTGTGCCTGGCAAGATCATCAGAGCAGATCCTCCTGGAAACTGTACTGAGAACTATAGAAACACGGTGATTGGTGACAGTCAGCATGATTTCACTAAAGGCAAATTGTGCTTAACAAACTTAGTGGCCTTCTACGATGAGGTTACAGCATTGGTGAACAAGGGAAGAGCAACTGGCATCATCTGCCTGGACTTGTGTGAAGCATTTGACCCTGTCCCACATGACATCCTTGTCTTTAAACTGGAGAGACAGAATTGGACCACTTGGTGGACAAGGAATAGGATGGATGGTTGCACTCAGAGTTAAACTCGGCTCAACAAGAGAGGGTAAACTGCACTCAATAGCTTGGTGTCATCAGCAAAGTGGTTGAGGGTACACTGGCTCATAGAATCATACCATCACAGAATCATTTAGGTTCTAAAAGACCTTTAAGACTATTGAGTCCAATTATAAACCTAACACTGATAAGTCTGGCACTACACTACGTCCATAAACCCAATGTCTGCACATCTTTTAAATGCCTCCAGGAATGGTGACTCAACCATCTCCCTAGGCACACAGTTAGAGTGCTTGACAACCCTCTAAGAGAAGAATTTTTTCCTAACATGCAACCTAAAATTTCCCTGGGGCAACTTGAGGCCAACTCTTCTCATTCTATGGGGAACTACAGGCCAGTCTGTATGACCTTAATCCATGGGAAGGTGATAAAGAGAATAATCCTGGAAAGCATTTCCAAACATATGGAGGACAGAAAGGTAGCTGGAGGTAGTCAGCGTGGATTTAATGAGAGGGGAATCATGAAGGATCAGCTTGATAGTCTTTTACAATGTGATGAATGGGTCAGTAGATGATGGAAGAACAAAAAAAATATTATTTCAACTTTAGCTAGACTTTTGACACTATATCCTATTACATCAGGATGTTTCCTACTACATCCTCACAGCCAAACTTGTGAAGTACAGGATAGATAATAGATGTTGAAGTAGACTGAAAATTGGCTGAACTGCTGAGATCATATCAGAAGTCCAGCTTCTGCCAGTGCCTAGTAGTATGCCCAAGGGGTCAATACTGGGGCAAGCACTGTTTAGAATGAACAGGAATAAAGCTATGCACCAGCAAAGACGGATGCTGACAGGATGGACAGCAGCTTGGCAAGAAAGAACCTGCAAGTTTTTATGAACAACGAACTGAGCATGAGCCAGCAATGTGCACTTGCAGCAAAGGCCAAAGACATCTTTGGCTGCATCAGGCAGAGCGCTAGCAGCACATAAAGCAGAGTATCACCCTTTAGTCAGCACTGGCAAGACACTTCTGCAGTCTTGTGTCCAGTACTGGGCTCCTCATGACAAGAGACAGTGATACACTAGAAGGACTATCAAAGTGATTAAGGACATGTAGCATCTGTCAGATGAGAAGAGATTGAGAGAGCTAGGACTGTTCAGCCTGGGGAAGGGAGATCATGTCTATAAATACCTGATAGGAAGGAATAAAGAAGACCAAGCCAGATTTTTCTCAGTGGTGCCAATGTGCACAAACTGAAATACAGGTAACTCCATTTGAACTTAAGGCCAAGATTTCTTAGGGTGGTCAAATAACAAGTTGCCCACAGAGGTTGTGGGATCTCTGTCCTTGGAAATACCTAAAATCTGACTGGACACAAGCCTCGATAACCTGCTTGGGGGACTCTGCATTGAGATTAAACTAGAGGATCTTCAGAGCTCCTTTTCAAATCTCATCCATTCTATGATTGTGTGCAAATGGGGTTGATTTCCTATGTATTTGAAGCCACCACATTAGTGAAGTTATTTAATATGTGGTACAAGCACAACCTAAAAGAAATACTTGTATTTAAATATGCTGTTAAAGACATGCACTGCTTCACGCATGAAAACAGCATTATGCTTTGTTCCCCCTGTTTTCTCTAAAGTTCCTGAATGCTTCATATAAAAGATGGAATACACAGGGCACGGATGCATTCCCCTATGTGCAACTCACCACTTTTCCACCAGATTTTGTTTCAGCTATACTCATTGTAAATGTTTTTGTTCCTTTATCGTAACTGCAGTAGTGTTTTATCCATGTAAATCCAAGAGGTCCTAGATTAAAGAAAGTAGAAAAAATAATTATTTCGGCATTTTACCATTATTTCAGTTGGAGTGAGATACAGCAGAAAAATGAGACATAACAGCATCCACATGTAGCCTGCAAAATAATAAACTCCCCTTATTTTTAATTTTGAACGTGTTCAGCTATAATTTGCAAACACCAAATTCAAACACCAAATTCCACCAGACTGCTTTCCTTTGGCCACTGGATGGCTAACAGCATTTTACTATCATCAACAGGTTGGAGACAGGCAAGATCCTGAGGGTTTTTCTGCCCAGGAAATACAGTTGAAGATTTTATCAACCCAAGAATCATAGTATCATAGGATCAGTCAGGGTTGGAAGGGACCAAAAGGATCATCTAGCTCCAACCCCCCTGCCATGGGCAGGGACACCTCACACTAGATCAGGCTGGCCAGAGCCTCGTCCAGCCTGGGCTTAAACACCTCCAGGGACGGGGCCTCAACCACCTCCCCGGACAACCCATTCCATGGTTTCACCACTCTCATGGTAGAAGAACTTCCTCCTCACATCCAGCCTGAGTCTCCCCACCTCCAGCTTCATTCCATTCCCCCTAGTCCTATCACTACCTGAGATCCTGAGAAGTCCCTCCCCAGCCTTCCTGTAGGCCCCCTTCAGATACTGGAAGGCCACAATGAGGTCACCTGGGAGCCTTCTCTTCTCCAGACTGAACAGCCCCAACTCCTTCAGTCTGTCCTCACAGGAGAAAAGCACAAGGATTCAGTATTACATCCTTTCTCGGAGGGAAACTCTGAAGTCTGGTATTAGATCCCCCAAATCAGATGAAGCCATGAAGTCAGAGTGCATTTCCCTTTACTTCCAGAGATCTTGTCAAAGACAACAATTGCTTTTGGTAGTATCATAGGAAGGCTATTCTTCTGTTACCTTAAGGGAGTGGGTAAAACAACATAGGCTCCAAGATAGATTTGCCATGGTTTAGTTGATTAGACAGTGTTGGGTGATAGGTTGGACTCAATGATCTCAAAGGTCTTTTCCAACCTGGTCTGGTCTGGTCTGGTCTGGTCTGGTCTGGTCTGGTCTGGTCTGGTCTGGTCTGGTCTGGTCTGGTCTGGTCTGGTCTGGTCTGGTCTATTCTATTCTATTCTATTCTATTCTATTCTATTCTATTCTATTCTATTCTATTCTATTCTATTCTATTCTATTCTATTCTATTCTATTCCATTCCATTCCATTCCATTCCATTCCATTCCATTCCATTCCATTCCATTCCATTCCATTCCATTCCATTCCATTCCATTCCATTCCATTCCATTCCATTCCATTCCATTCCATTCCATTCCATTCCATTCCATTCCATTCCATTCCATTCCATTCCATTCCATTCCATTCCATTCCATTGTGATGTAGTTGAACACTGGCAGGTGATTTCATTATATGTGAAGAAGGGAAGGAAAGGAATGGTGCACCCTAAAATAATAGTGGTTTAGAGACAGATAAAATGCTGGGTGGTGGAAATGGTGCCTTCAGCAAGAAACATTGGCCTCTTATGCATTGCAAGTAGTCCTGCTGGGAAGAGGTGACTGTACCAGTAGCACACAACTACTGAGACCACAAACTGACCAATGCACACACTCACAATGCTAAAGTACCACGTACCAAGGGATTCATTCAGTTAAGTCAAGTGGGTGTATGTCTTATCCTGGAGAGGTCACACTACACTACTTAATTCTACTGCAAAGTACAGGATCTCTGATGCAGAAATTGTATCAACCCAAAGATTTGCTCAGACATTGCTGTGAACCTTTAGTGAATCTAAACACAAAATCCTCTTGAGCTTAAGCTCAATGGTATTTTAAACTTCATCTGCTAACCTATCTCAGACACAGGTATTTATGATGTGTTCTTTGCTGTGAGAACTTTGAGTAAATCCTCCCACCATGTCTGTAATTCTCTCCACATCCTAGAAGTACACCTAAGATCTCCTACAATTTTATGGAAGAAAATAGTTTACCATAGCACAAGAGAAGATAATCTCCTGGATTCTTACAGACACATCTGGAGGGGTGGCGCACTGCAGAGGACAATATAGTTCATTTCTTTGCAGTGTGACTGCTCCCTCTTGGGCCAGAACCTTACAGCTGTAACTGGTTCATAAACAGTGCTGGCAACATTCACAATGACTAGGGAACACATAGTCAATAGGTAACTTGGAAAAAGCTTCTTGATTTTTGAGGATAGGAAATTTAGTATTGAGGCTGGGGTATTCTGTGCAAGCTTGTCCCAGTGGCAGACCACAACCCCATTCATTTTACCAGCACTGACACAGCTTCTGGGTACTCAGCTGCAGAAAGCAAACAAAATGTCTGTGTGAAGATGTACCTCTTGTAGAGCCATCACAAATATTGATGCCAGAGCCAATAAATATTTATGTATGATGCAGTATTGTAACTCCTGTGCAAATTTAGAGCAGGAAAGGACTAGATGATACTTCATATGCGATTTTCCAATTCACTTCAGTGTGAATTACTCATGGGAAAAATGTGATACTGATTTCTTCAAATTACAGCATATCCTTTTAATTCTTTTTTTTTAAATGAAAAAGATAATAGCTTTTTCAAAACATGTTATTTCAGGGTTTGTGGAAGGACCTTTAACAGATGGGCAGAGTCCAAAATGATGGCATTCAACAAGTCCAAGTGCCGGGTGCTGCACTTTGGTCACAATAACCCCATGCAGAGCTACAGGCTGGGGGCAGAGTGGCTGGAGAGCGGCCAGGCAGAGAGGAACCTGGGGGTACTGGTTGATACTAGGCTGAACATGAGCCAGCAGTGTGCCCAGGTGGCCAAGAAGGCCAATGGCCTCCTGGCCTGCATCAAGAATAGTGTGGCCAGCAGGAGCAGGGAAGTCATTGTGCCCCTGTACTCAGCACTGGTTAGGCCACACCTTGAGTCCTGTGTCCAGTTCTGGGCCCATCAATTTAACAAGGACATTGAGACTCTTGAACATGTCCAGAGAAGGGCAATGAGGCTGGGGAGAGGCCTCGAACACAAGCCCTATGACGAGAGGCTGAGGGAGCTGGGGTTGTTTAGCCTGGAGAAGAGGAGGCTCAGGGGAGACCTTATTGCTCTCTACAACTACCTGAAGGAGGTTGTAGCCAGGTGGGGGTTGGTCTCTTCTCCCTGGCACTCAGCTACAGAACAAGAGGACACAGTCTCAAGTTGTACCAGGGGAAGTTTAGGCTTGAGGTGAGGAGAAAGTTCTTCACAGAGAGAGTTGTTAGCCATTGGAATGTGCTGCCCAGGGAGGTGGTGGAGTCACCGTCCTTGGAGGTGTTCAAGAGGGGATTGGACGTGGCACTTGGTGCCACGGTTTAGTAGTCATGAGGTCTGTGGTGACAGGTTGGACTTGATGATCTTTGAGGTCTTTTCCAACCTTATTGATTCTATGATTCTAAGTAGTTAAACAGTTAAGTGGTAACTGAAGATATTAAAACCTCAGCTAATAATTTTGCTATTGATACAATGTCTTGGCCTTACAAATGTAGCCTTCCACAAAGGTGGTAGATATATGAGAGATTTCATTAGTCACGTAACTCAGATGTCTGGCAATTGAGAAATGTAGATGTGGAAATTTACATAGTCTATTATACCCACTTGGAGAGAGAGAGTTCTCTCATCACCTGTGTTTGCAGGTAAGTGAGATGTTAAGTGGTTACTTGCCCTGAAGTTAGCTGTTCCATTCCTATAATTGAAGTTATTTTCACCTAGCAAAACTAAATCTATGATTATTCTGAATCAATTTTTCCTCTGATGGCATTTCATGAACTCTTTTAGCATATGTAAGAAGGATGAGCAGTCTTAAAGCCATTTTAGATGAGTTTAGAAGTCACCTTTTTTGCATTTAAGAAATAGAATTACCAAGGTTGGAAGAGACCTTGAAGATCATCGAGTCCAACCTGTAACCATAACCTCACAACTAGACCATGGCACCAAGTGCCACATCCAGTCCCCTCCTGATCGCCTCCAGGGACGGAGACTCAACCACCTCCCGGGCAGCCCATTCCAATGACGAATCACTCTCTCGGTGAAGAACTTTCTCCTCACCTCGAGCTTAAACTTCCCCTGGTGCAGCTTGAGACTGTGTCCCCTTGTTCTGGTGCTGGTTGCTAGGGAGAAGAGGCCAACCCCTTCCTGGCTACAACCACCCTTCAGGTAGTTGTAGAGAGCAATGAGGTCCCCCTGAGCCTCCTCTTCTCCAGGCTAAACAGCCCCAGCTCCCTCAGCCTCTCCTCACAGGGCTTGTGCTCAAGGCCCCTCACCAGCCTTGTTGCCCTTCTCTGGACACCTTCAAGTGTCTCAATGTCCTTCTTAAACTGAGGGGCCCAGAACTGGACACAGTACTCAAGGTGCGGCCTAACCAAAGCAGAGTACAGGGGCACAATGACCTCCCTGCTCCTGCTGGCCATACTATTCCTAATGCAGGCCAGGATGCGGTTGGCCCTCTTGGCTGCCTGGGCACACTGCTGGCTCATGTTCAGCTTCCCATCAACCAGCACCCCCAGGTCCCTCTCTGCCTGGCCGCTCTCCAGCCACTCTGACCCCAGCCTGTAGCGCTGCCTGGGGTTGTTATGGCCAATGTGCAGAACCCGGCACTTGGATGTGTTAAATCTCATGCCATTGGCCTCTGCCCATCTGTCCAGCCTGTCGAGGTCTCTCTGCAAAGCCTCTCTGCCCTCCAGCAGATCAACTCCTGCCCCCAGCTTGGTGTCATCTGCAAATTTACTGATGACTGTCTCAATGCCCTCATCCAGATCATCAATAAAGATGTTGAAAAGCATGGGGCCCAGCACTGATCCTTGGGGCACACCACTAGTGACAGGTCGCCAGCTGGATGTGGCACCATTCACCACAAATACAGCCAGACACCTCCATTGCAATTTTAAGTCTGATACTGGCAACTGTCCCTCTAAATGAAAGTAATTTAAAGTTTACTGCCATTTAAAAAAACAATTACATTTTTACCACCATGCATATCAGCAACAAATATATGCAGGATTTACTCTCAGGAAGAGCAGGTGTTTAACACAGTTGCCCGTAATTTGACAAAAGCCCATGGGATGATGGATGTAGGAAAGTAAACCTGCATGACAAGGAAATACACAACTAGTACCTTCCCCACTGACACAGAAACTGCAGACCCTGTTACTCTTACCTCAGAATAAACTAATGAACAAATTTCTTTTCAGTAAGAGGATGTCAAGTTGACCTCTTGCTATTTAATGAAGCACAGCATGTGTCCGATTCTTCACTCCTTTTCTCCCTCCCCCATTAGCAGGGCTTGGTGTAATTTCCACTTAACACAGGTTTCTTTTATCATTGTTATTCAATTAAAACATAGAGGACCTTCTTAAAACTTTCAGTGCTACTGAGGGAAAAAGTGGCTCAGGTTAACTATGGGAAGTATTGAATTTTCTTGCTTTTAACTCCCATATGGAATAAAGATAAATTTCATAATGCTATCTGGAAAATCACTTTATAACTCCACATAGTCCTTTCAGCTGTCACCTAAAAGGGGAGCAGTGAAGAAGATACCCTCAAAATTTAAGGTCATGTGGGGTCAAGTCTGACATGGGAATTCTATATTCAGATACCTTCTATTACTTTTAGATTGAGAAAAAGTTCTATTTAATACTTTTTGTATGCATGTCACACTTGCACAAGAATGTGCACACTAATCTCAAAACACTGCTACATACTTTACAGGTGTCAGGCTGATTTCACAGGAAATAGAAAAAGAAACTGTACAAATTAACTATGTAAATCTGGGTACTCCACACAATAAAAATTATTTTGCTGAGGGTTTGGCATGA
Source organism: Picus viridis (assembly GCA_033816785.1). Taxonomy (NCBI): domain Eukaryota; kingdom Metazoa; phylum Chordata; class Aves; order Piciformes; family Picidae; genus Picus; species Picus viridis. The sequence continues at coordinate 10,953,133 of CM066566.1, forward strand.
CCCTGTCTTACAGGCCTAGTTTGACTTGCTTCTCTGTACTGGTTAGAGCATAAAACAGTGGCAGCTGATGCTTACGTGATGCATAGTTTTGAATTTGCCCATTTGACTTTTGACATCTTCTCTGGTTCTGTTACTCTGCATTGGTTAGGCCACACCTTGAGTACTGTGTCAGGTTCTGGGCCCCTCACTTTAAGAAGGACATTGAGACATTTCAACGTGTCCAGAGAAGGGCAATGAGGCTGGTGAGGGGCCTTGAGCACAAGCCCTATGAGGAGAGGCTGAGGGAGCTGGGATTGTTTAGCCTGGAGAAGAGGAGGCTCAGGGGAGAACTCATTGCTCTCTACAACTAGCTGAAAGGTGGTTGTAGCCAGGAAGGGGTTGGTCTCTTCTCTCTAGCAACCAGCACCAGAACAAGAGGACACAGTCTCAAGCTGTGCCAAGGGAAGTTTAGGCTCGAGGTGAGGAGAAAGTTCTTTACTGAGAGAGTCGTTCACCATTGGAATGGGCTGCCTGGGGAGGTGGTGGAGTCACCATCCCTGGAGGTGTTCAAGAGGGGATTTGACTTGGCACTTGGTGCCATGGTCTAGTCATGAGGTCTGTGGTGACAGGTTGGACTCGATGATCTTTGAGGTCTCTTCCAACCTTGGTGATTCTGTGATACTGTGATATAACATGACGCATTGTTAGGCTCTTCCAAGTAGTTTCAGATGCTTACAACTTTAGTTGTATTCCTTTATTTAGGTCATCACTTCAGTCTCATGTCTCATGAAGTGAACAAAACATAGGTAGAGGTTTGCAGCTATTTTCAAGCTGATGGACTATAGCTAGATGATACAGAGGGGAGGTTTAGGCTGGATGTTAGGAAGAAGCTCTTCATAGAAAGAGTGATTTGCCATTGGAATGTGCTGCCCAGGGAGGTGGTGGAGTCATCATCACTGGAGGTGTTTAGGAAGAGACTGGAAGGGGTGCTTGCTGCCCATGGTTTAGTTGATTAGATAGTGTTGGATGATTGGTTGGACTTGATGATCTCAAAGGTCTTTTCCAACCTGGTTAATTCCATTCCATTCCATTCCATTCCATTCCATTCCATTCCATTCCATTCCATTCCATTCCATTCCATTCCATTCCATTCCATTCCTTCTAACGCTTCCCACCCCCAATTACATGCATGTTCATTAACTCTTATGATGGTTGGGTCAGTGGAGATTGCTGGAACATTGTGGAAGTTGCTTCTTCTGGGTCAGCTATGGGCTCTGTTTGGCCAAATAAAGTACAGGAGACAACAGTGTTTGGCAGGTAGAGCCAAAGCAGAATACTGGGAACTTGCAGCTTCTGCAGCAAGGTGTAGGGCACCCAGACAGAGCATAGATTGCTACCAGTTAGCCATTGGGATGACCAATAGCAGTGACCTAGCCACAAAGACCCTAGGGTAGGATTTAAGTTGCTTACAAGTGTTTTGATCACCATTCCATCTGACCACAGCTATTCTGAGCGGTTTCCAAAAAGTCAAACAATTATGTTTCTTGTGACCCTCTCAACTGGAAAAGCAACCACATCAGAAGTCTGCAGACATCCAAACAAGCTGCTTGTGTTGTCCTGAGGGCTAAACCATTTTCTCATTGGTGTATTTGTTGCTGTGCCTTTCAAATCAGATTAAAATTCAAATCAAATTTTACTCACGTTTCTCCTGCACATAGAGGTAGCCTTCCATTGTCCATTGACTTGGTGGTCTGTAATCCTGGTTGGCTGATTTCATTCTTTGCATGAGTCTTTCCACTTCCTGCCTTGTGCTTTCAAAGTTATTCCGGGTCTAATTCCCAGAGAAGGAAACAAAGGCAAAAATCACTTATCTCATGGAAGTGTTGAAAACAACAATGAAGAACTAATAGCTAATAATGCCAAGAAGAATGTATCAGACATGAACAGAAACATTTGACAAAGGCATAAAAGGAAAAGCAAAGCAATAAAGAACAATATTCTGCCTTGCTCTTGAAGACTAGGAATAACACAGTATGAAGTATTCAACTTAAAATGAAAAGTGTAAAGGAAACACAGTTGAGAGTAGTAACATTCCTCTTCCTGCAGATCACTAACCTCAGAAAGGAGGATATGCCATATCTTTTGGTATGCTTGCACACTATTTTGCACACAGATGTAGGCCTTCACTCTGTGCACTCTAGACTACACAGACAGAAACCAGGCTAAATTAAAAGCTGCTGATAGCACAGCCCCAAAGCTGAAGCAGTAAGTTCCACTGAACCACATGAAGTACAGTGCAGAAAACACCAGTCTGGGTTAATGCACAGATAATGTTTCCAGACACATGTGGAAGAGATAAATGCACTGTACATCCATATCTGCAGTATTACAACAGCTGCTGATCCTCAGAACAGTCAAGTTACAGGCACTGTCCTGAACATGTTTTTGGTAGGCCTATGCAAACACCACAGTTAAGTACGACATAAATATGTTAGGTAAGAAACAGGTCACAAGTGGCAGAACTGTGCCAAAAGCACAGAAGTACTGCCTGTCTTAAATATTCTTGTGTGCAGCCAGGCACAAGTTCTTTGCCATGAGGGTAATGAAGCACTAGAACAGGTTGCCCAGGGAGGTAGTTGAGGCCTCATCTCTGGAGATATTCAAGTTGAGGCTCAACAGGCCCTGGGCAACTTGATCTAGTTGAGGATGCCCCTGCTGACTGCAGAGGAGGTTGGACTAGATGACTTTGGAAGTCCCTTCCAACCCAAACCATACTATAATTCTGTGATTCTATGATCCTGCTAAGCAAATAATTCAGTAAAAATTTGGATTATGAATATTTGCCAATATTTATGCTCATGTAAATGGACTTTTTTCTTACTGAATTCAGTGAGGCCAAGGTTTCCCCCTCCAGATACCTAACACATAGTAAAGGAAAATTATTATGAGGTGTCAGAGGTTTGATAGGTTACTACTAATATACCAGATGTTGAGCACTTTGTTTCTACAGGTAATAGAAAAGAATAAAGAATTGTGTAATGTTTCTGTAGAATCATCTTCTGGACTCTAGCCCTGACAAGCCAGAAAGATGTTCTCAGGACTTTATACACTGTGGAATAGTTTTCCCTTTTTGTGGGCCATTCATGGAGTTACCTGGCAGTATAACACATACTAAAACTTTCACATGAAGATCAATGTTATCATTAGAGAGGGAGGTAAAATTTTTCTCTGAATTTTTCAGATTATACCCTTAGTGTGAAGCATCAGCTCTGAACAGAGGTAATTTTAAGACCCTCAAGAGGGACATGCCATGGAATGGAGGAATGTCCTCAATCTGAGAGCCCTGTTTGTCTATTGAGTTTATTAACTATTACTTTAAGCAGACAGGACTTTGAAACAGGTTATAAAAAACAAAGCCCAATGGACATAAAAGGTGCACCACTAGCCAGCTGAAACTGCAAAAGTGACATCAAGTCTTGTTAGGACATTGTGATCTGCTAAAAGCTGTCACTTTGCCTCTACTCTGCTACTCTTATGGCTGTTACTGCTCCTGATCTAACCTGTAAGACCATTTTAATAACAGAAACAGCACTTCAGATCCACTATTCTCCGAGACCTTAACACACAATGCAATGAAGAAAAGTAATTTTAACAGCTGCAACAGACAAACTTAACATAATTTTCCCCAAATACTGTTCTCAGTTTCTTTCCCTACACAAATCATTTCGTTCTACTCTGAGACTGCGTGATGCTCTGAGTGACAACTCAGCAGACAGCCCAGCTGTAGAAGGAAACTCTGTATCTACATCTGGAGCCAGAATGCAAACTTATGTCTAACAGCAGTGAATGATGTACTGTATTGCACTATATCTTCATGTTAATGTTGCCCTGATGTACAAATATAGTAAGATATCATAATACATTGTTCCTTCTGCCTATCTTTACATCACACTCCACCCCTGTTGTCTATTTAAAACTTTCAGTTGTACTTATGTAATATTAAGGAAGAAATTAACTATTTATTAATTAACATTAACATAAAAAAATAAGAATTCTGTTTCCACAGATGTGTAAATAAATCCCTGGACTGAAGCACAGTTTTCACCCTTTCACTGAACTGCTCTGTGCAACAACACTGACCCCTTGTGCCTTTATCTGAAAGAGTCTTGGTAGCAAAGTAGCAAATACATTATTTGTTAGGACAAGGGGTTGAGATGCTCTAAGGACAGAGAATATTTGCATTTCAATCCAAAAGGAAAAGATTATAATATAGAATAGAATAGAATAGAATAGAATAGAATAGAATAGAATAGAATAGAATAGAATAGAATAGAATAGACCAGACCAGGTTGGAAAAGACCTTTGAGATCATCGAGTCCAACCTATCATCCAACACTATCTAATCAACTAAACCATGGCACCAAGTGCCTAGGAGGTTTTTGTCTTATTTCCCAAAATAAAGTTTTAAATGGGATTCATGCCTGCATATGCACAACAGACATAAAAAGGGAAGGGGCTATGAGGTTGCTGCCCGTGTTTAATTGCAGCAAACCCCAAATGTGTGCAGTACTCCTAAGAATAAAGATCTACGTTGACAGTGCCAAGGCATTACTGTCTTCCAACTTTGAGCCAGAATATGCCTCTCCAACAGCAAGATGCTGCAGGGAAAATATCAATGTTTCATTTTCCAGTAACTCACAGGGAATAGCAGTTGAGCACAGTAAAGTGCTCTTGCACTCCTAGACCTGTTTAACATAGTTCAGTGGCCAAGGGACATCCACAGCAAGCTGATGCTGGAGCTTTTAAACTGTGGCAGGTTCTCTGACATTGGTGGAGCTACAAATATTTCCATTGTGTGAGCATCTTTTCTTGAAAGAGTCAAATAGAAAAGGAATGGGGACACCCCAAAGCAAATGATGGAACTCCTTCACTTTGAAAAAAATGTCCTGCTCTGGCAGAGGGGTTGGACTAGATGATCTTTCAAGGCCCCTTTCAACCCCTAACATTCTGAGATGCTGTGTGTTGTTTACTTTGATAATACTTGTTGTGAAAAATATAGGGCTGGCCCAATATTTAACAGGCTGAACTTCACTTTCTTGTGTTAGAAGCAAATGCCTGTGGTTCTAATGAAAATTTGGTGTAAATGCATTTTGTATCTACTTACCTGTCTGTCTTTGGAAGTGTAATGTCTGAGTTAACATAATGAAATAAAAGTGCACTTGTATATAGCAGTTATGAGTGGAAACACATGTTGATCAAATGCATTCTTTTTTCTTGTATGGCTCTTAACACTAAATTCAGACCAACCTACAGCGAAAGATCCATCAACTCAGTTGAGAGTAACTACATAAATGACAGATCCTTTCTTCCAGTGGAACTTAACACTCCTAAGAGCTGCACACTGTGGAGGAAGGCCTCACCAGTTCTTTGATACTCCAGTAAGTAGCTAAAGAATGGCTTCCCAGGTATGCTGTATAATACAGTGGGAAGTTAGACAGCAGGACAAGCTTTTTGTGGCAATCTATGATTGTAAAGAAGCAAATTGCATCATTCTATACCAGTTGTGGCATTTTGGGGACATCCAGAAGACAGGCCCTACTCTCAAGAAAACATTTGTAAATGCTTACACCTATTTAGACTACTGTGCTTTCTAGGAAAAACTCCTGTTCTGCTTTTCTGGTTCTTGATCCTGGAATTAAAATAACCAAATTATCCAATTGATATAGTAATTTGCTTTCATCTTACTAAAACATTGCAATACTTAGAGTTCCAACAAAGTGCCAAGAGTCTACTTTAACATCTTTAAATTAAATTAGCAAACATAGTGGTGTAAATACAAATGATTCTTACATTCTGCAAATTGAACTGCAGCTGCTGCTTGTATGGTGCAAACTCCTGAGCCAGTTCATATCCTTCATGGTAAAATGTAAATAAACCTTGAAGAAAGGCCAAGAGCTGAAAAGGTAAAATTGAGAAGCATTATATATTTTCAACATGCACCCTCAAGGCTATGTAACACAAAGATAATAGAACACACTCTACCTTGTAAGAAAGTATTGCCTGAGATAGTGAAAAATTAGTTCTTAGCAACTGCTGCTGTGTTGGACTTGTGTTTAGTGAGGTTTTGGTAGCAGAGGAGGGACATACTGCTGTGACTCCTTGTCAGAAGCTTCAAGAAGTTCCCCCACGTCCAAGTCAAACCTGCATCCAGCTGAGACAAAGCCAATCAGCACCACTGCAATAATATACTTAGAGGGGAAAAACTGCTAGGCAAAGGGAGGGGTGGGGGAAGGTATACTTAAGGAGGAGTTGTATTTACCACTGAACTGCTCTGATTCAGGTGGTGAATTCAGTTTAGTTTAGTTGTTTAAAATAAATCCATTTTGTTTCCCCAAGTCAAGTCTTTCTTCTGCCCATGACCACAACTGGCAAGTGAGCCCTCCCTGTCCGTTGTGTTGACCCTTGAGCCTTTTGTTGCATTATCTCCTCCCCATCCCACCAGCGGTGGTTAGGAGTGAGCGAGCAGCAGCGTGGGGGATTGTTGCCAGCTGGGAGGGCTTAAGCCATGATAGCAACACACGTTTCCTACTCAAGTGAACATTAGAAGGCAAAAAATTAATGACAGCTGATTTTCTGTTTCAGCAGCAAAATATGGCAAACCATCAGCAAAAATCATCCGGTGTTTTAGCTCCTGGAACACTCTGAGCATTCATTACTTGCTACAGCAAAGCTTTGCTGAGCAAAGAATCCCTGATGGGACCTTAAGAAAGAGAGGTGTTAAACAGTTTTTTTCATCACAGTATCACAGTATCACCAAGGTTGGAAGAGACCTCGAAGATCATCAAGTCCAACCTGTCACCACAGACCCCAAGACTAGACCATGGCACCAAGTGCCATGGCCAATCCCCTCTTGAACACCTCCAGGGACGGTGACTCCACCACCTCCCTGGGCAGCGCATTCCAATGACGAGCGACTCTCTCGGTGAAGAACTTTCTCCTCACCTCGAGCCTAAACTTCCCCTGGTGCAGTTTGAGACTGTGTCCCCTTGTTCTAGTGCTGGTTGCTAGAGAGAAGAGGCCAACCCTTCCTGGCTACAACCACCTTTCAGGTAGTTGTAGAGCACAATGAGATCACCCCTGAGCCTCCTCTTCTCCAGGCTAAACAACCCCAGCTCCCTCAGCCTCTCCTCATAGGGCTTGTGCTCAAGGCCTCTCCCCAGCCTTGTTGCCCTTCTCTGGACACGTTCAAGTGTCTTTATGTCCTTCTTAAACTGAGGGGCCCAGAACTGGGCACAGTACTCGAGGTGTGGCCTAACCAGTGCAGAGTACAGGGGCACATTATTTAGTTGTCATTTTCACAATAACTTAATTTTCACAATAACTTAATTCACTGTCTTAGTCACTTTATTCAGTATGGTGTGCATTTTCCAAGTTCATACTTCAGGAGTTCAAGGCTTTTTCTTCATTTTTTTTTTTTTTTTTTCACATACTTCACAGTAATTGCTTAGGCTATGACCTATTTTCCACAAATGAGACTCTTGAAAGTATGTTTTGGACAGCTTAATAAAACACAAGAAATCCAGACTATTTCTTCCTGCTCTGAACAAAATGCAAACTCTATCTGGTGTGTCTGTGACTGACTCTAGCAGAACAGATGAAGTCTGCACATCTCCAGCCAAAAATACTTTTAAAAGTGTGCTTTAAAATAATGATTAGGTAGTAAGAAGTGCAACTGCCATCTATTAGTTTAAAAGCCTTCTACTTATTCTGTTCCAATTTTTAAGAATGTTTTGACATTTTGACATTGACAAGTCCTCTTACCTGCTATTAAATAACAATCATGTAAATTTTTATCACAGATTCATAGAATCAGTCAGGGTTGGAAGGGACCACAAGGATCATCTAGTTCCAACCCCCCTGCCATGGGCAGGGACACCTCACACTAGATCAGGCTGGCCAGAGCCTCATCCAGCCTGGGCTTAAACACCTCCAGGGATGGGACCTCAACCACCTCCCTGGACAACCCATTCCAGGGCTTCACCACTCTCATGGTAAAGAACTTCCTCCTCACATCCAGCCTGAATCTCCCCACCTCCAGCTTCACTCCATTCCCACTAGTCCTATCACTACCTGATATCCTGAGAAGTCCCTCCCCAGCCTTCTTGTAGGCCCCCTTCAGATACTGGAAGGCCACAATGAGGTCACCTGGGAGCCTTCTCTTCTCCAGACTGAACAGCCCCAAGTCCTTCAGTCTGTCCTCATAGGAGAGGTGCTCCAGCCCTCTGCTCATCCTCGTGGCCCTTCTCTGGACACCTTCCAGCACCTCCATATCCCTCTTATACTAGGGGCTCCAGAAGTGGATGCAGTACTCCAGGATATCATGGATTTTTTTTTGTATATATAATTTACCTCACAGAAAACTCAACCCAAACAAAGAAAACAACAACAACAAGACAGAGATACTAACTTGGATGGTACAATAACAAGAGCTCTAACAACAGGAGAGATTTATCCCAGTATAGTGCAACCATTGAAAATCTAATCACTAAGCTAAGTAACTGGTTGCCCAGGCTGCCTCCTAACTCAGTAAAAAACCACAGGTATTCAGGAGCGTCATGGAAACATTTATCTCTCTCCACTGACTACTGAAGTAGCCTAGGCTTGGGCAACAAAAATACCATTATTCATATTTAATGCACTTTTCTTTGTGCTACCAATACCATAGATTATTTTAAGTGAAACTGCTTAAAAATGTAGCTTTTACTGTCTATATTTTCTTTGAATTTACACTCAGCCCTAACTGAAGAAATGTAGTTAAATTGCTCTGCTTCCTTCTCTCCTATTGCTCACTAAGAGACTGATGTACTAAGGTAATATATATATATTTCAGGGGAATAGCTAAAATAGTGTTTTGCATTTTTAGAGCTCCATCCATTCCAGCACTGCAAGACATTCCACACCCTTTAATGAGCAAAATTTCACAGCCTGACAGATCAGAGAGAAAACACAGCACTTTGTCCAGAGGAGTTAACGTGATGACTTGCTGCTGCCAAACCGAAGTCCTGCTCTCCTCTTGCCATTTCTCCTCTTTCCCCATTCATCTTTGCCATGTGTCCTGCACATCCATGTGCCAGCTCTGGCATCACTGAGCCCTTCAGTGAGCATCTCTGCCTTCTGAAGTATCAGCACAAACAGAAGACTAAAGGCAAGGCTGGGAGGAAGACATCATCCTTGTATTGCAGGATCAGGTGAAACTCTCACCTCAGGCAGAGGTAGTAAAAGCCCATGGCTGCCCAGTAAGTCCATCACAGAGGATGAAGAACTGAGAAGATCCTTGGGCAAAGGAAGACACTTTTTTTGTGGGGCCTCTAAAATGGGTGCAAACTCCTGTGTCCCACAACAAACAAACAGTGAAGGCAACAGTCAAGTGAAGGGCTCCACAGCTTGTGTAAATTTTCTCAGCTTTATGTGACCATTTGTCCAGATGAAATCATTATCTCAGCTAAGGATGTACAGAACAGAATTAACCAGGCTGGAAAAGACCTTTGAGATCATTGAGTCCAACCTATCACCCAATGCCATCTAATCAAACCATGCCATCTAAACAAAACCATGGCACTAAGTGCCTTGTCCAGTCTCTTCTTAAAATACCTCCAGTGATGGTGACCCCACCACCTCCCTGAGCAGCCCATTCCAATGGCCAATCACTCTTTCTGTGAAGAATTTCTTCCTAACAGCCAGCCTAAACCTCCCCTGGTGCAGCTTGAGACTGTGTCCTCTTGTTCTGTCACAGGTTGTCTGGGAGAAGAAACCAATCCCCACCTGGCTACCACCTCCCTTCAGGTAGCTGTAGATGGCAATAAGGTCTCCTCTGAGCCTCCTCTTCTCCAGGCTAAGCAACCTCAGCTCCCTCAGCCTCTTCTCTGGCCCTGAAAGTCTCTTACTTGCTATTCAAGTGGTTCAGAGGAAGGTCCCATCTCAACAATTTATCTTACAAAGCTCCAATTAGGTAAACAGAAAAAGGTCTATAGTTTACAATGTAAAAGACCAGAAAAAAGTTAATCTTCCCTTTCATCAGTAATGTATAAAATAAGTACATTATAACTATCCTCTGGCTCCAGCTGTGCAAAGCCCGTGATCACAGTGTAGAACTAGTGATGTGTCAGGGTCCCCAACTACAGCTCCTTCAGATATGGCAGCATAATTCCTGTGCTTAGTCTGTCTTGGTTCAGTCAAAAGGATGTAGATTAATTTAACGTCTAAGTGGAAGCCTGCTCCCAAACCCACCCCTTTCAGCTAAAGAAACACTGCAGGCCTAACACAAGCACTCAGCAAAACTACAAAACTACTGCCAGACCAGAATCTTAAAGCATGTGAAAATTACACTAAAAGACCTACTGGGAGAAAGTTGCACTATGTCAGCTTATGCCTGAACTTCAAAGATCAGTTTAAAGGGCATCTGAGGAGAATGCACTATAAACTGTTTAAACTTCAGCTTCAACACTTGAAGAAAACCATTTTCCACCATGCAAAGCACTTTATAGAGTACCTGGAAAAATACTGACGAGGAGAATATTTAACACAAGATGGCAGCAAAGCTGAATTAATCAGAAAACAAAGAAATAGCACAAAAGCCCTGAGAAAAATCTGAATGCATTTTAGTTCAAGTACTCTGCAGTTATTCTGGTAGTTGAGCATTGCAGAGGATCTTGGCTTAATGTTCTCTTAGTCAAATATTCCCTGAGCACTTAGAAAAATAGGAATAAAAGACAAGTAAAAATATGCTTATTTTATGCAGGTCTTAGACCAGCTTATTCAAGTTTTGTGTTGAAACAACTGACACTGAGGATGGTATTTGCTTCTATGCATGTGTAGCTATAGGTGGAAGAACAGGGATCAAAAGACACCTTGTTCCCAATGGGTCTGTGCTGTTAAGGCATCTTCACAACCACTTCCATCAGGACAGGTACAGCAATAGCATTGCACAGAAGAGATCTAAAAGCCAAGGACTTTTGCCCTAGGCTTATGATCCCAGTGGGGTTTTCTTGTTGCTGGTGTTAGAAGTGGTACTGCTGCTATAGGTGGGCTCATGATTTTAAAGAGGTTTGTATTAAATTATAAAGAAAAAGAGTGCTTTGTTTCATTTTGGTTTCCCCCCCCCAATAAAACGTTCAGAATGTATTTCAACATGGCTTTCACATGTAAAGAGGTCATTTGTTACATCAAACACCACATACAATGCCTGATGTGTTTATATCAACAGTTTTTCATTTCCACAAGTACCTTGCATTTACCTCATTCTGAGTTATCTAATCAGTCACATCAATACAGAGTGAGGTCTGAGCTCCCTAATAAAATGCTACTTAATACCCCAGTGCGATGAGGATTTCAACACAGAACCTGAAATGAAATCCAACTACTTCTTGGGACTTTATTTATTTTTATGTAGAGCTGGTGACCTCAAGAGTGCCTGGTCATTTCATTCTCACAGGAAGAAGATTGTATTTAGGTTTTGGATAGGGGAGGAATTTAACCTTTGGCCTGCAGCACATCAGCCAGAAGTCCCTGTCTCCCTGTTTTCATTTTATTTTTAAGTAGATAGCACTTAATCATGAGATGAAAGTTAATATAGTTAATAATGTAGAAAATTCAAGAAAGGGGAAATTGAGTTTAATGTCCACAGTGAAGTCTCATGGAACTGCAGGCAATTACAGGCATTTTTTTTCCCCCTTTAAATAAACACTTGTGGCCTTCTGTGACATTTAACGGACCACTCCTCACATTTCAGATACCTTGCTCCTTATGAACCCTGTTCCCTGATTTCTATAGGCTAAGGGAGTCCTGGCATCACTGAGAGGCACAGGGGAGCTCTAAGAAGGTGTCTGTAATTCTTTTAACAAGCATGACACCCTCAGAGAGTGACACTGGCTTGAACCAGCTTCTCTGGGCCCACAGGGGCAATGCTAGGGTGAGAAATTGTTGTCACTTACTATGCGTTGTTGCTTTAACTTGCTGTAAAGTGAATTTTATCACTGATTTGTTCATGTGAAAATATTTAAATTCATTATCTGAACGAAAAGCTTTGGGGTTGTTTTTTTTGCCTTGCTAAAAATCAAGACTTAGGCAGATCACAAATAGACAGCTGTTGGTTACTCATGTGATTACACATTCATGACTCCTTGAAACAAGAGGCAGAGTACAGCAGAGAAATCCAGGGCCTGAGATGCAGCTGCAAAAACCTACTCTAAATATTATAATCTCCTACTCAGAGTACGAGTCATTAGCATTTTTTACCTTAAAATCTCTCCACTCCCTCCATCTGGAAGGAACATACTCCAACTCTTACCAACTTCCACCGTCCTGCTGTCCTGCATGTAACAAATGTGGCAATATTTGATAGGCTACTTCACAGAATCACAGACAACATCTGGTTGGAAGAGACCTCAAAGACCATCCAGTTCAACCCAGTTCAGGGTCAATCCTAAACCATGTCCCTAAGCACCATGTCCACACACTGCTTAAACACCTCCAGGGATGGAGACTCCACCACTGCCCTGGGCAGACTATTCCAATGTTTGATAACCCTGCTTGTGAAGAAATATTTCCTAGCATCCAGCCTGAACCTCCCCTGGTGCAGCTTGAAACCATTTCCTCTAGTCCTGTCACTTGTCACCAAGGAGAAGAGGCTGCCCCCTCCTCGCTCCAGCCTCCAGGTAGTTGCAGAGAGTCATGAGGTCTCCCATCAGCCTCCTCTTCTCTGGACTGAACAACCCCAGCTGCCTCAGACGCTCCTCACAGGCCGTGTACTTCTCCCATTCTAGTTCCCAGGCCACCCTTATCTCTCGGTTTAGACAAAATGAAGATCTTGGAAGGAGCTCCTGCAAGTAAGTTGCTTTCCCACTTCTATTCCCACGTCATGAACCTATCTCTCTTCTACACGGGCATTACAATTTCCTCCTTCACTGCTCTAATAGCCTTTCTTTTAGTTTGTTAAACTCTCTTTCAGAGAGTCTATTAGTGACATGTCAGACTGAGAATTATATGGAGACATTACACTGAACTGATAAAGCAGAGACATGCACTTGAATGCCACACAACCGGCAGAGCTCCTGAGGAGGGATGCCTTGTACGGACACCACACCAGGCATCTTCTAACATCCGAACATCCACAGAGCAGACAGAAGAAAATGAATAATATGGCAATTCTTATGACAGGTGATTTTAAAGTGCTAGGGTTTGTCCTTATCTACTTGCATCTAGGAGGATATGCTCACATTTCCAACATCACTTCCATAAACAAACATCTATTTTGAAGATTCTGTTTTTCCTTGTCTCATGGTACTCTTAATGTGTATTACAATTTACTTGGCTTGCTTTGCCTTATGGCTTTCAGTAAATGCTTTCATTCCAGCATGCTCTATGAAACAGATTAGAAACAAATTAAAGAATTTTGAAGGCTCAAAATTTTAACTGATGTAATAATTTCAGCTCTACTTACATTCATATTTGATTATAAAACATTCTCACCTGGAGTCAAAAGACACTGGCTGCAAAGGCTACCATTACCCAGTCACCAGAGTATTTCTCATACCGTCACCTGGAACATCAGGTGGTGGTCTGTGTGCAACAAACAGCACACTGAACTAAAATAAAATGCCCACTAATCTGACACAGGATGGTATTTGATTGACTCAAAAAGTAATTTTTGCCTACTAGATTTGTGCACCTGATGACGAAACTCCCCACATCTGCAAGACTGAATTTGCCAGTAACCTCCCTATTTACTTGCTCATGTCAGTACTGCAGAACTGATAAATCACACTCTCATTTTGATAATTCATTGCTGGTGCTGTGATGGCTGAGTATGGGGAATGATCTTGGACAAAAGGATAAAAGTTTAATATCTCCAACTAAAATACATAACCCCAAATTGATTTTTGCTCTGTGTCTAGCACATAGGATGAAAGATGCCCTATTTTAACTACATAAAATAGCACAATAATATTTCTTGATGTACAAAGTCTTCTTAATACATGAAGTTTCTATTACTTTAAAGAAGCATAAAGTCTCCTATACCAGGGTCAGAGCCAGGTCAAGATTGCTAGATTTTTCCAGGATGTGAGAGTTTTGCAGAAGTAGACAGAGAGAGACACTCTGGATTAATCTGTGACAGGTAAAAAAATGTTCCTATTTAGGAATCTCAGCAAAGTTTTAGTCTCTCAGATTTGGCAGCTGTATGCCATAAAGATAGGATTTCTGCAAGTACTGCTTGCTGAATCCCAGGTTCATTAGTTTGCATCAGTGTCAAACACTCACTATACATGGAGGGGAAGTATCTCTTCCAAGCTCTTCTTGGTGACATTGGGTGTTAGAGATGTAACTCAACCTGTTTCTGTCAAGACTGCTGCTTTGGTTAGTTACAAGGAAGCTGGAAGATGGTGTGGAGACAGAAAAAGTTATACTTGTCACGTTCCTCTTCCAAAACAGACATTCTCCTATTCTTAGTGCACTTAATGGGAAGGGACAGATGACACTGGAACTTCCCTGTCAAGGGCTACAGGTACTAACCATACAATGCAGCTGGCAAGCTACTCCTACAGAACACGAACACTAGTAATACTAGAAATATGCCACACAAATATGCTAGCACATCATTTTGGTACTGACTAATCCACAAGATAGGGTTGGGGGGCAGAAACACGGTCCAGGAGAAAATCCTGGATCTAAATATGAACTCTGAAACACAACTTCATCTTCCCTTTTTATCGCATACAAATACACGTGTTCTTTTATGTGCAAGGTAAGCTAAAGAGATTGTTCCACTGATGGAGACAATAAAATTACCTATCATATAGAAAAAAAAATCTGATTTTTCACTTTATATCATATATAACTTGGAAAACTATATGTGTACCCTGCCTACATGGAATATTTAAATCCAAAACCTGGCTCAAAGTTCCAGCCATGAAACCATGGGATTAGGCAACATCCTTATGTGTTTTACAGACACAACAGTACATGTTGTCCCATTAGAATGTTATGTACGCTCCAAGTCAACAGACATTTCACTTCACAGTAGATATGATACTTTTACATAGTCATTTAATAAACATGGAAAGTGCCCAAGCCAAGATCTTAATCTCTGTCTATATACAAAGAACTTGCAATCACAGTTTGAAAAGGGAGTAAAAAAAAAACCCCATCTTTTAAATTAAATCTTCAGCTTTAAATGCATGCATTTTGAAGAAAAGAGAAAAGAAAACTTACAGGTTCTACAAATTCAAATTTCTTTTTCTCTTGTACTTCTTGAATTTTAAAAACATATTCTAATGATGCTTCATAAAAGTTTTGATGCTCTCTGTCAATCTGTGTATCTGCCTAAGAGACAAAATGAAATATAGGCAACATTAGTTTACTCTCGATTGCTTTAAAAAACAGTTTTGCCATTAACAAACAGATCTTCGACAAGATTACGTTACAAGATTCATGGGATTTCAGAAGATGAGAATACCTACTTAAAATAGCTAAACCCAAGTTTAAGAAGCTAACATTATACATTTTAGCATCATGCCTTTTCCCCACTCCTTTCTGGTTTCCCTTTCCTGTTTGCACTTTAATACGCTCATTTTTAGGGGAGCCTGGAAGGAAAAAAAGAAAGGCAAATTCAGAAAAAGAAATAGAAAAAAGCACAAGAGTAGTAAAGGAGGAACAAAAAGAACATTATTTCTATTGAAATGTTTGAGTATCACATGCACTGAGATCTTATCTATTTCTCAGCTTCAAATACTTTCCCAAGATATTTTCCTTAAGTATACTGTCTTTAACAATGACATCTTGCAACACATTATTTCAGAGTAGGAATCACATGCTCTTGGAATATAAATATATTTAAGTCCTTAAGCTCATAAATCAATTATTTTTCATGTTTTAATTTCCAAAGGCCACAATTCCAAGGCAATACTTGTCAGAAGTGCTTGCATAATATCACCTGACACGAAGATACAGTACCAAAACAGTGCCTTCTGCCTAAATAGAATCATAGAATCATAGAATCAGTTAGGGTTGGAAGGGACCACAAGGATCATCTAGTTCCAACCCCCTGCCATGGGCAGGGACACCTCACACTAGATCAGGCTGGCCGGAGCCTCATCCAGCCTGGGCTTAAATACCTCCAGGGACGGGGCCTCAACCACCTCCCTGGGCAACCCATTCCAGGGCTTCACCACTCTCATGGGGAAGAACTTCCTTCTCACATCTAGCCTGAATCTCCCCACCTCCAGCTTCATTCCATTCCCCCTAGTCCTATCACTACCTGAGATCCTGAGAAGTCCCTCCCCAGCCTTCCTGTAGGCCCCCTTCAGATACTGGAAGGCCACAATGAGGTCACCTGGGAGCCTTCTCTTCTCCAGACTGAACAGCCCCAACTCCTTCAGTCTGTCCTCATAGGAGAGGTGCTCCAGCCCTCTGATCATCCTCGGGGCCCTTCTCTGGACACCTTCCAGCATGTACACATCCCTCCTGTAGTAGGGGCTCCAGAACTGGACGCAGTACTCCAGGTGGGGTCTCACCAGAGCTGAGTAGAGGGGGAGAATCACCTCCCTTGACCTGCTGGCCACACTTCTCCTGATGCAGCCCAGCTGAAGAATTAACTCTTATCAGCTGATAAAGAGTAATCAGCTTTTATCCTCCATTTAAACAAGCCATGAGAGAGGGACCTAGCAGGCAAGCAGTGCAGTATGAAGATAATGCTTAAAGAAGAGATGCAGGCTTCATTTTAATTCATTCTTCTTCCTAATAAATCAGTTTCTCAAGCAAATCCCTTTGGGCTGCATTAGTTAGGTTTTAGTTTTAGGTCAAAAAGAAAGTTTATCAAGTATTGACAATATGAGTGAGTCCAGCTCAGATATTTTGATGTGAGTTATATGCTTCTGTATATTCTCTAGTACAATTCTGGCATTAAAAATAACAAATATGGGAAAACTGGAAAAGCCAGATACTGTCTTGCCTTGATGGTAAACAATAAACCTGCAAACATCATGAAAGAGGTTTAGTACTTTGAACAGTACAATTGCTAAAAGTCTTTTCCTTCAGTCAGGACTTGGTCATCAATAGTACCACATATAATCAACATGGTATTATCATGATGAGAGTGCACAAACTCCTAAAAACATTGATCCACTCACTGAACACAGTGCTCTAACACTGCTCAAATCATGGGCCTCTATGATGTGATTTAAGTGATTCAGTACTAGCACCTCCTTCCAATGACTAAAAAAACCTAACTGACAAATTAAGTACACAAACTACTATTATGAAGCAGAAATCAAGCACTCAAAAATTCCAATAAGCAAGCACTCTGCCATCAAATTAACTCTGCCATGTGCCATTCATATAGAGCAATTGATGCCTGTTGTCTTTCATGCTCTATTAATAGTTTTATCTTACAAAAAATGTATCCTAAAGGAAATGCTACATAGCTGAACAGAACCAGGTGCCACCAATTTGGGAAATGATCAAGCCCTTGCTCACACAAATGCCACCAATAAGCAAGTCAGACAGACTTCAGCTCTCACATTTAATTGTAAGCAAATAATAGAATCTAGTTTTAGAAATAAGCTCTTTCAGGCTTTGATGTAGAAAAGGTATTTAAACCTTCAGTTAAATCCATCTCTATTCTGAACAGCACTGAAGCAGATTGCAGCTATAGTGATATTTACAACAACCATGTGTCATCTCAAATATGGATGGGCTCTTAAATTAATCACTGCCAGTGTACAGGGACTAGATAAAAATGTCCAAAATACAGCTTCTGTGGAAGCTTATGAATTTGTGTGAATATGCTGGAAGGTGTCCAGAGAAGGGCCCCGAGGATGATCAGAGGGCTGGAGCACCTCTCCTATGAGGACAGACTGAAGGACTTGGGGCTGCTCAGTCTGGAGAAGAGAAGGCTCCCACGTGACCTCATTGTGGCCTTCCAGTATCTGAAGGGGGCCTACAAGAAGGCTGGGGAGGGACTTCTCAGGACATCAGGTAGTGATAGGACTAGGGGGAATGGAGTGAAGCTGGAGGTGGGGAGATTCAGGCTGGATGTGAGGAGGAAGTTCTTCACTGTGAGAGTGGTGAAGCCCTGGAATGGGTTGTCCAGGGAGGTGGTTGAGGCCCCGTCCCTGGAGGTGTTTAAGCCCAGGCTGGACGAGGCTCTGGCCAGCCTGATCTAGTGTAGGGTGTCCCTGCCCATGGCAGGGGGGTTGGAACTAGATGATCCTTGTGGTCCCTTCCAACCCTGACTGATATTATGATACTATACTATAATTCCTTTGAAAGGAAGTTTCAAAAGCTGAAAGGATTTTCATTGCTTTTCTGTGTGACTTCAAACTGCGTGTAATAAAAAAAAAGATTGGGCGGATAGAATTTTGAGTATCTATGTGAATATTTACTAAGCAATATTTTCACTGATGTGTGAATCATAGAATCAATAAGGTTGGAAAAGACCTCAGAGCTCATCAAGTCCAACCTATCACCCAACACCTCATGAGTAACTAAACCATGGCTTCAAGTGCCGCGTCCAATCCCATTTTGAACACCTCCAGGGACAGTGACTCCACCAGCTCCCTGGGCAGCACATTCCCATGGGCAATCACTCTTTCTGTGAAAAACGTTCTCCTCACCTCGAGCCTAAACTTCCCCTGGCACAGCTTCAGACTGTGTCCTCTTGTTCTGGTGCTGGTTGCCTGGGAGAAGAGACCAGCCCCCACCTGGCTACAACCTCCTCTCATGATATCACTAAAATGGATACTGGAACTTCACACAAGCTTGGGGACTGAAGCCTTTGCTTTATGTATATTCCTGATTCTGGAACAGAATTCAGAAAATTAAAATTCTGCTGCCCAGAGAGGTGGTGGAGTCACCATCCCTGGAGGTGTTCAAGAGGGGATTGGACATGGCACTTGGTGCCATGGTTTAGTAGTCATGAGGTCTTGGGTGACAGGTTGGACTTGATGATCTCTGAGGTCTCTTCCAACCTTATTGATTCTATGATTATTGGAAAACATGGGGGGAAAATCAAGTCCTATAATTTGTGACTGAGTGATGGTCACATCTTCTGTGAAACCTCCATCTGCAAATTAATCCCCATGATTTAAGAGTCACTTTGACAAGAGCAATTCCATCAAACCAAATTTAACTACTTCTGGCACAAATCCTAAAAGTGCCACTGATATCAGATTGTTAGTTATATACTAATTTGCCTCAAAGACAAATCATAATCATTTCTACCAGCATATTGAAAAGCCCTGGAATCCTCCTGTTAAACTAAAAGTTTTCATGGTTTGTTTTTCTCTTTAAAAGAAAAGATTTAGCCATACAGACACTTCAAAGCTGAAGTTCAGGTCAGGATTTTACAATGAGGTGAAAAAAGAGGTAAAAACGAGCAGAATGAAGCCACATTAAAATCATGTCGGTTCAGTCTCACAGCTTAAAATTTATGTGAAACTGAAGCACAGTTTCATTGAATAATAAAGTAGTGAAAAAGTAATTAATTATCTGACTTTCAAATATTCCACAGAGACCTTATAAATGTCACATTTTTGTTGTAGCAATATAATTCTGTTGTCGTCATCAATAAACATAGGCTGTACTTGACATGCACAAAGTTGGATGTGTAGAACAATGTCTTAATAGGGTCATGTTAATCCTGCTCAAGAATTTATATTCACAACAAGTGTGACTGCAAGAAAACACTGCAATTTTATATTGACAAAATACAGCATAGTTTGAAAAGAGTTTGTTATCATGATCTCTAAGCAAATGTGAAACTCTGTAGGAGTGTGCTTAGTGCTTACGTCTTGCAAATGAGACTCTTTCTTCTTCGCTGACAAATTTAAGTGCTTCTCTAGGATGGAATAATATTTTTCACTTTCCTTGTCGAACTTCTTCTTCCCATCCTGAAAAACAAAACATTGCCAAATAAAGTATTTGATTAAATGTCACAGTCAGCATAAAGAATAGGTACACCACGACGTGCCTGGTTATAAAGCCATTTCTGTTGATTCTGGTGTTTTTACATTTTAATTCTGAACTGGGCCTGAAGGCACTAGGAGGACTGCTTTAACTATTAAATACAGCAATAGCAGGATTTTTCCTGTAAATAATAAATCTATACAACAGACTCACATAATTTCCCATAATAAAGGTTTTATCACAGAATCACAGAATCAACCAGGTTGGAAAAGACCTCAGAGATCATAAAGTCCAACCTATTACCTAATACCTAACACCTCCTGACAACTAAACTGTGGCTCTAAGTGCCACATCCAATCCTTCTTTAAACACCTCCAGGGCCAGCGACTCCACCACCTCCCTGGGCAGCACATTCCAATGGCCAAAAGCTCTTTCTGTGAAGAACTTTCTCCTCACCTTAAGCCTAAACTTCCCCTGGTGCAGCTTGAGACTGTGTCCTCTTGTTCTGGTGCTGGTTGCCTGGGAGAAGAGACCGACCCCCACCTCACTACAACCTCCTTCCAGGAGTTGAGAGTTGTAGAGAGCAATAAGGTCTCCCCTGAGCCGCCTCTTCTCCAGGCTAATGCATATAATATCTCGCTAAGCAGACTTTTAATGCAAAATAATCTTCCTCAAGTGTTATAGATGTCTGTCACACTGTTCAGTAAAAACACTTTGGAAGAGGTATCACAGTATCACCAAGGTTGGAAGAGACCTCAAAGATCACTGAGTCCAACCTGTCACCACAGACCTCATGACTGAACCATGGCACCAAGTGCCACGTCCAATCCCCTCTTGAACACCTCCAGGGACAGTGACTCCACCACCTCCCCAGGCAGCCCATTCCAATGACAAATGTTCTCAGTGAAGAACTTTCTCCTCACCTCCAGCCTAAACTTCCCCTGGCGCTGCTTGAGACTGTGTCCTCTTGTTCTGGTGCTGGTTGCCAGAGAGACAAGGCCAACCCCTTCCTGGCTACAACCACCTTTCGGGTAGGGGAACATAACAAACAGGATGATGATATTTGCATTTAAGACTAATATGGTTATTTTCCATCCATATTGTTAGAGCATGAGGATTATGTAAAAGCACATGTGTGTGCAAAAAGAAACTGGCCCAAAATTCTGTTTCCAATAATGTTTGATGCATCTGAATATTTAAGTTTGTCTCATTTCAGAGTTATCCTTTTCCTTTCCCTGCTCCTCATAAGTTTTTCTGCTCATGTGCAGACAATTCTCACATTTCTGCTGTAAGACTACTTTAACACGTGGTAACACATGTGGAGTCTCCTTCTCTGGAGACTTTCAAAACCCACCTGGACATGTTCCTGTGTCCTGCACTAGGTGAACCTGCTTTGGCAAGGGGGGTTGGACTAAATGATCTCCAGAGGTCCCTTCCAACCCCTACCATTCTGTGATTCTGTAACACAAAAAAAATTCTACTGCTAAAATGAAGAAACATGTTATTTGCTGTGATCTAATTCACAATGTATTCTTCAAAAGGTTACTAATTGGCTATTCTGAACTTTAAATCAGAAATTTAACAAAAAGACACTTTCCTCACCAAAGGTTTTCCATCTTTAAAGATGTGCCAAATTTCAGGCCACTCAAGAAGAAATTGATGTAATTATTCGATCAGAGTATTATTAATGATAAAAATGCACATTTTAATTACAAAGTTATGTATCCTCTAATTAAGAGCAACTCTCTGTCAGTGACTTTTACAATCTTAGGTAAGTCCTAATGAGCCATTCTAATGATTAAAAAGTTGAGTATTTGGAGAGAACAAAGACAACTCAAGATGTGCACAAATTATTAATGGTGAAAAACCCAGTTACTGGGCACAATACAGGAAGATTAGGTCATCAGAACTGCAGTGATTATTTTGACCTCTTTTTTCCTAGGCATTGCTATATCCAAACACAAATAACTCGCCTGTACCTTGCTTTTTGTAGTAGTATCATGGAAAAGTCAAGTCAGAGGAAAAAGAAATAGAAGGAAGAATTTAATGCCATGCAGGAAAACTTATCAATCAGCTGTAACAATGAACTTACTGATTAGCTCCAGTGACTGACAGTAATTATACCAGGATATAAAGCACATCAAAAATGAACACACCAAAACTGAACACAGTATTTGAGGTGTGGCCTCATCAGTGCCAGGTACACGGGCATGATCACTTCCCTACTCCATCTGGCCACCCTATTCTTGATAAAGGCCAGGATGCTGTTGGCCTTCTGGGCTACCTGATCACATAGCTGGCTCATGTTCAGATCGCTGTCAACCAACACCCCCAGGTCCTTTTCCAGCTGGCAACTTTCCAGCCACTCTGCCCCAAGCCAGTAGTGTTGCACGGGGTCGGTATGGCACAAGTGCAGGTACTCGTCATTGTTAAACCTCATACAATTGACCTCGGCCAATCAGTCCACCCTGTCCAGATCTCTTTGCAGAGCCTTCCTACTGTCTAGCAGATCAACACCTCTTCCCCGTTTAGTGTCATTGGCAAACTTACTGAGGGTGCACTCAATTTTCTTGTCCAGATCATTGTTACCAATGTTAAAGAGAACTGGCCCCAATACTGAGCTCTTGGGAACATCACTAGTGACTGGACACCGACTGGATTTAGCTTCATTAGCCACCACTCTTTGGGTCTGTCATTCCACCCAGTTCTTAACCCATCCAGGTCATAAGCAGACACTTTCTCCAGGAGCATGCTGTGGGAAATGGTGTCAAAAGCTTTACTAAAGTCCAGAAAAACAACATCCACAGACTTTTCTTCATCCACTAAGCAGGTCACCTTGTTGTAATCAGGTTCATCAAGCAAGACCTGGCCTTCATGAACCTGATCATCTGGCTGCCCTGCACATGCTGTATAATGGAACTCAAGATGATCTGCTCCATGACCTTCCCCCAGCACTGAGGTCAGGCTGGCAGGTCTGTTGCTCCATAGGTCCTCCTTTCAGACCTCATGTTTGCCAATAACCCTGGGACCTCCCCACTTAGCCAGGGCTGCTGGTAAATGATGGAAAGTGGCTTGGTGAGCACTTCTGCCACCTCCCTCTGTACCCTTGGGCATATGTCATCTGACCTCATATAGTTGCATATGTGTGCAGCAGGTCACTAACCCTATCTTCTTGGACTATGGGGGATTCATTCTGCTCTCCATCCCTATTTTCTAGCTCAGGGGGCTGGGCATCCAGCAAGCAACTGGTCTTGATACTAAATCCTGAGGCAAAAAAGATATTGAGTACCCTGGCCCTTTCCTCATCTTTGACCACTATGTACCTCCCTGCATTCAACAAAGGACAGAGATTCTCCTTAGTCCTCCTATTGTTGCTAATACATTTGTAGAAGCATTTCCTGTTCTCTTTGACAGATGAAGCCCAACTAATTTCCAGCTGGGCTTTGGCCCATCTAATTTTCTCCTGCATAGTCTCACAATGATCTTACAGCCCTCCCGAGTGGCCTGCCCCTTCTTCCAACGACCACACTCTCCTTTTCTCCCTAAAGCAGCAAGTGAAACTTCTCTGTTCAGCCAGACCAACCTTAATCCCTGCTGACTTGTCTTTTGGCATATGGGGCAGCCTGTTCCTGTGCCTTTAAGAGTTCCCTCTTGAACAGTGCCAAGCCTGCCTGGACTCCTTGAAGCCTCAGGACTGCCTCCCAAGGGACTCTGTCCACCAGACTCTGAAACAGGCCAAAGTCTGCCCAGAGGAAGTCCCAGGTGGCAGTTTTGATGGCCGCCTTCTTTACTTCACCAACAAATGAAACTCTGTCATTGCTGTGCCCAAGACATCCCCCAACCATTACATCACCCACAAGCCTGCCTTTGTTTGCAAACAGCAGGTCCAGCAAGATGACTTCCCTAGTTGGCTCCATCACCAAAGAGGGACTGTTCCCTTTTTGCTGTGCGGTATTTCCAGCAGACATCTTTCTATGCAAAAAGGAAAGCACAGAAACTAAATGATAAAATTAATCATCAAATAAATTAATTGTGGTTGCAAGGCATCTTGTATCTCATGTGAAACTTCATGAAGATCTCTATAGCAACATCTAGTGAGGACACAGAATTTGAAGGCTCTCTTGGTGTTCTGCCATCACTGCCCACCTCCTTCTAGACTGCACTTCTCTGTTGTAAGAGATCTGTTCAACTACTACCTTCACAGTTTTTATTTCCATCAAATTAAAGATAAAACTAACAATCTGGAGCTTCCTTGATACCAAGACAACAGATGGCACAAGCACAGTGCTTCCAGGGACAGCACATTCTTTTTTTTTTTCCAGATTTAACACAAGAAAAATCTCTCTCTTAGAAGCTAGAAAGGGACAAAGTAAGGAGAATAAACACAAGCAGACCAAAAAATAAAGAGCACTTGGCAGTTTAGACTGTGTTAGTGTCTTTACTGAATTATACTTCTGGGAATAAGACTGCAATGCCAGCAGGACAGTTTCTGGCACTATACTGATCAGTGGGGCATATTTCTGAGAAAAGTCTAAAATAAACTGGCTTCAACAGGTGAGAGAGTGTCCTTTACTCGAAAGGTCCTCTGCTATGCCAGTGAAAGCCACATGTTTGAATGTCTGAAAACATTTTGCTTTATAAAACTAATAATAATTAAAAAAAAGATGCACTCAGAGCAGGTGATTCATTTTCTGGAAGGGAAGAAATGCTTTAGTTTATGCCAAGATAACTCTCACCTCACACACTCAGCCAGTGACTCACAGCACACAGACTCATCCTAAGTGAAGTCACAGAGTTATTTCATTCCAGCTTTAGCCTTTTCTTCTGAAAACTTCTAAACACTCTTTTATACACAGCTGTTGCCCGATCATCTGACTCCTGGTCCCACCAGTTTGTGCCTGTGAGACTGAGAGTTCTGATACTCCATGTGCCAAGAAGTATACAAAGAAAATTTCCATGCAAAACTATCTTCTCAAAGCATAGGAAACAGAATATTACTTCTGCTTCTAGATTTCATACTGGAACAAACCCTAAGGAGAAAGAAGATGTAGCTGGATAAGAAAGCTCATGCTCCATTGTTAGCAGAATAGATAGAACCAACAATGACAAAAAGCAGAAGGCACATGGCCATTAGAAGATGCGATCCCTGACTTCTGCACTATGGGTTTTATTCCCTTCAGCCTCGTGCTACCCTTCTTCCTTGCACATCGTTCCTGAAGTGATCTTCATCCTTTTTGCCCTGGAAAAATTCAATAATTTTTTATATGTCCTAGATGATATTTTGACAGAAAATTACATGAGATAACCATGAGGGTACAAGAAGTTTACAAAGAATTCCTTTTACATAGGCCCAAGTTCTGCGGACTTTAAGCACCACAGAAGTCTCTCCGTAGTTGTTTAACTGTTCTCAGGTCACTAAGTCTTAAATCAGTTCAAAAATATTTACATTTTTACATGCCTCAAGTTTCTAAAAAGCCATTAGAAAAGCTCTTAACCAGAAGCTTGGCTTCTAGCATGCAATGGAGCCTTACTAACTTCCAGTACCTTCTAGACAAGGTCACATCTCATAATACAGGATGCAAGTTTAATGCCTGGTTTTGTTCTCTCTGCTTAATTTTCCTCTACAGCTTTATTTCAATACTAATAGACAATCTCCAAACCCTTTTCAGATATAATTTATATCTTTTCAGATACAAATTTTGCTCAAGACACCACGAATTACAGACATGCCAGTTAGAAGTTTAACTCAAAAGATGTGGTCCTATCCTTCTGGTTTCATAGCTATCCATGGCTGTGAAAAGAGGAGACAACAATGATTAAAACAGCGACTTGAGCCAAGTTTCCTTTTTTTTGGTCATTCAGAAAGACTCAGACCCCATGCTGTAACTAATCACATGCAACAAATCACTGGCATGATTCCTACAAAGTTTAACCACAAGTTGCATTTTTTGGATGTAAAGTAGAAAGAGCTAAATTTTGAAGCTGACTTGTCTTTTCAGTGGGGACATCAAGCAATCAGGTCTTTTTCCATGTTTTATGCAATGGACTAAGTCCGCCACTGCTTTGTGGGCCGTATTTTATGCTAGAATTCTTATACGGATCTTCAGAACTACTACATAAATTATTCCTTTCCATTTTTCATAAAAAGTCTTTGCCACCATTCTCATCTCATTCCATTTTTTCTATTTGCAATGACTTTTTGGTGCTACACTTATCTATTAGCATAGCTTAGCTAAATCTTACATCTGTCCTTATATAAAATGGTTTTACTCTGTTGCGAGATTGGAAAATACCTGAAGGCTACTAAGTCAAATTATAATTGTATTAAAATTCATATTAAAACTTCAACATGCTAATAGAATAGAATAGAATTAACCAGGTTGGAAAAGACCTATGAGATTATTGACTCCAACCTATCATCCAACACCATCTAATCAACTAAACCACGGCACCAAGTGCCCCATCCAGTCTCTTCCTAAACACCTCCAGTGATGGTGACTCCACCACCTCATCCAACACCATCTAATCAACTAAACCACGGCAGCCCATTCCAATGGCCAATCATCTTTCTATGAAGAACTTCTTCCCTAACATCCAGCCTAAACTTCCCCTGGTGCAGCTTGAGACTGTGTCCTCTTGTTCTGGTGCTGGTTGCCTGGGAGAAGAGACCAACCCCCCTCATTAGTATTGATGTGGAAGATTAGCTGAGATTTTGAGCTGCCTTTTCCCCATGAGTAAAGCCAGTTATGGTCCATGGTAAATGTTGCTTTTCTTCTGTCTCCACGGTCTGTGTTGTTTGGAATAGAATAGAATAGAATAGAATAGAATAGAATAGAATAGAATAGAATAGAATAGAATAGAATAAATAAACCAGGTTGGAAGAGACCTTCAAGATCATCATGTCCAACCTATCATCCAACATCACCTAATCAACTAAACAAACTCCTGGCTACAACCTCCCCTCAGGTAGTTGTAGACAGCAACAAGGTCTCCCCTGAGCCTCCTCTTCTCCAGGCTAAGCAACCCCAGCTCCCTCAGCCTCTCCTCATAGGGCTTATGCTTGAGACCCCTCCCCAGCTTTGTTGCCCTTTGTTGCTTTGTTCCACCTCATTTGCTAACAATATATAGATGACACCCTTTAACTTCCTATATTTCTCACCTATTTGGATGAACCCAGCAGCCTCACAGAAGGTTAAATTATGAATGGGAGAAGGAGGGATCACTGGGGTGCTTGGTGCCATGTTTAGTTGATCAGATGGTGTTGGATGACAGGTTGGACTCGATGATCTCAAAGGTCTCTTCCAACCTGGTTAATCCTATCCTATCCTATCCTATCCTATCTATCCTATCCTATCCTATCCTATCCTATCCTATCCTATCCTATCCTATCCTATCCCACAGTTTACAATGTTATAAAGAAATCATTGCTGCTTAATATTAAATAGGTTTACTATAGTAATACATTGATTTATGCTACTCATAACTCTTTTTATGCTACTCATAACTCTTACTGAAAACATTTCCAAATTGAAGCTGTAGAATATTAAATCTCCTAAGAAATATAAATTTTTATATCAATTCCTTACTAAGAAAGAACAAGCATATGCAAAACATGAATATCCAGAAAATAATGTAGTATAAGACACAATTATAATGAAAAGAACATATTGCAACTATGAAGTATAGCAAGGCAATAACATGAGAATACACAAGTCTTTAGCAGCATGAAAGATATGAAGATAGATATTAAAAAGTGGCAACTAAAAAAATTACCTCAATTAAAAGCAGGTAAGATATGCATAAAATGAGAACGTACTTTAAACAACCCAAAACTAATTGAACTTTAGGATGGAGTTCACATCTGTGTAAAATACTGACAACCTTGAAAGAGAAAATTTGATTTCAAGTTCATAAACTTCTGAAGAAAATTTTCTTTTCCTTTTGCAGGGCCTTCACTGATCCAAATATCAGGTACTTTCAAAAGTGCTTCCTGAAAGAGAGGAAATCCTACAGCCATTTCCTAATACTTCCCTATATAATCCTATCAGATCTGTGCAGAAAAAATTAAATCACAGAATCATAGAATGGCTTCAATTGGAAGGAACCTGAGAGATTATCTACTTCGACCTCCCTGATATGGGCAGGAATGCCTCTCAACTAGAGGACACAGTCTCAAGCTGTGCCAGAGGAAGTTTAGGCTGGAGGTGAGGAGAAAGTTCTTCACAGAGAGAGTCGTTAGCCATTGGAATGGGCTGCCCAGGGAGGTGCTGGAGTCACCATCCCTGGAGGTGTTCAAGAGGGGATTGGACGTTGCACTTGGTGCCATGGTTTAGTCATGAGGTCTGTGGTGACAGGTTGGACTCAATGATCTTTGAGGTCTTTTCCAACCTTGGTGATTCTGTGATTCAACTATACTCAGCTGCTCAAGGCCTCATCCATTCTGGCCTAGAACAATCCCAGGGAGGAGACATCCACAATCTCCCTGGGCAACCTATTCCAGACTCTCCAGAGGAGATAAAAAGCAAGCAAACGAAAGCAGAAAAGTTTCACCATTTCTGTGAGACCTAAAATTCTGTTAAAATTAGGAAGCAATTGCTATGAACTGAACAAACGTGTTTGTAGAATTTATTTGTTTCTCTCTCCAAAAAAAAAATAATCTCTTGAAATGGAAAAAAAGTATTACAAGTTCCCAGCACTGCTATGAAAAGACATGCAACCTGCCAATACTGGCAGGTTGCAAAGCAGGACACATTGGACTGCCAGTTATTCAGCTTCAGAGTTGTCTCGACTTTATTTGGCATCTGTGGATTCCATGCTGCTCGATGTCTGGGAATCTGTGAAATCCCTGCCCAAACAGCAGGACTCCTAAGTCTACACACATAATGTCATTTTATTGTTTTTACTGTCTACTAAACATCAAGTATTTTTGCTGGAATACCTTACTTAGGATATTACCGTATTACATCATACTGAGAAGCTTACCAGCAGAAAGGCCAATGGCATCCTGGCCTGGTTCAGGAACAGTGTGGCCAGCAGGAGCAGGGAGGTCATTCTGCCCCTGCACACCACACTAGTTAGACCACACCTTGAGTACTGTGTCCAGTTCTGGGCTCCTCAGTTTGGGAAAGATGTTGAGAGAAGGGCAACAAAGGGCAACAAAGCTGGGGAGGGGTTTGGAGCACAAGTCCTATGAGGAGAGGCTGAGGGAGCTGGGGTTGCTCAGCTTGGAGAGGAGGAGACTCAGGGGTGACCTTATTGCTCTCTACAACTACCTGAAGGGAGGTTGTAGCCAGGTCGGGGGTTGGTCTCTTCTCCCAGGCAACCAGCACCAGAACAAGAGGACACAGTCTCAAGCTGTGCCAGGGGAGGTTTAGACTAGATGTTAGGAAGAAATTCTTCACAAAAAGAGTGATTGGCCATTGGAATGGGCTGCCTGGGGAGGTGGTAGAATCGCCATCACTGGAGGTGTTTAGGAGGAGACACGATGGGGTGCTTGGTGCCATGGTTTAGTTTATTAGATGGTGTTGGGTGATAGGTTGGACACGATGATCTTGAAGATCTCTTCCAACCTGGTCTGGTCTGGTCTGGTCTGGTCTATTCTATTCTATTCTATTCTATTCTATTCTATTCTATTCTATTCTATTCTATTGCAAACAACATTTGAAAGCAACATTTACCATGAACCATAACTGGCCTTACTCATGGGGAAAAGGCAGCTCAAAATGTCAGCTAATCTTCCACATCAATACCTTGGGCTAACCACAAACTAATCTTTCAGCTTCACACACATTTAGATAGCTAGAAGTTGGACTTTCAAGTTCAGTAATTGTGTCAATCAATCTGGGCCATCCAATGCTATGCCAAGAGTGAGAAATAGTTTGTTTTTCTTGATTCTCTAGTTCTTATACTAAGGACAGAGAAGACAGACTTGCCTCTGTAGTTACTAACTTAAATGCACAGAAACTCTAAAGATCCAGTATTCAGTTACGGGGAGTGTAAAAGGTGTGGAGCTGTTACAGGCATGAAAGCTTTTCTAGCATGATCTTTGCACTTAGCAGTAAAGCAGTCGGAGCAGTGAACTTCTCAACTACAAAAACAACATCCAATTTTTAAAAATGTAGCGCACTAATGGTCTTGGTCTCCCCCACTGCCCCTTTCCTGCCATCACTGCTACTCTTTGTCCATGCCCCAGTCTCTCTGAGTGCCCATCGCCCACTCTCTGAGCAGCTGGCTTCCTGTCATCCTGCAACTGCTGCTGCTGCACAGTCTTCTCATCAGCACTGTCTTTCTTTTCTCCCCATGGAGGCACACAGCCTTTTCAGGTTCTCCTTACTTCCTTTCCTATGCTGGATTGCCTCACAAATGAAGTGCATTTCAGGATTACCCCAATACATCACTATACTAAAATGTGTATGAAGAGGCCACACACGGTGAGCATCTATCTCCTTTCCTTTGTGCAATTATAGCAAAGAAAATGCAAAACCATAATGTCATTCAAATAAGCAATTCAGAGACTAGCTTGTAAAGTCACATGCCCACTGCTTTATTTTAAAAGCAGTAGATAAAAATACCTACTTCTTAAGCAGTAATTTCTTTTTCAAAACAGTCTTTAGGAATCTCTCTCCCATCTGGGCCAACCAATCCACCACACTGTTAATTTCAGCTTGCCAGCAGCACATTCAGCATAGCTCATGGTCCCACGTCATTGCAACGGGACCGTGACACTGCTCTGAAGAAGTGTTATGAGAAAGATCTTAGATTAATGCACATAACTGGAAGCTGTGCTGTTTACAGTTAGAAAACGAAGGAAACAGTCTGGGGTTAATGTCAGAAGTGATTTGTTTTGAAAGCATCTATTTTCAGACTCTCTCCTACAACACTGATAAAGGAACACAAACTATCACTCTGGGGTGAAGAGTCATGCCCCCCAGTGGTGTTAAGTTCAGCCAGTTTACTCTTAGCTCTTAGTTTACTTCCTAGGTAGAGATGATCTTCTCATCAAAACAACCATCTGACACCAACCCTTCTTGGCAAGTTCCATAGGATCAAATGGTTATGTGGTGGCTACTGTAGGATGAAATATCATGAAATAATGAAGCTGGTTCATTTAGGAGAAAGAATGGTTCTCTACACTGAGACACATTAACACTACACTTCAGAACAGAGCTATTTTATACTTTGCCAAAACATAATGGTAAGAAAGTGCAAGTTTGCATATTCCCAGGCCCCTGAAGAACCTGCTGCATAGATAGAACAAGCTGATGGATGAAGGGAAACCTACAGTGATACATCGAAGTGTCCCAAACAAATTATTTTCTATCTAGAACAGAAAATGCAACTCTCTCATAGGTGTGGAATAAAGACCCACACCTCAATGTCATTTGAGTAATGCTCATACAACAGATCTATTTTTATCACAGTATATTAGAGGTTTGAAGGGACCTCAAGACATCATCGGGTCCAATCACCCTGCCAAAGCAAGATCACCTAGGGTAGTCCACAGGAATGCATCCAGATGGGTTTTGAAAGTCTCCAGAAAAGGATTCCACAGCTTCTCTGGGCAGCCTGCTCCAGTGCTCTGTCACCCTCACTGTAAAGAAGTTTCTCCTCATGTTGAGGTGAAATTTTCTATGTTCAAGTTTAAACCCGTTGTTCCTTATTACTGTGCACCACCAAAAAGAGCTTGGCCTCTCCCACCCCCAGATATTTATACACATTGATGAGATCTCCTCTCAGTCTTATCTTCTCAAGACTAAACTGTCCCAGATCTCTCAGTCTTTCTTCATAAGGCAGATGCTCAAGTCCCCTAATCATCCTCATGGCTCCCCGTTGGATTCTCTCCAGCAATTCTCTGTCTTTCTTGAACTGGGGAGCCCAAAACTTGACACAGTATTCCAGGTGTGCTCTCACCAGGGCAGAGCAAAGAGGCAGAAGAACTTCCATAGACCTGATGGACACATCCTTCTTGATGTATCCCAGGATACCATTGGCTCTCTTGGCCACAAGGGCACATTCTTGTTCCATGGAGAACTTGCTGTCCACCAGCGCTCCAAGGTCTTTCTCCATGAAGCTGCTTTCCAGCAGGGCAGCTCTAACCCGTACTGGTGCCTGTTGTTATTCCTCCCCAGATGTAGGACCTTGCACTTGTCCTTATTGAATTTCATGATGTTTGCCTGCACCCAGCTCTCCAGTCTGTCCAGGTCACGTTGGATGGCTGCATAGCCCGATGGGGTGGCAGCCAACCCCCAGTTTTGTATCATCAGCAAACTTGCTGAGGGTACTGTCAATCCCCTCATCCAGGTTGTTGATAAAGATACTGAACAAAACTGGACCAAATACCAATGTCTGGGAAACACCACTGGCCACAGGCCTCCAAGCTGACTCTGTGCCACTGATGATAACCTTCTGAACTCTGTTGTCGAGCAAGTTTGCAATCCACCTCACTGGCCATTACGCTATTACATTAAGTACACCACAGAAGAAAGGGCAGCAATGGAGAAAGAGATCTTCATTTTCCACAAGACTGCTGAAGAAAACCCCAACACATAACAGAGCAAGAATATTAGATCAATTTATACCCATGTAAAAAACCTCATGATTTAAGTGTTGTTTGGTGTGACACTATGCAACGTTTGTGAGCACAACTCTGAAGTAATCC
The DNA here is from genome assembly GCA_033816785.1 of Picus viridis. Classification (NCBI taxonomy): domain Eukaryota; kingdom Metazoa; phylum Chordata; class Aves; order Piciformes; family Picidae; genus Picus; species Picus viridis. The sequence goes on from CM066566.1 coordinate 10,985,729, forward strand.
CTGTAGGATAAGAAAATGCAGCTGCCTTTCTAAAAATGTGATAAAGAATGCTGAGATTCAGAGTGGAGTCTTATTTTGAGCATGAAAAAGCAGGGGAGAAGGTGCCTCTGACTAGCTGCATGAAGAACTGAGACCTTGTGCAGGGAACAGGATGCTATACTCTGATTCCTCAAAGTCTTAGAAATAGAATAGAATAGAATAGAATAGAATAGAATAGAATAGAATAGAATAGAATAGAATAGACCAGACCAGGTTGGTAGAGACCTTCAAGATCATCATGTCCAACCCATCATCCAACGCCATCTGATCAACTAAACCATGCACCAAGCATCCCATCAAGTCCCCTCCTAAACACCTCCAATGATGGTGACTCCACCACCTCCCGGGCAGCACATTGCAATGGCCAATCACTCTCTCTATGAAGAATTTCTTCCTAACATCCAGTCTGAACCTCTCCTGGCGCAGCATGAGACTGTGTCCTCTTGTGTTTTGTCCTGCTCTGTGCCATGGCCACTTTCTCTATTTCTCTTAAATCCTCTTTGAGATTCTTGAAGAGTCTAATCAACAACTTTGAGACTGGTTTTTCAAATGTGGAATGTAAGCCTCTCCAGACTGGGGGCGAGATTTAGACTAGAAAGGATGTAATAGAAGAGCAGAGGTACAGTATTCTACTGAGACTCAAAAAATCCTCTGTGCCTCAAAGTACTCAACAAGTTCAGTTCCTCTGTGAACTGGCAATTAAGTTTGGAGGCGAATGTCCTTGCTCATACTTTTAATCATGGCTCAGGAGTACAGCAGGATTCTAGCAGCTGTGCAGGGTCAGGATGCAACCTTCCTGAATCCTTCTTGTGACACAGATTACAGTTGGCTGATTTAAATTGTCAAGAAAAATCCCTTAATTTAATTAGAAAATATGAATTTCTTTCTTTTTTTTGTAATGCTATTTTGTTTTCATAGTATCACAGTATCAGTCAGGGTTGGAAGGGACCACAAGGATCATCTAGTTCCAACCCCCCTGCCATGGGCAGGGACACCCTACACTAGATCACGCTGGCCAGAGCCTCATCCAGCCTGGGCTTAAACACTTCCAGGGATGGGGCCTCAACCACCTCCCTGGGTAACCCATTCCAGGGCTTCACCACTCTTATGGTGAAGAACTTCCTCCTCACATCCAGCCTGAATCTCCCCACCTCCAGCTTCATTCCATTCCCCCTAGTCCTATCACTACCTGATAGCCTGAGAAGTCCCTCCCCAGCCTTCCTGTAGGTCCCTTTCAGAAACTGGAAGGCCACAATGAGGTCACCTGGGAGCCTTCTCTTCTCCAGACTGAACAGCCCCAACTCCTTGAGTCTGTCCTCGTAGGAGAGGTGCTCCAGCCCTCTGATTTCCAGTAGAAGGGGTGGTAGGTGTTTGGTTGTATTGTTTTTCCCCTTCTATTAACTGTGGATTTTTAAAAACACAAATGGATCTTTTCACCAACAAACATACACTGCACACTCACTTAAGCAATTGCACCTACTAACACATTTATTCTAAGCCTTAATTCTTCTGTGTTATGGAAGTACACAATAAATTACATTTCCTATTTACTACACAGGACTGATTTAGTTACCCTGAATTTAGATCTGTTTTCTTTTGGATGCAAATTAGAATTTTATTAAAGTGTAGGGCAAAAATATAGCTTCAGAAACTGGTTTTAGTCAGTTAGCCAGCTAATCATACTAACTTCTAACAGAAATAATGCATTTAGCAGAATTTATGAAAAGAGACTTTGCATATACAATTAACTGGTTCATTAACACACACCTGTAGTAAATGGTTTGAACCAACAGTTTTTAACCAGTATGGCCATAATCATTTAGTTAGGAGACTGGAGTCTTTACTCTTGTTTCTTAAGGAATACAGCAGAAGTGAAACAAGCTTTAAGGATTTTCTTTCCTTTTTTTTTTTTTTTTTTTTTTTTTTCTCCTAACTTCCTAAAAGTTTTCCAACTTTGAATTGAACAGTTATTGAGCCAAAGTAAACTGCAATAAGAAAATAATGTTGCTGCATGTGTGGAATGACAAGAGCTCTCCCAAGCAGATTAGGTCGCTTCAAAAACCTCTGGGTCCAGGTGCTCAGCCGGAGATATCTCCCAGCTTAGTTGTCTGGCTCTCCCCAGAAGAAAATAAGGCTACATGCAAAGATGAAGTGTGTGCACACTGGGTATTTCAGCACTATTTTTGAAACTCCCCAAATATCTCACATACAGAAGCATAACAGAAGCCAGTCACACCGCAGCAATGCAAAAAATGTCTACTTTAAAAACAATAATTTTAATAGTGATTATCCAATCGATGCAGGCTTCTCACTGCTTTCTATTTCTACACCTCGAGTCCCGTGTCCAGTTATGCGCACCTCAGCTTAGGAAAGATGTTGAGATGCTGGAATGTGTCCAGAGAAGGGCAAGAAAGCTGGAGAGGGGTCTCAAGCACAAGCCCTGTGAGGAGAGGCTGAGGGAGCTGGGGTTACTTAGCCTGGAGAAGAGGAGGCTCAGGGGGAGACCTTACTGCTGTCTACAACTACCTGAAGGGAGGTTGTAGCCAGGTGGGGCTCGTCTCTTCTCCCAGGCAACCAGCACCACAACAAGAGGACACAGGGGAGGTTTAGGCTGGACGTTAGGAAGAAATTCTTCACAGAAAGAGTGATTGGCCATTGGAATAGGCTGCCCAGGGAGGTGGTAGTGTCACCATCACTGGAGGTGTTTAGGAAGAGACTGGATGGGGTGCTTGGTGCCATGGTTTAGTTGATTAGATGGTGTTGGATGACAGTCTGGAGTTGATGATCTTAAAGGTCTTTTCCGACCTGGTTAATTCTATTCTGTTGGAACAGATATATTTTCAAGTGAAAATACATTATATCTGTTTTTAAAATCTCTTTTTTATGTTATAAATTTTCATTAAATACAAATTACAAATGGAAAAGTAGACAGCTGTAGCTGATAAAGCAACAATCCACCTACTCCACATTTTAGAATCTGGGCCAATTCACAGAAGACTCTATACTCAAGAGACTGAAATCCAGATAGCAAAAAACTAAGATGAAACAACAAACTTTTAAAGCAATATTTAATCTGAAGAAGTATTCAAATTTCCAACTTTTCTTAAAACTATCATAACCAAAATATACCATTATGAAACCAGTTCTTACTTTAAGTTCAGCCTCCTAATTTCTAATTTCTTGCATCTTTCAATAATAGTTTATATGTTTGATTAGATGGAATGGAATGGAATGGAATGGAATGGAATGGAATGGAATGGAATGGAATAGAATAGAATAGAATAGAATAGAATAGAATAGAATAGAATAGAATAGAATAGAATAGAATAGAATTAACCAGGTTGGAAGAGACCTTTGAGATCATCAAGCCCAACGTATTACTCAACACCATTTAATCAACTAAACCATGGCAACAAGCACCCCATTCAGTCTCTTCCTAAACACCTCCAGTGATGGTGACTCCACCACCTCCCTTGGCAGCCCATTCTAATGGCAAATCACTCTTTCTGTGAAGAACTTCTTCAGGATACAATACAATACAATACACCAGGTTGAAAGAGACCTTCAAGATCATCACGTCCAACCCATCAACCAATCCAACCCACCCAAACAACTAAACCATGCAACCAAGCACCCCATCAAGCCTCTTCCTGAGCACCTCCAATGAAGGTGACTCCACCACCTCCACAGGCAGCCCATTCCAATGGGCAATCACTCTCTCTGTATAGAACTTTTTCCTAACATCCAGCCTAAACCTGCCCTGGTGAAGCCTGAGACTGTGTCCTCTTGTTCTGGTGCTGGCTGCCTGGGAGAAGAGACCAACCTCTGCCTGGCTACAACCTCCCTTCAAGTAGTTGTAGAGAGCAAGAAGGTCACCCCTCAGTCTCCTCTTCTACAGGCTAAGCAACCCCAGCTCCCTCAGCCTTTCCTCGTAAGGCTTGTGTTCCAAACCCCTCACCAACTTCATTGCCCTTCTCTGGACACGTTCCAGCAAGACAACATCCTTCCTAAACTGAGGGGCCCAGAACTGGACACAGGATTCAAGGTGCAGCCTAACCTGTGCAGTGTACAGGGGCAGAATGACCTCCCTGCTCCTGCTGGCCACACTGTTCCTGATGCAGGCCTTCTTGGCTGCCTGGGCACACTGCAGGCTCATGTTCAGCCTACCATCAATCAACACCCCCAGGTCCCTCTCTGCCTGGCCGCTCTCCAGCCACTCTGACCCCGGCCTGTAGCACTGCATGGGGTTGTTGTGGCCAATGTGCAGAACCCGGCACTTGGATAATATATTCTGAATTATTTCTCAGATAAAAGCTATGTAGGACCAACACACTGGAATTAAATATATTTATAATCACAATTTGCAACTTTTTTTTGCAGTTCCAAAACTCAATCAAGGTTTAGATTAACTAGGAGAAAACCTGAAGAAAATCTGTATTTTCCTATCTACCAGAGAGAGATCCCCAAAAGCCTGTAACATATAGAGATTGCCACTTGTTGGTACAGCAGTTTTCTTTTGGTTTGCAGCTGTGTCATGGCCATTGAGCAGCCTCAGTCCCTCATGTTCAGTTATTTCATACTGTACTTTCGTCCCAATCTTCCAGTCTTCCTCTTATCTTTGTACTAACCCTGACCTATGGTAACCCCAACTGTGTCAGCACCAGACTGCTTTTTTCACCTGGTCATTACTGAAAATAAAACAACAGACCAATCTCAGATTGTCCCTTGAGACCTTTGAACGAGTGACTTCTCTCTAACCAGACAATCCCTGCCATCAACAAAACTCACTGCTTTTTCCCCATTAGCCAGCTCCTTAGGCAGCTCAAGTTTCTTACACTAACCACCATCTCAACTAAATTATAATGTCTCATGTAAAGCGGTTTAAAGGCCTTGCCTGAAACAGAAGTAAGTTTGATCTGCTGCATTTCCTCTGGTAGTAATAATTTCTTTTGGAAACTGTGTTGCATTTTAACTCAAAACATTTGACCGTCATTTATCCTGTCCTGGCTTCTATTTTTGCTTCCTTCTCCTGGTCCACTACCCTCCATGGCTCAGACAGACTTTAAAGTACACCAAAACTAGCAGACAGGAGCAGCAAACCTAGAGTTACAGATGCTTGTAATGAAACACCTTTCAGTGTAACTACTAGAGGAAGGCCATTTGTTTTTCTCACTTAAAGGACCCCAAGTGCTACAACTTGATATCAAGGAAACCAGTCCACAAAATGGACATTCTAGCATTTCTAACTGATCCCAGATACCTATACCAAATTATCCTTCATCAACTTTCTGATAGACTAAAAAATTAAGAATTGCTTGTTCTATGAGACTCAATTTCCAGACAATTCAAATAAAACAGGGACAGTGTGCCAGCTCCTGAGTGCCTGCATCATATGAATATAGATATGAACAAAGATGCAGGAAAATTGATCTCAGCAGTGAACTTGAATTTGTTTCCCAAGTAGAAAGGAAATGACAGGACACAGTCTCAAGGGGAAGTTTAGGCTCAAGGTGAGGAGAAAGTTCTTCACTGAGAGAGTCATTAGCCATTGGAATGTGCTGCCCAGGGAGGTGGTGAAGTTACTATCCCTGGAGGTGTTCAAGAGGGGATTGGACGTGGCACTTGGTGCCATGGTTTAGTCATGAGGTCTGTGGTGACAGGTTGGACTTGGTGATCTTTGAGGTCTCTTCCAACCTTGGTGATTCTGTGATTCTGTGACAGCTTCAAATGAATGAATGAACATAAATAATAGTAAAAAATAATCTTTGTGGACAAAAGAAATAATTCAACAAAACACACAGATGGAAGTGTAAGGAAGAAATTAAACTCCCCTTTAAAGTCTTAAAAATAAAAGTGCTTCTTTTGTCTTTGATCTGATTTAATTCGTACTAAAGGTCAATGAACATTGGAACAAAAATTGCTAATTACTTTGCTCAATGGATAACAAGAAACATGAAAATTTAGCCTTATTGTACATAACACATCACACAATGATCTCACCAAAGTTACCAGCTGGGGACTTGCAAACCACATTTACCAAATAAGGCAAAATGCTTCGTGCTTGAAATCTTTTCCCAGTTACCTCACCCGGCTTTTGCTTGCGTTTCGACAGTAATTGCAGAGGTCATTTTTTTAAACTCAGATGGAGTAAATCAAGAGGCTCTCCAATGCAAAGCTGGGTTTGTGTAGTCTCTGGAGAGAACTCAGCTTTATTTAAACTGAGTGTGTACAGAAAAGGAAGAACTGAAGTATGTGCAATAAAAACATAAGAGTGAGTAGTATATATTGAGAGGAGCAAGTGATGTAGATTTGTGTACTGCTGGTTTGATTACAAACACTAATGCTTTATGGGGAATGTTTCTCAGATTTGTTGGGGATCTTTGGGTGTTTCAAGAGCATGTGAAGAATTGGTCTTTAATACTATTCTTGTGATGATCCAAAACCACTTGAACTTTGCACTCTGGGTTTATGCTGCCCTTGTATTTGAAATACAGCTTTGTAACGACAGGATATGTACTATCCTCCATATTCTCCTTGATTTCTGTGGCCATAGTTTTTTTCCTAAACTTGATATAGTTTTAAAGACAGAATAAAATACTCTCATTTTCTATGATAAACACAACAATGGGATGATCTCAGTTCACCAGGATATTAAAAATCTTGCAAAGTTACTTATTATTTAAACTATGATTGCCATAGTAAAAATTGTCATTAATTTATAACATTTCCCCCTTTTTTTCCCCCTTTTTCTTTTTGCTGTGTGTGTGGCAGGACAGCAGGAGGGAGTGCTTGTTTTTATCTCCAGATGATTTTTATCTGCTGTTTTAGGGAAAAGGAAAAAAAAAAGGGAAAGAAAAAGCCCAGTAAGCACTTTTAAGAGCTCTCTCTTGTATAATAATGCTAGTAATATGACTATCTAATACTTGTTTTTTCCTCCTTCAAATTTTTTGGAATTAACTAGGTACTAAAATTTATAATTTTAAAGTCCAATCATCCTATTAGGCAAGGAAATCCAACACTCACCACTGCTTATAAAACATGCTCTCACAGCATAAGGCTGATCACAAAGACCAGCTGCTTGCAGGCCTAGCTACTGCCAAAATTTCCAATGCAAAAGACATATACAACTAATCTCATGCAACTATACCTAATCTCTTTAAGTGTCAGTCCATAAGAAGTTATGTTGCAAAGTTAATTGAAACTTCACAGCTCTAGAAACACGTAACTTTCAGCTACCCTGCAGATTCTGCATGACCTCAGCCTCTCTTCACAGAGGAACACACACACACACAGAGTAGTTTGCGGGGTTTGTGGGAGGAGAGGGATGACAGACAAACAGGAGAAAGTTTGGTTTTAATAAAACCACAATTCTACACAATGTTTTAAGTTACTACTAAGGGGGGGGGGGGGAAGAAAACAACCTCAAAAAAAACAACCAGCTTAAATATGATTATTTCAGAGCAAAAATCCCCAACTGACACACGATCCATTCAGCTAACGTGTTTAGAAAAGACCTTAAATAAAAAGTGACATTCTCAGTGTCCTCTGAATCTGGCTGTGGAAATCCAAGCAATAAGAAAGTATCTATACTTTTTATTTGGGAAGCAGTTCAGATCACCCCAGAGTTCAAAATGCCCAATCTCTGAGCAAACCTTCATAAACTGCAGATAAATAACTAGTAAGCTTCACTCATCCCATACAAGAGTTCACAAATGATCAATGGTTGAGCCCAGTGAGAGAAGTAAGCACTCACATCATGCTCTTTATTTCATTAACAATGAGTTTCAGAAAGCCCAAATTTCAACTTGATTTCATACTGGTCTCATTATTCCTAGATCACATATTGCTATTTTGAAATGAATACAAAGCCTGCTTTACATCGACTTCATTTAGTTAAAGGCCAACTGTAATCACTTCTGCTGATAAAAATAAATTCAGAGGCAAATGTTTGTACTGAGTTCTGGGTTATGCAGGCCATCTGAATCTCATTTTTAGCTTGACAGTTGAACTTCATGAACAGGGCAAGAAAAGAAGATATCTGACATTTGATAAAACAATGAGCTGGCAGAGCCCTCTGTATGGTATCAATGTGTTAAGCCAATATCCTAGACTGTCTAAAACACACATGGCGCTGCATAATAAAGTGCATTAGACACTGGAGTAAGAGTTTGGTGACTCAGGCTCTCTCCTCACACCACAGGCAAGTCAAAATGATTACTGCGTCAACAAATTACATACAATGGGCAAATGCCCATATTTTGTCTGGAAGAAATACAGAAAAGAAACCATTTAATACACTGAACAGAGAGGACTGTCCTGTAGTACTCTGCCTTTAACATTAAATATTTGCTGATTCAAAACCCAAAGGATTAATTTTCAATTAGATCTTAAATATGTGTTGACACCTACTGAGTCATATATTCAAAGGAGACATGAGCATCTTCTGCAACTCTGCAGAGAGTCCTGTGAACCACCTGCGAACTGTCTTCTTGACACACCAGGACAGTGAATAGTATGGCAGGTTAGGCTTTCAAACAGGGCTCTCTGCTGAGAAAAATGGTATCCTGTAAGCTACAGGACTGAACAATGCAACTAAAACCAACTGAAAACTAAAAATAGCTTTGTGCTTAGATTGAATTCTGATTTATGCAGCAAGCACGGTAAATAAACTCTCAGCCCTGCGTCTCACAGCAGCATAGGGGTGGGACAACAGAAGAACACAGTTGTACACAAAAACATATCAAGTAAGAGGGTAAAGAACATGCATTTCAGAGCAATCTGACCTCAAGTTCACAGTAAAAATTCTCATCAAGCACTTGCTCAGTTCCTGTGCGGAAGCAGTTTCATCTGTTTGCTACACATCCACAATAGCAGTACTAAAAGTATGAACCTTTGGTCGCTCTTTCCAATGGCTCTGCTCTTTTTCTGAGGTTGAGTGCAGCACAACCTCAGCTACAACATCAAAGGGACATTTTTTTGTACCCAGTTAACCTCGCAAATGGAAAAACTCCCAGAAAATTTTATGAGTGCTTGTACAAGATGCAAAATACCTCAGAACTAGGATATTTATGTAGATGGAAGGAACTGTTACTAACCATAGCTCTAATTGACTATCACAGCCTTTACGCATCTCTCTGAGATTGTGATCAAAGCAATTACTGATAAACCACTTAAGACTCCAGGATCAGACAGAAAATTGCTCTTCTAGACTAAAACTTTATTGAAACATCTTATTATTCCCCAGCACATCTGATTTCCTGGGCTGACTACTGAACCCTTGTGTAGACAACCTGCACTGTTTCTCTAACACAGATGTAACACTTATCACTAAAGAACTAGCTTAAATCAACAACTGGAGCACTTCCACCATGGGAAAATCCCTGGACAATATGAACAGGAATACTTTGGCAAAATGAATATGAATCACTGCACTATGAATTGCTGCACTATGTTAGCCACGTAAAGTGGAGAGGGAAAGCAGAAATGGAAAGAGATTATGCAACATGGATATTTTTCTTTGTCTTTATAAAACAGACACTCGAGGGCCACTACATCCAGAGCAGATGTTTGAACTCTCAGTGAGGTTCTGGCTTAACCCAACATGCAACATAATGTAAATGCAGACATTAGAAGATGAACGCAACTCCAGATGGTAAGAATGCGCAACAGTAGCAAGATCTATACTCTGTGCATATAATCAGTCCTTAAACTCCATCTCTATGTCCTTCTCTGAAAGCAAAGAATTCTGTATTATTTACAGACACATTACTGAAGATGGCATCAAGCATGTTTGAATACAAAACGCATGTTTTCAGCCTGGCCTTCCAAACACACTGATAAACTCAAATAAACATGGAATGAAAGAGAACTGTTTCCACAGCCACTTACTTTTGCTGCTCCTATTTGCTCTTTCCGAAACTTCTCCAGTGGTGCTATTAGCACATCGTTAGCATTCTGGATCTGCAAAGTTAAACACAGAGCACATCTTTTTAACATGGATTATTTGGAGAACGAGGAGCCATCGTAGCTTTGCCAGCATACAAGACTGAAAAATTCATGTCCATAACATTCTGCTTTAAGTGCATACGGGCAAGAGTCAAATAATTATGTCTTCTTTACATAAAACACACAGCACACACCTTCACTAGTGCATTATGGAACGTTTCCATGAATAACTAAAGCAATTGTAATGAACAATGTGGTTAAGTTTATCTGTAATATATACATATATATAAGGTCTTTCTGGTATTGTGCTTCTATTTCCTGCATCTTGCCCCAAATCAGAATAAAACCTGAAAACTTACAGAAACATGCCTTGGTAGAACAGAAGAGATAAACATAGTAGTGTTGAGAGCACTGCCTAAGAAAGCCTGTGTTTACAGAACCTGAATCTGTAACAGCTGAATCTTTTCGGCTATCTCTGGCTTATATACCTAGTTATTACTGAACAGAGAGTACAGCAGAGGACTCTGAAAAGTGGACCATTTACAAAATATTCTGGATTGGATTTCTTCACTTCTCTAATTTTAAAATTAATTTAAGATGCCCTGCAGCTATTTTTATCACTTTAACCTACACCAGGGGTCCTAATGAATCACAGTTCCCCCCCCCCGCCATGGCCTCTTTATTTAGCGTAAATCCAGCCCTGGGAACTCCTCTTTGAAGACCATTCCCAGCAGTGTCCACTCAAAGTGGTCCCTAGTCATTTGGGTTGGAAATGCACATGCAGCAGAATACAAATGCCAGCCATGCCATAATGCCACTCACCAAAAAAAAAAAAAAAAAAAAAGGTAGCATGATTTCACCATATGCCTTGTAGGGACAGGCAGAATAGCCAAATAAATTGACTTTACTGCAGAAAGATCAGAAGAAACTAAAAACTGCCAACACATCACAAATACAGTACAATAAACACATGGCAATATTCTATTGTACTAACTACAGGCAAAATTTTAGTTTTCCTGCATTAATAGCTTTTATTGTTTCCCTCCTCACCAGTCTGGTCTTTACCATACACATCACTTTCCACATTTGGGCCTTGGCAGGCTTGGAGGTCTGGGCAAAGCAAACATGTACCTAAGCCAAATGTGAATGAATACAACCCTTGTGACTCTTCTGTAACAATAATTGATAAACTACATTGTCAGCTGAGCACAAAAACTTCCCATAAGGTTGTGATAATAAACATATAGAATAAATCCACTGAAGCACAAACAGATTCTTTCCTTTCAAGCCCAACATTAAAATTTGAAAGACCACAGAATCACCACATCTCCCAGTAGGGCAAAGTTTCAGGAAATGTTAAGCCTTTCTGACATCCTGATATACAAAGTCCAAGAGAGCAAAGGCAACACTTGGCAAGCTCCATGATGCAGTGCTCACAATGTGCTACATTTAAAACTAAAACCCAGCACAGAGGATGAAGAGGAGTTTTCACTGCATTCACTGAGCTTTCACTCCAACCAAGATCCAAGACTGGGAGCAGTGCATACCAGGGAAGAAGAAGGCCTCCAGGAGTGCCAGGAGGCCACCATGGATAAACAAGGTACTCCAGGACTTACTTGGGCAAAAACTGGAGAGTCCATAAGCAATGGAAGCAAGAATGAGCCATGTGGGAGGACTGCAAGGAAGTTCTCTGAGCAGCCAGCGATCAGTTAGGAAAGCAAAAGCACAGACAGAAGTAAACTTGTCTAGGAACACAAAAGGAGTAAGAATTTCTTCAGGTATATCAGTGACAAAAAAAGGCGGCTAGGGGGAAGATGTGGGGCCTGGGAAATGGAGACCTGGCCACACAGTATATTGAGAAGGCTACTTTGCCTCAGTGTTCACTGGCGAGGGCTCTAGCTGCATTGGCCAAGCTCCAGAAAACAAAGGTGGGGAGTGGGAAAAGGAAGACCCACTCACTGTAAGTGAAGAGCAGGTTCAAGACCATCTGAAAAACCTAAAGGTGCATAAGTCCATGGGGCCCAATGAGATCCATCCATGGCTCCTGAGGGAATTGGCAGATGAAGTTGCCAAACCACTGTCCATCATATTTGAAAAGTCATGGCAATCTGGTGAAGTCCCTGCTGACTGGAAAAGGGGCAGCATCTAGCAATCTGAGACTCAACACTTTATACAAGGCAAGTTTCATGTACTTAATAAAAGATAATCTCTATCCCAAGGATTACTAAGGTGGACAAAAATTAACAGGGGTGCAAAACTGTCAAATGACTTGCCTGCAATAGGGCAGAATTGCAGTGCATACATCTGGATGCAGCAGCTGGAAGTTCTGATAGTTTACAGTGTTTGGACATGGCTTTTGGCACACAAAGAAATCACAAAGGTTTGCTGGAGTCACCATTATGGAAGCGTGGGTGCATCACTTCTTTCTTTTTCAAGGACAAAATAAGTTTTTTCTCTGCCTTTTAGATTCACCACTATATATTGAATAAACACCTCACAGTTCAATACAAAAAGACTTTATATTATTGAAGTTGTTAGTACTAATACCAGCAATTACTGCTGCTCCCACTGGTAGTGGAACATGGCTCTTCCCTTCACTTAAGACTATCACCTTTAAGGCAGTCTCTACATCCACCTGGAGACATCACCGCATATACAGCCTTAGAGCAACTGAAAGGCAACTCACTCAGTGTTGCTGCAAGCAAATGAAATACCTTAGTAAAAAAGAGTCCTGCTTTAAACACTGTAGAAGAACATAGTCATAGGAAGCATATGACACTGAGAGAAGTCATCTGGAAGTGGCTTTGCTGGCCTGATGCACAATACTCTACAGTTATAAATGCAACCAGGAATGAACAGCGAGTATGGCAAGGCTAACCAGAAGATGACATGCACTTCGCCTAGACAGAGTCTGTGCCCCTGAACAGATCTGCTCAGCCACACCAACAGAACATGCTGCAATCTAATCTTTGGGCTGAAAGCCTCTACTGATGAAGCTCTGATGTGGCAATTTACCTCCCAGCAAAATTAAGAGCTAGGCGAGTAGTCGGTTTTGAGGAAGGAGATCACACCAATGAATTACAAGAGAGAATGCCAGAAGACACATTTCAACAGTCAGATGCAGAATTCTCCCCTGTGGAAAAAACTGTCAATTTCCACCAGACTGCCCTTAATTTTTGGAAACTGAAAAGAATAGAGGAAGAAGAGTTTTTCTCCTACATATGCATTTATTCCTTTTCCTTCATTGCCTATTTCTATCAGTACAATTACTTTAGTTTCCTTGTTAAGAGTTACAAATTGATATACAGTTCCCACCCTCAAGTAGGAGTCTAATCTTCCCATTACCATTTCTATAGAAATCTGACTGCTTTAAATAATTTGAAATTTTCACTGTGTGGTCCTAATAGACTAACTTTCTTCCTGCCAAGAGGACAATCCCCCTCCTACTCAGTTTCGTGCTAGGCTGAAATCACAGACACTTGGAACAGACAACGATATCAAGAAGACAGTACAAATTCCTGTAAATACCAACTTCAGAAATCCATGTTGTGTTTAAAACACAGATCTTATCCTCAAAAGTCAGATTTGTCATACCTTGATGGGGTGCTTGGTGCCATGGTTTAGTTGATTAGATAGTGTTGGATGATAGGTTGGAGTCGATCTCAAAGGTCTCTTCCAACCTGGTTAATTCTAGTCTAGTCTAGTCGAGTCTAGTCTAAGAAGTTACACTTTCTTAATCCAATAGGTACTGAATGCCATACAGCTGAGCTCCTAGCATGGCTAATATATGGCCATCAATCAAATAATATGATTGTTTTTGTTGTCTGGCACAAGCACTGCTCTCCCTCCAGAAAAAATACATAATAATAATAATAATAATAATAATAAATAATAATACAAAAAGGGAATCACACAGTTGTAACAGTGTCAGTTCATCACTCCTTTTTAATTAAGATGCTGGACAAGTGCTAGGCAGACATAATAGGGAAACATTACTTTGAGAATAGAATAGAATAGAATAGAATAGAATAGAATAGAATAGAATAGAATAGAATAGAATAGACCAGACCAGAGCAGGTTGGAAGAGACCTTCAAGATAATGGAAGGTTATATTAGATCCAGTAAAAAAGAAACAGATTTTTCTAAAGAACTTTTAAACTTTGGCATGTAGAACTCTCTTAGCATTATTGATATCAACACCATTATTTAAGTACCAACAAAATCACAATGAATTTGTAAAACATACATTAAAAACAAGTACTTTAAAAATGAAAATATTTTTTTCTAAGCCAACCTTGACAACTTATGTGGTCATTTATCACTTGCATAACTGCATCATTTAGATATGCTCTGATAGTCTTCAAGTCAATGTGGTGAAGTACCTTAAATTGTCCTTTTCGATTCATGATTTGGGCCTCGCACTCTCAGAAGGGCATTGAGCTGCTGGAGTGGTTTCAGAAAAGGACAATGATGCTGGTGAAGGTCCTAGAGAACAAGTCTTATGAGGAGTGGATGAGGGAACTGGGTTTGTTTAGTCTGGAGAAAAGGCGGCTTAGGGGAGGCACCATTGCTCTCTACAACTACAACTTCGATGGGGTGCTTGGTGCCATGGTTTAGTTGTTTAGGTGGGTTGGACGCAATGATCTTGAAGGTCTCTTCCAACCTGGTTTATTCTATTGTATTCCACTGTATTGTAACTACATGGAAAGAGGTTGTAGTGAGGTTGGTGTTGGTCAGTTCTCCTTAGTATCAACTGACAGAATGAGAGGAAGCTGCCTCAAGTTGTGCTGGGGAGGTTTACAATGGATATTAGAGGGTAAAAAAATTACTGAAGGAATGGCATTGGAACAGGATGCCCAGGGAGGTGGTGGAGTCATTGCACTGGAAGTGTTCAAAAAACATGTAGACATGGCACTTTGGGACATGGTTTAATGGCCATGGTGGCATTAGGCCAGTGGTTGGACTCAATGATCTCAGTGGCCCTTTCCAACTGAAATAATTCTGTGATTGCATGATCTTCTATCTTTTCAAACCACCATTCTTCCAGAATTAATGAATTGAATTAATGCACCAATAATAAGATTAAACTGTGCTTTTCACACATTGCAGAGAAACCCCACATCTGTACTTGGGAGATATTTTTGACTAGCAAGATTTTTAACTTTACTGTTTTATTCATAGTTTCAATTATGAGTAGAAAGAAAAAATCAATATCATCTAGCATAACCTTATGAGAAACATAATTATTAGACTATGTTAGAAAGGGAACAATAAGATTACTGCCAACACATCCAAATATTTCCATTTCTAGATATTCTTAAATTTAAGTCAATGGTGATTTTTTCAAATGAATTTTCTAATTAGTTTTCTACCCTAGATTTGGAACAGTGTATGATATGCAGACTGCACATGCAATGCTCCTCTTCATTGTCTTTTACCTAGGTAGGACCTATAGTGGATATAAGCTGAAATGTAACTATAAGTGATGCAGCTGTCTATTAAATACTAACAGCATAGACAGAAAATTTAAGCCCTGAAGCACTTCACAAACTTTGAGCTTCACCTGACAATCTAAAATGCTGAATTGCATTAAGAAGAACAGTTAATACCTTTTGAGCTTTTTGTTTTACTTTGTAGGGCTATGGAGTAGAGAGGTCACAGAGAGAATTAAGGTAACAGGATTCCCAGTTGCTAGAAGACAGTAACAATATCAAGTAAGATACTTTTTCAATGACAGAATTACAAATCAAATCAAGCTTATTTGAATTGCTTTAAGCTGGTTTTTGCTCCAAATCTGCTACAAGTCCTTTTCACTGCAACACAGAATTTACACACTTGCATTTGGGAAATAAAACCTGGGGGAAAAAAAAACCCTGCAAAATACCTAAAAAAACCCAACCAAACAAAAAAGGCAAATATCAAAAAAAGGCAAGATACTTGAGAGTGGTTGGGTTGCATTTGCTAGGTACTCATGGAGTTGTGCACTCATCTGAGATAGCAGAAATTGTCTTCACCTTGTTTAGGAACATGTGGAAACAGCACAGAAAGCATTTACCTCAGCTTTGAGACTTTGCTGCAAAATGAATGAAATGTAATTTATATGCATATTTTACCAATGATTAATACACTGATGTAATTAAAATGCTTTAATTATTTTTAATTGCATACTGTGCTCAATAGGCTAGTGGATATATTAAAAATAACAAGGGGAAACATGGGTATTCACTCATTTGTGCCAATGAGCTCACAAGATGCATTGACTGCAAACTGTAGCATTTTCCTCCTTCTCTTATATTTGGGAGGAACAGAGGAAACTACCAAATGGAAGAGGGAGCTCAAGTCCTCTTGGTATTTGATACTCTCCCCAGCTTTTGGGACACAGTACCCTCTGCAAGGTTTGCTTGGTTTTGTACTGTGTTTAGCGGGGTTTTTTTGTAGTAGCTTCAACTCTAAGGCAAACTACAACATTTTTGGTGCTTCATCTCTGAAAGATCCCAAGATGCAGTACAACCTTTCATAAAAACAGTAACTTGAGTCTGTTGGAAGGAAAGGAGGCACCATTACCCTCTGTGAGTGTTATGACTGTGGAGCAGAAGCTCTGTTTTGACTCTCAGAAGACAAGCCTTGTGAATGATCCTGAAACCCTGGGCCTTTGAGACCACTGTACTAAGACTTGTTAACTTTTTCAGAGGTCAAGAAACAACAGAGAAATAGCAACTCTTAGGTCTGGCATTAAAAGAATAGATAAAGAAAAAAGATATGTTTGATTCAAGTAACATCTCCACAAAATCTGGGCACTTTAAATGTTCTCTAGCAAACCAGTCCATGCACTGCCAACAGCAAGATCTGACAGAGGACATTACCATCTCAGTAATGGTATCAGTACAAAGCCAGTTAACTCAGTCACTCAACCTTAGATATCCACAGTCTCTGCACTCCATACAGCTACATAAGCTTCCCTTCCCAATCAATAGGGAGAAGTAAGCATGAATCCTGTGGTCTGTTCAGATGCCTTCCAGACATGAAGCATCACAGCACAGAATCGCCAGGTTCTCTGTAATGAAACTCAAGTTTGCTATTCTACTTGCACAAAGATAATTCTGCCTAGATGTATAAAGCCTATGTACAGCATTATTTTGATGTTTCAAGAAAAAAGGGGGGAAAAAGCAATTGAATGTCTGCACAACTGGGCCTGAAGCCCAGTTTACCCATTTATAGTTTTATGAGGTAACCCAAGGAAATCTGGGACTAAGCAAAATAGTCACTTCTCATTCAGCAGAAACCAGCTAGATCCAGCAGAAACAGCATAAATTTAATGAACATTACTCACTAAAGGTTAGTGACTTAAAACATCTTATGATTTTTTTTTTTAAATGAGTTGTTCATCTCTTCAAGTACTGCCCAGAGAGGATATGGAGTCTCCTTCTCTGGACATATTAAAAATTCACCTGGATACAATCCTGCCCAAACATGCTCTAGGCCAACCTGCTTTAGCAGGGGAGTTGGGCTAGATAATCTCCAGCGGCCCCTTTCACCTCCTACTATTCTGGGATTCTGTGAACTATAACAGACTATATTTAATGACTGCAAGACTGGACATTGATTTTATACACTGCTCAGAGAATGACCAGACACACAGGAAGGAAAAAAAAGGCACTGCAATGAGAATACTTGTACCATGAAGTTACAGCAGCAGTTTTCATATGCATCTCAACAGTATTTGTTTGGCATAACGAGACTGATTATTTCTGGCTGAACTTATAATCGCTGGCAAAAGAGAGTAAAGTTAGTCACAATGTTTCCATATTAAAAGCTGGGAAAATAGTATTTAGCATATCTAGATAAATTATAGTATCTACACAGTCATTTCATACTTCTTTTTAATGCTATTTCCCTTTAACTATTTTGTTAACTCAATGCATTCATTGCCCGTGATGTCTCTGGAGGGAAAAGCTAAATATTCATTCCATCTGTTTTAAATTCCACATTTGAGAATTTGCAGCAAGCTTGAAACATCTTTGTTGCCTTATAAATATTTAAAGAGAAAATATCATTATATTTGAACTCCCAGAATTGCTGTTCTTTTACAGTAGTTAAGTTTTAATGTTTGTATGCTAATCTGTTTTGCTCATAAACACAAGATTCTTGGGCAGTGTCAGATCACTACTATTTCAAGCAACTTTCAAACAGCACCAAGAAGAAGATACTCGAGTCCTGCCATTTGTATGTGGAACAAAAATTACATTTATTATAATCACCTTCTACTAAACAGTCTAGCATGACAAACCAAATTTATTATTAAAGACATTTTAATAGCTGATGCTCAAACTGTCCTGCTGAGCTGAGAAAGGTGAAGCAGATACATATCATCAATCACTCCAACTAGCAGTAAAGTCAGAGGCTACAAACCTGCCACATACCCAGTGGAAAAAAACTGCTTCTGATAACATCATGTAGAGGCAATGAGATGTCTAATACATTTTATGGACAGTCTTAAAAAGTATTTACACCACATAATACAATGTCATCTGTGCAGAGAAAGCAGATTTTTCTCAGAGGCATTTTACATGCCTTTCAAGTGTTGTGAACTCGTGAAGTGAAATGGCTACAAACACTGACAATTTTATTTTTCATCTCCAAGATGCACAAAACAAAGCCTAAAGAAAATGGATTACTGGGAAAAATTACATTCCATATATCCACACATGTATATCTAGAAATGTATATATGTATGGATTCAGATATTCTCTTATTACAATTCTTTATTTTACTGCAAAGCTCAAGGCTGCTGGATTCAACTTTTAGAAAGGTGGACAAAGACATAGGTTCAATACCTCAAATATTTGATCCAAGTAAGGTTGAACTGTATCTTTTCCTCCTACTATCATACTCAACAGTATATTATCAATTAAGTATTTTATCAATGAAGAAGAGAAGGCTCCGAGGTGACCTCATTGTGGCCTTTCAGTATCTCAAAGGGGCCTACAGGAAGGCTGGGGAGGGACTTCTCAGGATCTCAGGTAGTGATAGGACTAGGGGGAATAGAATGAAGCTTGAGGTGGGGAGATTCTGGCTGGATGTGAGGAGGAAGTTCTTCACCATGAGAGTGGTGAGGCCCTGGAATGGGTTGTCCAGGGAGGTGGTTGAGGCCCCGTCCCCAGAGGTGTTTAAGACTAGGCTGGATGTGGCTCTGGCCAGCCTGATCTAGTGTGGGGTGTCCCTGCCCATGGCAGGGGTTGGAACTAGATGATCCTTGTGGTCCCTTCCAACCCTGACTGCTACTATGATACTAAGTCTACAACAGAAAACCATGATACCAGCCTTTATAAAGTCTAAGTTTTTACTACACACTTTTAAGATTACATTGTACAAAAAATTTACATTCAAAAAAACTCTTAATTAAAATATTATATAAGCAAATGTATACATTAAGCTATTATCAGCTACACATAGTGCAAATAAAAATTAAAATAGCCTTGAAGAGAGTCAGTGCAAGACACCTTACAAGACAAAGAAGGAAATGAAGTGAGGAAATGAAAAACAGCCATGGATAAGATTTCTAGGAAATAAAAATGAGATTGTGTTCGTAATACAGAACCGACTTCACAGTATCACAGTATTACAGTATCACGAAGGTTGGAAGAGACCTCAGAGATCATAAAGTCCAACCTGTCACCACAGACCTCATGACTAGACCATGGCACCAAGTGCCACCTCCAATCCCCTCTTGAACACCTCCAGGGACGGTGACTCCACCACCTCCCTGGGGAGCCCATTCCAATGGCGAATCACTCTCTCGGTGAAGAACTTTCTCCTCACCTCCAGCCTAAACTTCCCCTGGTGCAGCTTGAGACTGTGTCCCCTTGTTCTGGTGCTGGTTGCTAGAGAGAAGAGGCCAACCCCTTCCTGGCTACAACCACCTCTCAGGTAGTTGTAGAGAGCAATGAGGTCACCCCTGAGCCTCCTCTTCTCCAGGCTAAAAAAATCCCAGCTCCCTCAGCCTCTCCTCATAGAGCTTGTGCTCAAGGCCTCTCACCAGCCTTGTTGCCCTTCTCTGGACACGTTCAAGTGTCTCAATGTCCTTCCTAAACTGAGGGGCCCAGAACTGGACACAGTACTCAAGGATTCTCAAGTATTGACTTGAGAAACAAAGGTTGGTACTAAGGCAAAAAAAATCCACCTGAATTATTAAAAGGCATGGCTAGTTTAATTTTATGACCATTAGTAAATGCACTCTAGTTACTTGTGTTAAACTGAAGGGAATCAGAACTTAGATTTGAAGGCACATAATGTTTCCTCTCCTGGTCACCACACACAAACTGGCAAAAGAGTTCTATTTCTTGAAACAGAAGAAACATCTGTGTACAAAAGGGGCCCAAAGAAGATTCAGCAAGGTTAAGTTGAAGTGGTAGGGGGAAAGTAAAAAAAAAAAAAAAAAAATTGAAAAATTATTAATTTAAACATTTAATTTCTTCCCTACATCTTAACTTACTTCTTCCCTTCCCCTTGGTAGCCTGAATAAAATAATTGCACAGCTCTTCTCATGTGTCAAGTCTCTGTTCCAAATGTCAAACACTATCCCCGGTATTACAAGTGCTGAACAAAGATGTAAACACTGACATGTTGTTAATTAGGCTTCATGGGGAAATTAGGATGCAAAGAAGGGTACCAAGGGAATTGTCCAGACATGAGTTTTAACAATGCTGTTACTGCCCTCCCACAGAAACTTTTAACAAAATTGACTTCATTCCTCTCACAGTATGCCTTGCCAAGAAACAGATTGGAATAGAGGGCCCTCATTAGCAATAAAAGTTTGGAGGGTGGAAGTGCTGCTTGAACTTTGCATTGCTGAAGTACATGCAAGGAAAAGCACCTCACTGAGTTAGTAACAGTGTCTGCACAAGCCAGTCTCAGCCCGCCAGTTCCGCTCTGTCAGCTGCTGCTCCTGGGTTCTTAAGCAGCAACAGAGGAATACACTTGAAGCGTCCATGCACTGACATGAAGGCTTAGGATGTCAGCCTTCTCTGCTAATCATGGAGCCCACAGTGGCTATTCAGGCCTTTTCAACTCCTATCCAGCCTCTGTACTGTGCTCTGGGAGATGATATGTGAAGGATGATAGAATTACGGAATGAGTATTAATACTCAAACCTTTTTTACCTGCTCCCTGTTTTCTTCTCAGCCAAATTTAAGGTGTTAGTGGTTCCTGAGTGTAGTGGTTACAGGCAGGAAAGTATTTAAGAGATGCTCAAAATTGCTCAGAAATCTCCCTGATAGTATTCTGAGGACTACTACCTTTATGGCAGTGTAAAATATTTATGTTTTACTACTGACAGCACCACTGAATCAATTTGAAAATGAAGCATAAAGTACATACTTCAAGCAAGTTTGACAGAATTGCAAACTGTCTGTAATACCACCCTTGTTAATTCATGTTTAATTCCAGTTCTCAAGCCACAGCTGTGCAGCTAGCATAGGGCACCTAGGTCCAGTTCAGGAAATTTTCATAATAGTGCAGCTCTCAAAACTGAGTTTTAAAACAAACAGGACAAGCTACAAACCTGTCTCCAGGGGTCAGTAACAGCTGGAGGGTTTGTACAGCTTGGACTAACCTTCCCAAAACTAAGGCAGCTACCATTACCAGCTAAAGGCAAAAGTCAGAACTCAAGATTCCTAACATGCAAATATAACACTGAACCTAGCATGTGTGAACTCATTTTGAAAAGAGCAAACATGCCTGAAGTGCCTACAGAGGGACTCAATGATCACTCCTTCAGCTCAGTCACAAAGAATTAACATCAAGAATCTGAAGGGCTGTGTACAGCTCTGGACCCCCAGCACAAGAAAGACATGGAACTACTTCAGCATGTCCAAAGGAGGGGCATGAAGATGATCAGATGGCTGCAACACCTTCCCTTTGAACAGTCTGATAGAGTTCAGGTTATTTGGCCTGGAGAAGGTTCCAAAGAGAGCTTATAGCAGCTTTTCAGTACTTAAAAGGGGCCTACAGGAAAGATCCTCCATCTCTTTATCAGGGAGTATAGTGATGGGATGAGGAGTAATGATTTTACATTCAAAGAGGGTAAATTTAAATTCAGATTTAGATCTGTCCCTGATTAATGGAAAGGAGGGACTCCAATACTGTTACATATAATTCATAGAAGGAACAGACAACCTGAAAACAGTTCTTGGTCAACAGGAAGGTAAAATACATTCACAGTCAGACTCCAAGATGTGATCATCCACTAGAAAACTCTCATGTGAACATGGTTAAGAAATTCCCTGTTCTATATACTAATAAACATCTTTTTAAAAAGTGAATTTTCTCATCTTCAGTGTGTGCAGAAAGCAGAAACCAAAAGGCATGAACTGATTCTTCTTCACTTAGTTCCTTGATTTGGGGTTTTAAGTACACTGGTTTTTTTGTATGACAATGTTAACCATTATTGACGACATTGTGCTGAACAGGCAGTGATGGACTCTGCAGTGTCCTTTGTATGGAACGAACAGGAGCAGTTCACAGTATAACAGTAAAGGTTAGAAGAGACCTCAAGAGATCATCAGGTCCAACTCCCCTACCAAAGCAAGATCACCTAGGGCAGTCTGCACAGGAATGAATGCAGATGGGTTTTGAATGTGTCCAGAGGAGACTCACTGGGCAGCCTGTGCCAGTGCTCCATCGCCCTCACTGTAAAGAAGTTTCTCCTCATGTTGAGGTGAAATCTTCTATGTTCAGCCTTGTATCCATTGTTCCTTGTCTTACTGCTGTGCACCACTGAAAAGAGATTGGCACCATCCACTTGACACCCACTTCTCAGGTATTTATACACATTGATCAGATCCCCTTTCAGTCTTCTCAAGACTAAACAGTCCCAGGTTTCTCAGTCTTTCTTCATAGGGGAGGTGCTCAAGTCCCCTGATCAGTCTCATGGCTCTCTGTTGGATTCTCTCCAGCAGGTCCCTGTCTCCCTTGAACTGGGGAACCCAAAACTGGACACAGTATTCCAGGTGTGGTCTCACCAGGGCAGAGAAGAGGGGAAGAAGAACCTTCCAAGACCTGCTGGACACACTTTTCTTGATGCACCCCAGGATACCATTGGCTCTCTTGGCCACGAGGGCACATTGCTGTCCCATGGAGAACTTGCTGCCCACTAGGACTGCAAGGTCTTTCTTCGTCCTTCCAGCAGGGGAGCCCCTAACCTGTTGTTATTCCTCTCCAGATGCAGGACCCTGCACTTGTCATTATTGAACTTCATAAGGTTCTGGACACTTCACAGAACCTGGTTGCTTACAAACACCTGAACAGTATATGCCTGATCATTGCAAAATAAGATTCAAATGCAGAAAGCACTGTACATTAAGGTTCCCATCACCCCACTCCCCAATATTTTAAATGTGAAAAATAGTCACACTTCAGCACTAGAAGACTTTTAAACAGATTAACGAAATCTAATAGCAAATAACTTCAAAAGGAAAAGGGATAAACCAAACTGACTCATGGCTTGTAACTGATCGTAAAAGCCCACTAGAGGATAATAAACTGGGACAAGTTTGCTGCACACATCTGGGACTCCATGTGCTTTTATTAATCTTTCTCAGGATATGTTAAGCTATTATTTTTCTCCCAAAATTATTTCACATAACAAAGACCATGCATGCCACCTACTCCATTGCAAAAGGACACACTTCAAAGAACTTCTTTCTCTGTTTCCTGTATTCCTTTTTTTTTTCCATTCAGTAGGCAAGAGCTCAGTAGGGTTTTTGTCAGTACTGTCATTTACAACATGAGTTCAAAAACTCTGTATCTCTCCTCTGCTCCCTCCCTCTGTCAGTTTCTCCTGTCTCTTAGTCTTGCTGCTTAGTTGTGTCAGCAGAATTATTTTCTACATAGTCAGGATCATTTTACAAAGTGTTAAAGAATGAATTTAACTTTTTCCAGTCTATGAAGAATTACAGAAATGACTGATGTTGCTAGGTTTCATAACTACAGAAACTATGCTCTTGTCCTCCTACTGATTTTCTGGTTTTCACTAAAATTACCAGTTTCTGACTGTCAACAAATTGTATCATTCAGAAGTAACCACTCTGTATCCAGAAGTGACTGACAGGAGACAACAGCCTGAACACAGCACGTCAGATGCCTCTAACTACAGAAATCCTTTTCTGTGTGTATTCTACCTATGCCTCATTTATATCACCTGAGGAAATGGAACTACTTGGTGTTAAAGAAATAGAAACAACACAAAACCAAGACAAAAAACCCCACCAAGTCTGGTTTTTAATCTTTTTGTCTTTAGCAACCTGCTAAAAATATTAGAAGCCTTGAGCACAAGTCCTATGAGGAGAGGCTAAGGGAGCTGGGATTGTTTAGCCTGGAGAAAAGGAGGATCAGGGGAGACCTTATTGCTCTCTACAACTACCTGAAGGGTGGTTGTAGCCAGGTGGGGCGTTGGTCTCTTCTCCCAGGCAGCCAGTACCAGAACAAGAGGACACAGTCTCAAGCTGTGCCAGGGGAAGTTTAGGCTGGAGGTGAGGAGAAAGTTCTTCACCAAGAGAGTCATTAGCCATTGGAATGTGCTGCCCAGGGAGGTGGTGGAGTCACCATCCCTGGAGGTGTTCGGGAAGGGATTGGAGGTGGCACTTGGTGCCATGTTTTAGTCATGAGGTCTGTGGTGACAGGTTGGACTTGATGATCTTTGAGGTCTCTTCCAATCTTGGTGATTCTGTGATTCTGTGTGAAGGCAGACATAAATCATCAGCAGGTATGGTCACAGTGGGCAACTAACTGTCCAGTAGGAGATGCTATTCCTTTTATGGCTTACTCCATGAATTGTAACTCAGTGAGAACTGTAGAAGATAATCGCAAGCCCAACCACAATAAAGGAAAAATAATCCAGTTTTGTACTTAAAAGTTTTGGTATTTATCTTTTTATCACTACCATTAATACAAATAGTGCCAGTCTCTTGATAGGATGAGTTCAAACCATAAGGAAAGAAAAGGAGAACTTGAAAATGTCATTTCAGATAGCCCACAGAAGGAAAGTTTTCTGTATTTTCCTCCCTTTACTGCTTTTCAAATAAACAACAAAAAAAAAAACCAACCTCCTCAGCTTGAATGTTTATATTACATATTATCAAGGGGGGAAATGGCTACATAAACACAGGAAACAGCATAATTGGAACACAGAACTAATTAACAAAAATACAGATCCAGAGCTTGAGTATGTGGATGATTCATGGCAATTTAAATGGCAAATTATTCCACTGAGTACTTGGGTAAATGTAGACATTTTACACGTATCTTTCACTTCTTGAACATTTATCACAAGAAAAGTTTGGGGTTATTTTCCCATGATGAAAAAGTAAACACAATAAAAACAATCCTTGTACTGAGGAGGAATCTTCAGTTTAAGAAGTGAAGAGGAATCAGTTTTGGTGGGGAGTTTGTGTGGGGATTTTGTATTCTTCTTGCAGCTTCAAAAACTGCAACACAGTGTCATGGAAATTATCTGATTGAGGAAATCTTAGAAAACAAGCAAACTGATTTACTTTACAAAGTCTCTCTGTTTTAAAACTTCCCAGACCCTGTCACTCTGGCTGTCAGACCTACTTACTAGCCACTCAGTATCGAGTTTTAATGTTTATTATTTGGTCTCTGCTTTTCCAAATCTGCAGCCAAATCTGTGCAGACATCAACAAAACTTCTTCAGAGTAGAGAGAATAGAATAGAATAGAATAGAATAGAATAGAATAGAATAGAATAGAATAGAATAGAATAGAATAGAATAGAATAGACCAGATTGGAAGAGACCTTCAAGATCATCACGTCCAACCTATCATTCAACACCACCTAATCAACTAAACCATGCAACCAAGCACCCTATCAAGTCTCCTCCTAAACACTTCTAATGATGGTGACTCCACCACCTCCACGGGTAGCCAGTTCCAATGGGCAATCACTCTAGAATGCACCCTGAATAGGCCTCCTTGTGAGGTCCATTACAATACAAAGGGAGAGTAGCAAATTAATAAAAGAATAAATAAACAATTAATTAAATAATAACTTTCTGATTTACTATTAAAACCATTAGCATGTATTACCCCTTAAGGAAATAATCTTTACTGATGATCTGGATGAGGGCATTGAGTCCATCATCAGTAAATTTGTAGATGACACCAAGCTGGGGGCAGGAGTTGATCTGTTAGAGGGTAGGAGAGCTCTGCAGAGGGACCTCAACAGGCTGGATGGATGGGCAGAGTCCAAGGGCATGAGACTTAACACATCTAATTGCCGGGTTCTGCACATTGGCCACAACAATCCCATGCAGTGCTACAGGTCAGAGTGGCTTGAGAGCAGCCAGGCAGAAAAGGACCAGGGGTACTGGTTGATAGTAAGCTGAACATGAGCCAGCAGTGCACCCAGGTGGCCAAGAACTACTAGTAGCAAAAAAGAGGACACAGTATCAAGCTGTGCCAAGGGAGGTTTAGGCTGGATGTTAGGAAGAAGTTCTATAAAGAGAGAGTGATTGGCCATTGGAATGGGCTGCCTGTGGAGGTGGTGGAGTCACCGTCATTGGGGGTGTTCAGGAGGAGAGTTGATGGGGTGCTTGGTGCCATGGTTTAGTTGATTAGATGGTGTTGGGTGATAGGCTGGACTCGATGATCTCAAAGGTCTTTTCCACTCTGGTTAATGCTATTCTATTGTAAACAAAAAACAGCCAGCTACAGAACTCTCCATAGAAATTTAGGCTTCTAAATACTAAAATTAATCTACTTAGAGCCTCACACAAAATGGTGTTGGGAAAATACCATGGGTAATGAAGTTACTGCCAAATTCAATTGGAAAAGCAGGTCTCCATTACCAGTTGTCCAAATTCCAACTCTTCCCCTTTTTTCCCCGTAATCCCTACCTCAAAAAAGAGAAAGTGGAAGTCTTTTGGATAAAAGAACTCTATTCTTAACCCACTACTGTGAATCTTTGAAATAAGCTACTCAAGATTACTTAACAATTTGATTAACCATGGCTCAGGCTGAGGAGGACGCATAGTCAGAGTAATACAAAATACTTACTCTATGTCTACGCTACATTTTTCAACACTTGGCTCAATCTCAGTTTGTGTCTTAGGCACTTCTATTTTCCTTGGCAAAGCATTTCACAATGTGGCTCATCATGAGGAAGTTTTCCTGACATTCAGCCCAAATTCTCTCACAATTTCTTCCTGTCAGATGATTGCCTCTTCTTAGCTAGATGACATCAGCAGTATACACACTTCCCACACAAAGAACATAAGTTCAGCTGATAATGTACAAATAGTGAAGTTGAAATTCCCTCTTTTCAGGAACTCATGCAGAAAAATGCAAATGAGACCACAGGAAAAGAGCCATATCAGATCCTTAGCTCATGATTTCATCAACTTATTGCTTTGACACTCAACAGGTTCTGAAAATGCCTAACCAATAGTATGAGGATAAATACAGAAAGAGAGAGGCAGGTAAGTTCCATGTACATTATCCATATATATGCTTAGGTATCTACAATCTTTCAAACAATTACTCAAACTCTGTTAATGTTTAATCTAGAATCATAAATGCACTACCATATAAAACACATATAAAAATCTTGCCTTATTATGAGCCCGAGTCAAAATTTAGAAACATTTTTAACTCCTGGTAATTGTAGACAGCAATAAGGTCTCCTCTGAGCCTCCTCCTCTCCAGGCTAAGCAACCCCAACTCTCACAGCCTCTCCTCCTCTCCTCTCCTTGTAGCTTGTGCTACAAACCCCTCCCCAGCTTTGTTGCCCTTCTCTGGACACGTTCCAGCAACTCAACATCTTTCCTAAACTAAGGGGCCCAGAACTGGACACAGTACTCGAGGTGTACCAGTATTGCTTAAAAGCCAAAATGGGTGCATTTGAATATATACTTGTAAACACAGGCCAATCCACAGAGACTTCAGAACTCTGAAGTTAAAAGTGGCATAGGTGTTTAGAGATGGTTTGAATAAATACACAAAGTACTTTATGTGAAATCTGTGCTGGATACAAAATTGATTGCCAAATGTGGTGAGGTCAAAAGCTTCAAAATATGACAAAGAAAGGGTCACACACAGCTTAGCACAATGCAAGGATACATGGGCCTATGAACTCATCAAAACAATCTCATGATTTTTCTCCTTTGCCATATTTATTTTGCAATTCCCATTTATTGAGCCCTATTTCAAATTACACAGTGATAGCTTGACAGGTAAGGTGAATGGGTTTGACTGGAAGTGGCCTTGAATATTGATCTACTTACTTTTTCAGCAGTCCATGCAATCATTTCTGTGTGAGGTTAAAATGCTTTATCAGTGGCTACAGGGACTAAGCAACTAGGTATGCACCAGTTTATGAGCAGTCATGTAATTGCTGGCTGCTGCACTCGGCGAAGCTGAGAATTGATTGAGCAGCCAGGCAGGGTGGTGCTGGCAGTACAGCTGGCCCTGCAGTCATTATTTGTGACCAATCTGTGTTACCTTCAAGTATGAAAATTAATTTTCATCTTCACAGACACTGCAGGACACCATGGGTCAATTCCAGTAACTGCAAATATGGGGTTAATAGCTACTAACCTCTACTATCTGTTACTACTAGGAATCACTTTGCATTATATTCTGCAGCTGCTGTGAAATAAAGCACTGAGAAAGGGAATCTGACAGTTAAAGGCTGTGTCTGCTTCAAGAGCTATGGCAGTATCCAAAGAATCCACTATTCCTTATCTCTCCAATACCAACAAAACCAAATCCACAAAAATCCTTGTTGAAAAAAAAAAAGAAAGAAAAAGTTGATGCTGAGGAAACCAGCTCTTCGAAGAGATGAATGTAATTGGGAGCTGTATTTTGTTTTAACATCTATTTCATGAATGAACATGTCCAGGCATAAAGCCAAAATCAGCTGAGCTGTTTGTAATGGTACTATGCCCAGGAACTGTTAGCTCTGAGACTGGAAGTATGCATCCTTTCAGGAAACAAAAGCACGTGGATGAACATTTAAGACTTTTTCTGAAGAAAAGTAAGTCAGCAACAGATTTGAACAATTCAGAGATAAACGAACTTTTGTAACTACAGGATACATAATGGTACTGTGCCCAGGAACTGTTAGCCCTGAGACTGGAAGCATGCATCCTTTAGGGAGCTGGGGTTGCTTAGCCTGGAGAAGAGGAGACTGAGGGGTGACCTTATTGCTCTCTAGAACTACCTGAAAGGAGGTTGTAGACAGGCAGAGGTTGGTCTCCCATAGTGTTTTCATCTTTAAGGCTAGCAGAAAGTGTGGCCCTGTCATTCAAAACTTTCCACAAGACCACAAGTCACAGCTTCCAGACTTCTGCTATAATTTCCTTTTACTACCAGAAAATAACCTCTTTTCTTGACCGCAACTAGTGGTAGCAGCAGGGCTAAGAAAAGCATTGCATGAGGAGCTAGATTTGAATGGTCATGGTAGCTTAGTAGCATTTGCTGCTCTTGCATTGCTTCTTCATGCTCTTTTTGACACTTTCCTTTGCCCTCCGTTGTTGTGACTCTGAAATAGCCTGCAGCAAAATAGTTGAAAAAATAGCCAGTAAAAATAGCTTGCTTTGCTTTTAGCCAGGTCAGTTTTCTGAAGTGGATACATAATAAACTGGCACTTCTGCTAAAAAACCAGGCAAAACTGTTAATCTGTTTCAGTCTTAGTTGAGTGTAAGAACACTTGTCTGGGGAGATGCACTTAAAGTTTGTCAAAATCACAGAATCACCAAGGCTGGAAGAGATCAAAGATCATCAAGTCCAACCTGTCACCACAGACCTCATGACTAAACCTTGGCACCAAGTGCCACGTCTAATCCCCTCTTGAATAACAATAAAAAAATAACTGGAGCTTCTGAAGTCATCTGAAAAGAATAAAAATGATCTAGGTGTTCTTCAAACCTTACACCAACATCCTAATGAGAACACTTCAAATAAACCATCTTTTTGTTTAACACAGCTATGGGCTCATGCAGATTACACAGGTTCCCTGTGGAAGAACATCTTGCTTTCTCCAGAACAGATGGGGATTTTTTTTGGTGTTTGTTTATGTCTGTTTCTACATACCCTTTGGTACATAACTTGCTTGTGTTGTTATCCATTTTTAATCGTATTTCCCAGGACACTGAATGTGAACAGCAAATATAGGGGTTTTGAACTACTCTGGAAGCCAGGCTAAATGAAAAAAAAACAGTCAAACTCAAGTTCTTTGTAGGAAAGTACCTGTTCTCATACCACTGGGAGAAGTTCAGAACCATGAAAAAAAAAAATAATGCAACAAGCAGTAGATTGTCAGGTAACAGAATGTTCAGACATTATTACAGGCTAGTAATGGATAAAGTACACACCCTCTGCTACAAGCTACTCCATTCCCTCCTTCTGCAGTCACAAAGTAAGTGTATAAAATTTTAAAGCGGTAAGGTTGGCTGATCCAACAGAATTCAAATTCCTTTAAAACAGTAATTTAAAAGAGCAAACATCTTTCTTTTCTCTGTCAACAAGCCATCTGAAAAAAACATTCAAGTTCCTGACTGTGTTGAAAGCCGAAGCACCTACAAGCTCAAATAGCAACTACCTGCAGTTCTGTGAAGACAATGTCATTAAAATAGACTCCTTCCAGCCATGCTACCCAGTGAATGCCTCTCAAATCACTGGAAAGTTGCTGTCCTGTAATGTAAGATTAATTAATGTATGAATGGATTAATTAATGTATTACAATACAATACAATACACCAGGTTGAAAGAGACCTTCAAGATCATCGCGTCCAACCCATCAACCAATCCAACCCACCCAACAACTAAACCATGCAGCCAAGCACCCCATCAAGTCTTCTCCTGAATACCTCCAATGAAGGTGACTCCACCACCTCCACGGGCAGCCCATTCCAATGGGCAATCACTCTCTCCGTATAGAACTTCTTCCTAACATCCAGCCTAAACCTGCCCTGGCGCAGACTGAGACTGTGTCCTCTTGTTCTGGTGCTGGCTGCCTGGGAGAAGAGGCCAACCTCTGCCTGGCTACAACCTCCCTTCAGGTAGTTGTAGAGAGCAATAAAGTCACCCCTGAGTCGCCTCTTCTCCAGGCTAAGCAACCCCAGCTCCCTCAGCCATGAGGAGTAGCAAGTGGCTTTCCAAATAACCCCCCATTCTGCACTTTCACTGAAGGGAGCATCTTATCTGTCTATCTCTAAATGATTACTCTTCAAAACTGGGAATGGCAAGCCATCTCATTTTGTGAATGCTCCTCTCCTAACTGAAAACCATTGCAAAGGAAATGAGAATTTTTCAGAAATTTCACCATGCATTGCTGTTTTACTGACTGGTTTTTGATAATCACTTCCTATTCTAATTGCAGTCGCTGCTGATTAATCAATTAAGAACTACAAAGTGCATTACTAAGGCACCAAGCCAGCTCACCAGGACACCGTAAAAATCATGGGACTGTTTACACCAAGCTGTTAAGTCTTTTAATAGCATGCTTCACAGACCAAAGATTAAAGACTCCCTGTAATCATTTTATACTGTAATAAGAAGCAATCATCCTAGCACATTCCCTGTCAGCTATCTATCGGGAGGTAAACGCAAATACAAGCATGCTGAATATAGAAAGCAGGAGAAACTGTAAGTTAACTGAATCAATTCTATTAATCCACAGCATAGTCCTACAACATGGATTGTATTTTAAAAAGAAACTGATTTACTTTATTTCCATTTTAGGCAGAAAACTGAAGAGTAAATACCACAAAGACAGTAATTATGAAAGCCATCTTACTGAGGCTTTGTATGAAGCAGTGGTAAAGAATGTTAAGAAGTACTCTAAATAAGGACTAGAGCTAGTGAATCTATGCATCCCACTCCACTACCCTTTCCTTTCCTCTTGAACAATCATTGCAGGTCCTGCTTACAACAACTTGGCTGCATGAAGACAGAAAACTGCTCCCTGCTTGATGCCAGCTAACCAGCCGACCCAAGCCAGCATTGATCAATATGACAGATCTACACTTTCACACCTCTAAAGATAGTCACCTTGCTTTCTTCCTCAACCAGTTCTTCACCATGAGGGTAGTGAGACACTGGAACAGGTTGCCCAGGGAGGTGGTAGAAGCCTCATCCCAGGAGGATTTTAAGGCCAGGCTGGATGTGGCTCAGAGCAACCTGATCTAGTGTGAGGTGTCCCTGCCTATGGCAGGTGGGTTGGAACTAGATGATCCTTGAGGTCCCTTCCAACCCTAACAATTCTATGATTCTGTGATTATGTAAACGAATCAGAAATAACATTTTTCTCCAGAACAGACAAAAGTATAAGCAAAAATCATTCTATAAACTAAAATGAATGGAATAAATTAGCACCTTGCACAGAAAAATGAGGATTCACCTAAAATAACCATTTAGAAGGCAATAAATCCACATATGTCCTGAAAAGAACCATGCACATATTGCCAGCAAATTACTTTAAAAGCATCTGCTTAAGGCTGACAGTATCTCAAAAGTTTATATTTCTCTCCA
Organism: Picus viridis; assembly: GCA_033816785.1. NCBI lineage: Eukaryota > Metazoa > Chordata > Aves > Piciformes > Picidae > Picus > Picus viridis. The sequence continues at coordinate 11,018,257 of CM066566.1, forward strand.
CAGACGCCATACTATGAGTCTAGACTGGAAAAATGTAGATGACTACAGCTTACATGCAAACATATGCTAGGCAAATTCCACCTGTACAGGCAAAACCTACTCTTGTCAGTTTGAGATCTGAGACAAATTCCTGGAGGATGAAAAGGAACCAAGAAAACAGTCAGGCTGACGAGCCTTGTAATCTCTCCAAACTAGGAAGTATCCATTGTTTCTCTATAGACTTCCAGGACCAACTTACAGTAAATAGAGATGAAGCAGCAACCACCAGTTGCTGAAATCTGAGGCACAGCTGTCCTTATATGTTGTAGATTTGGTTTTCCTACAGAAAAGCAATTTTCTGAGCTTTTAAAAGAAGTATTTCCCTAAACCAGTCCTTTAGATCCTCAATTCCCTTGTGTAGAAGGCAAAGGACAACTAGGATGTAACTAGCTGATGCCTACTTCGCAGGCCTCTCCTGTCCACTTAAGGGCATGAAAAAATTATGCTGAGGATGGCATGGAGATTTGGTATTGATACGTCTACCATGCATAGAGAAATAATTCCCTGTAATGCACTCAGTAACAGGAGAACAAAGGATCAGGTGGTTTTTCTTTTGTCGTTTTCACTCATTTCTCAGTATTTGCAAATGGCTTAGATCAGGAAATAGAACAGAACAGTCTCCAACAGAAGGCAACGGTTGGACTGGGTAGCAAGAAGGCTTATAGTGACAGAAATGTTCAGTTATATTTGAAAGAAAACGTGGATTATTTTTTTTTTCGTGGTTGGTCCTTAGAAAAACTGACAATTGTATCAACAAGAGAAAGAAAGAAAAATGTCATTTCAAGGGCTGAAGTGTTAACTGTTACTGAGGTCTAGTAGGTCTGAAATGTCAAAAATTCTAAAGGGTGATGAGATATGTCATTACAATTAATGAACCCCAGGCCCTCAAACACCTTTGATCTAGTTTATTTGAACTGAAGCTGCTCAAAGAGTCCTCCTTGCAGACAATCTCTTCTAATCCTGAGCTTCCAGATGTCTAGCCTTCCTTGTTGCCTACCTCTTTAGCTTTTCTAGTCTAAATAACACTTGCTGACCAGAAATGGATTTAAAATATTCTAAAAGGGAGTTCAATGAAAAGATTTATGAAGGGATGTGATTTGTTCTCAATAATTTTCTCAGTGATTTCTAAAACTTAGCATGACTGCCCGTGCACAGCAAGCTGGTTCTGCAAGAGTAAAAACTGACAAAGCCATTCAAATCAGTATTTTCCTATCTTGCAGGATCCCATTTAGAATAACAGAATAGAATAGAATAGAATAATAGAATAAACCAGGTTGGAAGAGATCTTCAAGATCACTGCGTCCAACCTATCAATCAATCCAACCCACCTAATCAACTAAACCATGGCACCAAGCACCCCATCAAGTCTCCTCCTGAACACCTCCAATGATGGTGACTCCACCACCTCCACGGGCAGTCCATTCCAATGGGCAATCACTCTCTCTGTATAGAACTTCTTCCTAACATCCAGCCTAAACCTCCCCTGGTGCAGCCTGAGACTGTGTCCTTTTGTACTGGCTGCCTGGGAGAAGAGACCAACCTCCACCTGTCTACAGCCTCCCTTCAGGTAGTTGTAGAGAGCAAGAAGGTCACCCCTCAGTCTCCTCTTCTCCAGGCTAAGCAATCCCAAAGGCAAATTTACCAAAGGCAGGGATTTATTTTTTTTCCTGCAATGAATATCAAGTATGTAGCATTCTACACCTGAGGTAGGAAGAAGAAAATCATAAATGAATAAATGGGCTGCCCAGGGAGGTGGTGGAGTCACCATCCCTGGAGGTGTTCAAGAGGGGATTGGACATGGCACTGGGTGCCATGGTTTAGTCATGAGGTCTGTGGTGACAGGTTGGACTTGGTGATCTTTGAGGTCTCTTCCAACCTTGGTGATTCTGTAAAAATGCTTATTAAAAAATGAAGTAATTCCACCCTGATTTGCAGCTCTTTATTCAATAGAAAGCTCAGTTTGTCAGCAAATTGGTATTTCCACATTACTACACTGATGCAAAAAACTGAGGAAGTCTTTCCAAAGCAGTCAGGTTAACAACACAGTACATGCTGTTGCAATTGCTCCATGGGATATGTGCAGGCCATCTTAAGTGTAAGGGAAAAGAACAACCCTCCAAAAAAACAGTCGCGAGTTGCTTGAATCAATTTATAACAGCAAAAATAGGGGTGGGAACGGAGGGGAAGGAAATGGGTGTTTGGGTGTTTCAACACAAATCCAAGCAAAAAACCCAGTCCTAACTGCAAAGAGAAGAAAGGCTTTTATTTGTGTTGTTGTTGCTTCATTGGTAGTAATATGCCTACAAGACAGTCTCCTTGCAGGCAGGTTCTTGCCAAAGAGATTAATTTAAACACCAAATTTGGTATGTGAGGTGGTGAGTACTAAAAGCAGTCACCAACTACATTAAAACACCATTGTACACTATTTTTTGCCATGTTAAGAGAAAGTCCATGTGGAACAAAATGCCAGGTCTATGCTCTGCAGTCTCAAGGTGCTAGTATATGTAATGTTATGATTTGTCCCATTTATAAACTGTGGTGAAAGACTGATTATTCTTCTGATGGAATCTGTAACCCACTTCATATCATACAGAAGCGGTTAGTTTTGCTTAACAAAGTGCTGTGTCCTTCAGCATCTGATTTTATGTACCATTCCATGGATAGCTGTTCATTTATTTTCTTAAAGTGTACCCTTTGAAACTGAGTATTTTGATGCTTTCCCTGGAAGCAGATAGCATCAGACCCTTCTGTGAGGGCAAATACACAACGAGAACATCCAGTTAATACAAAACAAGTCCACAACAATGGGATACTTTCTGCAGCATGAATATTATGAGATACAAAGAGACAGATGTTAGAAAGAAAAATACTCATTGAGCCTAGTATACAACTATCCACTTCATAATTTTTGCACTATCCCCTATGTATTTAATACTGGTCAGGAATTCAAAGTTATCATATGCATCTCACTGATTCACAATGCCGGAGAAAAGCACTGGGACCATTAATCACTTGCTGGCAACCCATAAAATCTTGGGTAAATAGCAAGGAATTTAACAGTTAAAAGGCCCATTTAAATTCAGGATTCAGAAAACTTTCAGAAATAATCAGGGAGTTACATTCAAGATAACATAAGACTCAAGAGAAAATATTCAGGGTCTCAAATCAATAGGGGATATCAAGGAGAAGGAAATCAGTAGCATGAACCAATTCATCTATGCTCATGTCAACACAGCATAATTCTATGAAAGGAAAAGGAAATAGCATTTTTTATCACTCCCAGTACATTTCTGTTTCTTATAAAGTTTACTAACAATATGAAATGAATAGGAAACATAAATAATGCATGAATGTCTAAACTAAAATAGCATATCACTTCTTTAACAGAAACAATGCAAATTCAACAAGAGCTGCAGAGAATTATTTCATGTCAGCTCCCTTGATACAAATCCAAATATTCACACAAATAAATTATAGCCTCACTACTGTTCCCTAATAACCAGTGGGAAAGAGAAGTCATTATTTTACATTCCCTGGTGGCTTGTTGCTGAAATCACTGGGGATGAATCTGATTTTTTATCCTATTTACACTACTCGTAAAACCCAGGAGGCAGAGCTGTACCATTTACCAAGAGCATCGTTACATTAACATACAATGACACATACCAGGCAATAGGCTGCATATAATTAAAAAAAGGTATCTTACAAATTACTTTCTCATTTATTTCCTTTTTAAGAGGAAATCTTTGGTGTGTAACCTCTGGGTTTTTATGACTAGTCATCATTTTTTTAGCATCAAGAAATAAAAGACAAAGGTAAAAGAAACTGGCTTATCATCGTATCTGAAAATGACTGATCATCATATTATTACTGCTGCCAATAATAGTGGCTGCAAAGCTTTACATAACAGATTATTTATATGATACATATAAATCAAACCATATATTTCACTGGTTTTGCCAGCAATACTGTTCATAATGTCTTGCTTCATCACATTCTTGAAGAATTCTTCATGCAAGAACCACAGAATACAGAACTAACCAGGTTGGAAAAGACCTTCGAGATCATCAAGTGCAACTTATCACCCAATCATAGAATTATAGAACTATAGAATCACAGAATCATAGAGTTGGAAGGGACCTCAAGGATCATCTAGTTCCAACCCACCTGTCATGGGCAGGGACACTCACACTAGATCAAGTTGCTCAGAGTCACATCCAGCCTGGCCTTAAAAACCTCCAGGGATGGGGCTTCTACCACCTCCCTGGGCAACCTTTTCCAGTGTCTCACTACCCGCATGGGGAAGAACTTCTTCCTAAGCACCACCCCGAGATTACTTCCTTAACCACTGAAAACAATGCATATCTTAGTGGGCTAGTACTCCAACACTCTGCATTCACCAAAACAAAAAAAGTAATTTCACTTACAAAGAATTTAATTAGCAAACTGGTGTTATGAATACAGACTTCCCATATTCGAATCTGATTTATGCACTCATATGCATGCTCATAAATTAATAATATCACATTCAAGGCAAGGAAACAAGATCATTAACTGGTGAGTAAAATTAACATCTGGCATTCCCCACTCTTTTACATCCAGCATTTGCTGATATAATACCGTCTTTTATTGCCACACACTTCATGAATTAGAGGGAAGCTGTAAACGGTATGATGAAGTGTATCTATAAATAGTCTCAACACTGACTAGCTGCTTTTCTCTAAGCCTTCTTCAAAATATCACAAGGAACAAGCTGGGGTGATTTTTTTGTTGTTTTTGGTTGCCAGGGGAGATTTAGGCTAGATGTTAGGCTGAAGTTCATCACAGAAAGAGTGACTGGCCATTGAAATGGGCTGCCCAGGGAGGCGGTGGAGTCACCATCACTTGGAGGTATCATAGTATCATAGCATCAGTCAGGATTGGAAGGGACCACAGGGTGGTTAAGAAGAGACTGGATGGGGTGCTTGGTGCCATGGTTTAGTTGATTAGATGGTGTTGGGTGATAGGTTGGATTCAATGATCTTGAAGGTCTTTTCCAACCTGATTAATGCTCTAGCAGGTAATTCTATTCTATAGCAGGCTTTTTGTGTTTGTTTGGGGGTTTTGTTGTGTCGTTTTGTTTAGAAAAAACAAACACTTCTGAACAACACTTCTTTTGTCTTCTTATGCAGAAAGAAATCAAATTCTTGAAGAGCTGCATGCCCTGTCTCAAGCTTTCCAGTCAGCTGACAACTTTCTTTAAAATCATCACTGATCTGCAAACTGCTTGGCCTGAAGTGCTTCCAGCAGGGAAATTGTGTATACACAATGCTTGAGACTTGCCCAGAAATAAGCAAAGAAATGTTTTGAAGATTTGGTAGTTAAATCATAAGCTTGCCAAACAGAAAACTCTTATTATTAGCCATCTCTTCTTGCCTTCTTGTAGGCCCCTTTCAGGTACTGGAAGGCTGCTACAAGGTCTCCTTGGAGCCTTCTTTTCTCCAGGCTGAACAGCCCCAACTCTCACAACCTGTTCCCATAGGGGAGACGCTCCATCCCTGTGATGATATTGGTGACCCTCCTCTGGACCTGCTCCTACAATTTAAACATTATGAAAGACTAACCAGTTTAAAAAATAATTCACCTATTCATTGTTCTTCCTTTTTCTAATAGCTAGCTCACAATAATCTTTAACCTGAACTGGAAAACTATTACACTGAATCACTAAGTGATTAATAAGTGTTCTGGTAAGCATCTTTTAAGTTGGTAAGTAGAGATCAGGCACCTCACTCTTCTATCTACCCACAAAAAAAAAAACCAACAAAATGTGCATGAAGCAAATCTTTTGTACTTTTATAGGTTTAGTGTTTTGGTGATATTTATTATGTGACTATACCCTATAAATATTTTTTATTTTGCCACTTTAAACTATTGATTTAAACAGAAACAGCAAGCAACCAGTTCTATGGCTATTTGCTCCTAGGAATAGGGGAATTTTATGTAAGCTTCTTCCTGGAATAATAAAGTTTGCTCCCACCTGAGTCAGAAAATCCTTTTCCCCACAACCCTAAGTATTCATAAGAGGAAGGAAAACCAGGACAGATATAGTTATTGGATGGATTTGTTAAACTTTCACAATATTTAAAAATCATTCTACTGAGGTTAATCCTTAACTCTCTTCTTCATACATCATCAACTTCAAGGAAGTAAAAAAAAGTAGTTTCATTGCTTTTGTGGAATTTTTTTTTTTTTTAAGTTATTGTACAAGAATACACTTACAACTTGTTTAACACAGCCACACCTGACTATATCTTGAAGGTCTTTTCCAACCTGGTCTACTCTACTCTACTCTACTCTACTCTACTCTACTCTACTCTACTCTACTCTACTCTACTCTAAATGAAAGCATACTGTAGATTCATCAGTATGGAAACAAAAGGAATAAGAATGCTGTAACGAAGGACAAACATGACAAGTTTGAGCTACAATATATTCTGTAAGAGTTTCTCACAGGTGGTGAATCTCATTTATCTTCTTACCACTTATTTATCATATTCTTGGATTACAACCATACAAAACGGGGCCCAATGCAACATATTATTGCCAGCACACTTACCAGTCGTCTGCGCTCCTCTTCAACAGCAATCAGAAGTCGAGCAAACTCTTTCAGTGACTGGGCTGAAAACAGAAGAGAAAAGAATATCCTGGTCAAAATTACATTTTAACACCAGATGAGTCCATTATCTAGATTGAAGCTGAAGGGAAAAGATACTGTTCTTGTACAGTACTTCATTGAAATATGTAGTCATTAAATGTTGCACAGAGTGAAGCTAAGCAGGTAAAAAGAGCAGGTAAAAAACAAAGGGAAAAAAACAAAGGGAAACAAAGGGAAACAAAGGGAAAAAATGAATGCCAAGTGTCATGTGTATTTAAAAAACATTTTTGTTACCAGAATATGGAACTGATTTTCCTGGAAAGTGTAAAGATCAATCTCAGAACAAAGAATTCTACAATCAGTCACAAAATTTGCTTTCACACACTAGCAGCAGGAAGACACTGCAATGGAGCATACTGAGTTTCTCATACTGAAGTGCAGCAACATGTATTTGCAAGAGCTAAAAAAATATTCAGGTGAAAATTTGAAAGTCAGCATTTTAGAAAAAACATGTTACCTATGCCAACTGTTTGCCTGTAGCTGCTCTTTGCCTTCATGTTTTACAAGGACAAGCTTTCAGGTGACGAGAACAGATGACTGATTGACAAGCTTTGCAGTCTGCTACAAGTGTGAGAGAGTCTTTGCTGAAAACTGCCTTCAAATGTAACGGTTCTATTCTATTCTATTCTATTCTATTCTATTCTATTCTATTCTATTCTATGGGATATAAGGGATGTCAGCAGAAACATAATAAAAGTGTTAACCTATGAAAGAGGGCAAGAAAGGGGGAAGCATACCAAAGTCATAAGGCCTCATTCTCATGCAAGCAAGAGGTGCAAATCTCTCTAAAAGAATGTATCTTCCCATTTATATTACCTTTTCAAGGGCATATGGGACATTCAGAACTCAGCATCACAGTTCCACAGGCAAAAATGCCAAAGAGAAATCATGTGAAATGAAGAGAGCCAAGCAGCTCTTTTTCATTTTCAACTAATGCATCTAGCAGAATCTGCTGCCAATGACAGGATGCTATATTTCATTGTGTAAAGCTCTGATCTCAGAATGAAGATTCATAAATCCCACGGCTTCTCACAATAAACTTGAGGCAACCTAAATCATCTTCTGAAGAGGAAAAAAACCAGGAAACAAAACTTGCAGAGTATCCCAAAAGAACAGGCTTTAAAAACCTTCACAGTTAACCAATACACACTGCTGAGGGTATGCTAACACAACTCTTGTCCTCTTAGATGGACAAATCTTCTTGTCCATCTTCTTATGCAATTTTCCAAAATGCGTTGGTCTTCAGTAAAATAGCTTTATCCCCTCTCAAGTACCTGAAAGATGTGAAGAAACAAGCACATTTTCAGGAGGATCTGCTATGTTCCAGTCCATTTTAAGACGGAACCAGTATCTAGCTTGTCTTAACGGCCTTGTCATCATTCATGAATTGCTATTCAGTTTCTGTACCATACCCAAATCTCATATTTACCCTTTAGCCCATCTGCACCTTGCAGAGGTCACCCTTGCATTCTTCTTGCTCTCTTTTTACTTTTAGAACTGGAGAACACTCTTTTGTTCCAATTTCTGCTACAAGATCTTACATTGTCTATTTTTTTGCAACCAGCACCAGAACAAGAGAACACAGTCTCAAGCTGCTCCAGGGGAGGTTTAGGCTGGATGTTAGGAAGAAGTTCTTCATAGAAAGTGATTGGCCATTGGAATGTGCTGCCCAGGGAGGTGGTGGAGTCACCATCACTGGAGGTGTTTAGGAAGAGACTCGGTGGGGTGCTTGGTGCCATGGTTTAGTTGATTAGATGGTGTTGGGTGATAGGTTGGACTTGATCTCACAGGTCTCTTCCAACCTGGTTAATTCTATTCCATTCCATTCCATACCTGACCTGCAAGTCATTCTTTGCTTACAAATTCTCATTTCCTTGTTATTACTCATGAGTTCTTTGTCAGTCCAAGCACACTAAGTAAGTTAAAAGTCCATCCAGTTGGGTCTTGAGGCCTTTTCTTTAATACTTCTCCCTGAGAACACAAACACCAGAAAATTCTGGACACTTTTTAAAAGAAATTTTGAGTCTCCTGCACAAAATTCTGAACTCCTTGAGTCAGTTAAGCTTCTCAGCCAAGCTTTCCAGTTATTGACTTTCAGTTACTTAACTAGCTCATCCTTTAACAGAAGTGTATCAGTATCAAGAACTCAGTTTGTTATTATTCACTGCATTAAGCAAGTCTCTTAGAGTCAGTTCATAATATCCCACCTGTCAAAACCATGTAAAGAAATAGATTATGAACTCACTGATTAAGATACCTGATAAGACATCAGTTGGGTGTTATATTCGTGAGTAGCTATGTACCCACTACAACACCTTAAAAACTAAACAAACACACACACACGGCCAGCTACTAATTTTCATGCTGACATGCCCCAAAACTTAATGAAAACCTACCCCATTCCCTGAATGTGTAACAGAGTGATTCTTTGTCCACTATTAAAAGAAGCAATTAATCTTTTCAAATAAACTAGACAAACACATTATTTGAATTGTATTAACTATTCAAGGAATTAAGATGCACTTCAGAAGAACAGTTGACTTTCTAGTAAAGCCAGAAAGAGAAATTATTTCCAGATTATTTCAGTGAAATAACTGGTCAATTTAATTCAAGGTGACATGTTACTGCAGACTCACATTAAAACTCCATCCCCCTCCTTTTCTCATTTTTTTGCTGTGAGTCACTTACAATGGCAGAACTATTTAAATGAGAATTGCAGAGTCATATAAGTTGAAAAAGGCCTTCAAGATCATCAAGTCCAACTGTTACCCCAGCACTGTCATGTCACCACTAAACCATATCCTTAAGCACCACATCTGTATATCTTTTAAATACCTCTAGGGATAGTGACTCCACCACTTCCCTGGGCAGCCTGTTCCAGTGCTTTACAACTCTCTTTGTGAAGTTTTTCTTAATATCCAACATAAACCTCTTCTGGCACAACTTGTGGTCTCTTACAAGAAGAAATTATCATTACAAGTACTATAACTTTGTGAGGTCAGTTGTCTGAGAACCTATTGACATTGAAGTTTCCGTTCCACATTTCAAGGAAGATCCAGAGGACTTTTTATTTTCAAAGTCAAAACTTTTGTTTATGATTTAAATAAAACCAGCACAGAACTAAAACTACAAAAATATATTCTGTAATTATGCAAAACAAGATATTCCTCAACATTTAACACTAATATGAAGGTAATGACATGTTCAGTGCCTCAGCTAAAGACTGAAAAGTTGTCTTCATCTTTTCCTCCCCATTGCCTAACCTTTTGGGGGATTATAAAGCTCAAAGTTTCACTAAGAACACAGAACCTACACCCTTCAGCAGCACTAAGACAAACCATTTCCCCGATCCTAGAGACACCTTCATTCACCTTTTTATCAACACTGAGTATGCCTGATATAGCAGTATCACTGATCACAGCCCAACACCCACAGGCATCCTTATTGCACCATGCCCATGAAGCCATGGAACTTCCTTTCCCAGCTCAGGAGGTGCACGGGGAGAACAAGTGTTACCATGAATGCATGAATGAGTGAAGAATGCACACCCAGTAACAGACTGAGCTCACAACATGGATACCTGTGGCGACCCCACTGATTCTTCTGTCCTTACAATGGCATTGCATGATATAAAAGAAGGCTTTATTACTGCCAGCTCTCCTATACCAATGAGTATTGCAGTACTTCTGAATCTTTAATGTTACACCTTCTTCCCACACAAGCACCACTCAGTCTGCCTTAATTAAAACGCAAGGTCTATCACCAGAGAACTTATCTGTGCTGGAAGCTGCAGTAGCTTCAAGGTAAAACAGCCTCTGCTCTTCTTTTCCCAGTGTACACTTCCTTCTTCTTTCCTTCTTTTCCCATATTTCAACAATAATAATCTGAGGTGCTTTTGCATAGTTAAAATTCAGACGATTTAAAAATCAGAACCTTTTGTGTCAGACAAGGCCCACTGCTGTCTGTCAGGAAGCCCAAGGATTACCTCATGGCCTCTTCTTAGTAACACTGCAACATTTTAATTTCTTTTTCTCTCCTCTTTAATCAGAATAAATACAGTGGAAGTAAAGTGAGGCCGCACCTTGAATCCTGTGTCCAGTTCTGGGCCCATCAGTTTAGGACGAATGTTGTCTTGCTGGAACATGTTCAGAGAAGGGCAATGAAGTTGGCGAGGGGTTTGGAACACAAGCCCTATGAGGAAAGGCTGAGGGAGCTGAGGTTGCTTAGCCTGGAGAAGAGGAGACTCAGGGGTGACCTTATTGCTCTCTACAACTACCTGAAGGGAGGTTGTAGCCAGGCAGAGCTTGATCTCTTCTCCCAGGCAGCCAGCACCAGAACAAGAAGACACAGTCTCAGGCTGCGGCAGGGGAAGTTTAGGCTGGATGTTAGGAAGTTCTATACAGAGAGAGCGATTGCCCATTGGAATCGGCTACCCGTGGAGGTGGTGGAGTCACCTTCATTGGAGGTGTTCAGGAGAAGACTTGATGGGATGCTTGGTTGCCTGGTTTAGTTGTTTAGGTGGGTTGGATTGGTTGATGGGTTGGACGCGATGATCTTGAAGGTCTCCTTCAACCTGGTGTATTGTATTATTGTATTGTATTATTGTATTGTATTACTCAAGGGTCACTAAGCAAACTGAAGCTCTGCCTTGATACTTTATTCTAAGTAACTAGGAGATACTTGCTTACAAAATCCAAAATAGTTGTAGGGTCTGCTTTTTATTTAAGGGCTATTCAAAGAACTTATAAGATGGTGTCAGGATGGAAATGATGCCTGTGAAAAGCAACGCCCAACAAGTAAAAACAATTGTATATGTACCCGCCTGTACACTTGTGGTCTCATTAATCACAGTTGAAACAGATTGCCAGCTGCTTTCTCTGGAATTTTCCAAACCCAGCAGTAATTGGATGCAAAATTTCCCTTGTTCAGGAGAAATAGTTCCCATTACTTTATTAAACAAACAAAACAAGCAAACAAACAACCCACCCCAAAACCCCCAAACAAACAAACAAAATCCCACCAACCAACCAACAAAAACCGAAATCGAAGTAACTATTTATTTTTAAATGAGAAATCTTTTAATTAGCCTGCTTCATAAGGAAGCAAACTAACGGCACCAACAGCTTAAACTGTAGTGGTGCAGATCAGTGTCTTTATCTGCAAAAGATGCCTGTGTACCCTTTGGGTTTTCATTCCAGCCATACGGCGCAGCCTCCCCCAGCATTAACTTTTAGCCAGACTAGATCAGTTAGAAGTAAATGAAGCTGTATTTACATGCAAAACCTACACTCTACAATGGAATGCAATGAATATGTACAAAATATACAGTATTTACAATATTAAAACCCACAAACAGCTATACATGCATAATCAAAAGAGAATTGAAGCATAATGTAGGATTAAGTATCACAGTATCGCCAAGGTTGGAAGAGACCTCGAAGATCATCGAGTCTAACCTGTCACCACAGACCCCATGACTACACCATGGCACCAAGTGCCACGTCCAATCCCCTCTTGAACACCTCCAGGGATGGTGACTCCACCACCTCCCTGGGCAGCCCATTCCAATGACGAATGACTCTCTCGGTGAAGAACTTTCTCCTCACCTCAAGCCTAAACTTCCCTTGGTGCAGCTTGAGACTGTATCCTCTTGTTCAGGTGCTGGTTGCTAGAGAGAAGAGGACAACCCCCACCTGGCTACAACCACCTTTCAGGTAGGTGTAGAGAGCAATGAGGTCACCCCTGAGCCTCCTCTTCTCCAGGCTAAACAATCCCAGCTCCTTCAGCCTCTCCTCACAGGGCTGTGCTCAAGGCCTCTCCCCAGCTTTGTTGCCCTTCTCTGGACACGTTCAAGTGTCTCAATGTCCTTCTTAAACTGAGGGGCCCAGAACTGGACACAATACTCGAGGTGTGGCCTAACCAACGTAGAGTACAGGGGCACAATGACTTCCCTGCTCCTGCTGGCCACACTATTCCTAATGCATGCCAGGATGCCATTGGCCTGCTTGGCCACCTGGGCACACTGCTGGCTCATGTTTAGGCAGCTGTCAATCAGCACCCCCAGGTCCCTCTCTGTTTTGCAGCTCTCCAGCCACTCTGACCCCAGCCTGCATGGGGTTGCTGTGGCCAAAGTGCAGCACCTGGCACTTGGATTTATTGAATGTCATCATATTGGAATCTGCCCATCTGTCCAGTCGGTCGAGGTCCCTCTGCAGAGTCCTTCTGCCCTCTAACTGATCAACATCCGCTCCCAACTTGATAAACACATGTTTTTCTGAATTTATAGAATGCATTATTTAAAAAAATAGGCCTCATTTATGTATGCTCTAGAATTCTGGTTTACTCAACTAAAATCAAGCCAGTGTTTCATAGGAAAATAAAATAATAAAAAGGTGCATTTCCTGTCCTCATAAATGTTAGGAAATTTTTGTTACATACTTGTGTAGAGAATGTAGTACCTTAAAACAGCATGCCCATGGACATCACTGAAGGTAGTCTATCAATAATCCGCTTAATACTAAAAAGCACAGTGTTACTTATACTGGACTAGTAAACACTACATACAACAGACGTGATGACATCTATGTTTAATGAGAAAACAAAAACAGTGTGTATGAAACCTGGAAGTAGTTTTATATGACCAATACTATATTTAAAGACAAGGTCAAGCTTGGAAGATAATATTCAATCCAAGACAGAACGGGAAGTCAACAGAATGAAAGGCAGAATAAGAAGAAAATGGTCTTGTCTGTGCAATGGGCTGTGGGTTTAAGGCTTTCTGCAGTTACACATGCAGCCTTGATGTATAGGCAGTTTTTAAATATTCTAAACTACACTAAAAAACCACTTTAAGCAGATGCCACCAGTATCTTCCAATACATGAATGCCAGCATGTAAAAAATACACATACAGAAATGTATTATTTGCTTTTACAACATCTGGCTGGGTTAAGATGTGAAAACGTGCAAGCCTGCTAGTGATTTCCTTATATCTTCCTGATCTGACTGGGGAAGTGCCAGGACTGTAGTGTACATTGCTCCCAAAACACTTTGGCAGGAAGGTCAGTCAAGTACATCATCTCTCTAGAACTGGCCTTACCCAGCACGGACATGCTATAGCAGGCTCTGAATTCATGCTTGAGCACGAATGTCAACTAAAGCCTCCAAGGGAGTTCTTCCTAGTAAGTAATACATTACTGAATCAGAATTCAAAGCAGACCTCAGGCCCACAAGGAAATCTCCTAAGGATTAACACTTGTTTACAACACTTCAGTGAAAAAGCACAATAAATGGAAGATCCATGAGTGCTGGGAGAAGAGACTTTCTTTTCCAATTCTAAAAATGCAACTAAATGCATTATTAAATAGTTACTAGTTTATAGATGTGTTTCTAGTTCTTCCATTTGAATGACTAGCATATTTTGCAGACACATATGCTACCTCAAGCTGTTTTACAAAACACCACTACACCACAGTATCAAATAAAATGTGTTAACAATTCTTTGTCTTCCCTTTTCTTTTTTGACTGAATAAAGCCTATAAAACATTAAAAGTGTAAAATTATCCACAGCTTTAAACGGAATTAGGTTTAGCCCAAAGGAAACAAGCTGCACAATCAACACCTTGGTTTGAAAACAAGTTTCACCAAAAAAAATGCTGCCTGGGCTCGAGTACCACCATAATACAATACAAAAAATAAAGAACAGCAGTGTAAGAGAACTGCAATATATTCCTACACAGAACTACATTCATCTTTTTTAAACAGACTTTCAGAACAGCACTATTTGGGCAAGCATGTCTTCTAAATCTGCCCATTTACTGTTCATTTTCATTTCTTGCTGATTCCCACTATTTCTCTGCCACCTCTACCCTAGGTCCAGTTCTTTCACTTACCAAGTGGCAACATTTTTTGAGAAACTTTAGTTTGGAAGACTGAGCTCAGCACCAGAACACTTACTGGGAAAGCAGACAAGAAGAGAAAAGAGATGGAGAGGAGTAAAGGATCTGAAACAATTCTTTTTCTTACCAATTTCTTTCTCTTCTGGGTTTCATTCCCAAACTATTACAGGAAACAGAGTAACTGCTTTCTTTTGTTTAGGTTTAAGGTAATATTACTTAGGTATTTATGTAAATTCCAGTTTGTAAGGTAAGAGTATGTCAGATGTGCTTTAATGTTAAGCTGAGTGTTGGTGTCAAAAGACAACTTGTATTAGAAGATTCCATTGCAGAAAAAGTCAGAATAGCAAGATAATGATTTGTTTCTCCACAGGGTTTCAATCTCATTTAAATTTGTAAAATTAATATTAGATGAGCTGCCTTATTCTCCATTTGGATTCCCTTACTTCCCTAAACTGGGTGCCAGATTTTATGGATCTATAGCAAAGACTTCATTCATTCCTTTAGTCTGTGTTTACACTTACCACACTTCTGGTAGTAAGACACAGGCTGAAGCAAAAATTCAAGTGTAAAGGTTTTTAAATTACATGGAAATACCCCAACAGACACTCTCAAATTGACAGCAGATTCTGCCAGCAGACAGTGGTTTAAATTCACAACTGAAGTGACCACAAATTTCCTTGAAGACTTCCACCATGGGAAGCTATACAATGGCAGAGGCAACTCTGTCTGGTCTGTACCATTCTTGTGATAAAACCAAACCATACTTGGAGCAGACAAACTGAAGTGATTTTGGACTCAAGAAATGAACATTCTTACACTATTTGCTCCATTACTTGGTAAGCAAACTCCCAGAGGGTTTAATACTATACTTTTTTATTACTTAGTGCTGTGACCTTTTGTATTTAGAAGCAATTTCTACCTAATCCAGACATAGCACTCTCAGCTGATGAACTGAAATTTATATTGCATTGTATTTTTAAAAATCCCACCCAATTTCAAAGATGTTTACCCTGACTTAACACAGGTGTGACACCAAGAAAACTAAACAGCAACTACTGCTGTAAGAGTTAGATCCTCCCAGGGAGCGCGGTTTACATGGTAATTTTGTTTCCTGTGACAATTCCTACCTTGAACTGTAGAGAAAAGCAATTTACCAACTTTTTTAAATTTTTTTTTTAGTTCTTGCAAATAAATCCAGATTTGTCAAACAAAGTCATTATAGAACAGGAAGGAAAAGCATGATAAGAGACAAAGAAATACAGAGATGAAAAATGCGTGGCTTAACATATCTGGAAATAAAGCGCACAACTGTCAAAGCAGAAAAATGACCAAACTTTGATGCTCAAATTTATGCTTCAAGGATTACTTGTTATTCTCCAAATATAATCACATCTTACACTATATACTGACAAGCAGGAAACTTCATCAGAGTACAGCTACTGAAATCCATGTACTTAAAAGTAAACAAATAAAAGTCAAGGCTCTACTTATCTGAGTTAAGGCACTGTAAACTCGAAGTAAATGCAGGGGTACATTTTCCTCTGCATCACTATTTGGAGCACTTTTGCTCTTTTCAGTGTTAGAATCATAGAACAGAATCATAGAATTGCTTATGTTGGAAATGACCTTTAACATCAACTATTAACCTAGCACTGCTAAATCTAACATTAAACCATGTCACTAAGCACCAGAGGACAGAGAGATGGTAATAAGTGCTCCAAATTCCCCATGAAGTCACAAACAGCAATGAAACTATTAAAGATTCAGTAGCAGTCTCTCAGTTTGATGCCCCTATCTGTTTTTTAGGGAGTGTTCCCCATGACCAGATCTTTAACATCCATTAAGGTTGGAAAAGATCTCTATGACCACCAAGCCAAATAACACCAGGCCCACTAAATGAAGTCCTGAAGTGCCATGTATACACGGGTTTTTTACACCTCAAGGGATGGTGACTCCATCACTTCTCTGGGCAGCCTATTCCAATGCTTGACTACTTTCACTAAAGGTTTTTTTTTTCCTAATATCCTCAGCCCTTCCATTGCTAGCCATATACCAGGCACAAGCATTTGCCTTGACCAGTCTTCTGGGTTCCATCACTCTGTGAGTAACAACCCAGCAGAAGAGGCCAGCTAGCTCCTCATTAACAACGGAACCTCCTATCTGAGCACAACACACTCAAAAGTTCAGATGAATATGAGAAACACAAAAGGCAACAAATCAAGATTTAAGCTTAATAAAAGCCCAAAGCTTTGCAAGATGTGCTTGGAAGTACAGTATAATACAGGCATACCATATTTAGGCAACAGGAATTTTAACTTTAAAGTATTTTCATCTTGCAACACCTAATGAGCAAATATAGTAAGGTATTTAATGACTTTTTTTCCTAAACACATGTAAAGCATAAAATGTAAGGATGCCAGTGGAAGTAACAATCCTTTTCTCCATTATGGGATTTTTTGGTAACAAACCTCTGTCAGCATAACCACCTGAACCCGGTTATACACAGTATCTTGCTGAAGAACTCTTTGCTACAAAAAGTAACAAATATTTAAACAAATGTAGGACTTGCAGAAAAGTTAAAACAATGCTTTGAGAGAGGACATCTACACTTTATGCCCCAATCATACTTAAAAGAAATATTCCCCAGGGATCAGTGCTGGGTCCCATCCTGTTCAGTATCTTTATTGATGATCTGGACAAGGGGATTGAGTCCATCATCAGTAAATTTGCAGATGACACCAAGCTGGGGGCAGGTGTGGATCTGTTAGAGGGTAGGAGAGCTCTGCAGAGGGACCTTGACAGGCTGGACAGATGGACAGAGTCCAAGGGCATGAGCTTTAACACATCTAAGTACCGGGTTCTACACATTGGCCACAACAACCCCATGCAGTGCTACAGGCTGGGGGCAGAGTGGCTGGAGAGCAGCCAGGCAGAAAGGGACCTGGGGGTACTGGTGGACAGCAGCTGAACATGAGCCATGTTTTTATAAAAATGAAGGTGACTTACAAGGAAATCAGGTTATCTGGAATTTCCATACCCACTGTCAGCACTTGCCAAACACAACACACAGAGACATAAACTCAAGACATGCAATGCTAAACAATTTAAATAAATCCAACTACTTGACTCAATATCAGTGAATTGCCATGCCTTACTCATGCAGATCCTCACAATTCTAGATGTATCAAAAAAGGGCAAAACATTTATCCTAGAGCTGTGAAAGATTTTTAAAGCTTCTAATGGCTGTCTATCCCACACTATGTTAGTAGAAACCAAACCAAACCAAACACACCCTGAACAATTATTCACATACCACTGCCATGCTTTTAATAGCTTGTTAAAAACCCAGCTGCAATTTCTCTATCCTTGTGTCAGTGTTCTGCTCTGATTATAAAAGCAGCAAATATTTTGAGAATGTATCATTCAATTTGGAAAGTGTGTACCTTCTGCAGCATGAATTATTCAGCACAAGAATTTTTCAACACTATATTAGCAGAGCTGTGGCAGAAGCAGCCCATTCTAGTCTATAGCACCTTTCCCATAATGTGGCATCCTGAAATGAGGTCAGAAACATAAAATCATCTAAGTGATGTCTTCCATTTTGTTTGGAACATGGGGTTGAATGGCTCTCCCAGTCAGTTATTTCCACTCACAAAGCACTATCTACTAACCCTTCCACAAATCAGTAAATGATTTTTGTTGTCTCCCCCTTTCTTCTATACTTTTGGGGACTAGTCACAACTAACATTCTGTTTTCATCATGTTCTCACAGAATAAAGATTTTAGACAAATGGTCATTAAGAAATACTGCTTCTCAATGACACTACAAAATGGAGTTTACAATTATTGTATCTGACAAAGAGAAATCAGCCTGTTTCTGCACAATGAAGCCACATGCACACCAGTCCTGAGGCTGAGCTACATAGCTTCACGGCTCAGGAAGCTGTAGGGAAAATATTCTGTACATTCTTTTGCCCAACAGGTATGAAGTGATCTTGAAGTGCTTCTGAAGACCTACATTGAAACCCTATCAGCTTGAACTGGCACCCACTGAAACTAACAGCATAACTTCCTACACTGTAGAAGTCTGTTTAATCCAATTAGTTGCAACTTTAATTAAATTATCCATTAACTTTGACTTGAACAGATCAGACTTTTCCAGAGCTGACTCATATCCACAGCCTGTCAGAGGAAGAACAGCTTTAAAAAACATGGAACATTCAGGAATAGGTAAGATCAATGGTGAATTTTGGTTAAATCAGATTCTTTCTGTCCTCCCCTGCTTTCCTTTGCCTCCTGTCACCCTCAATCACACTAGAAGGAATCAGGATATAAATTGGCCATGAATACAAACCTTTCATTCTAAGGGAAGTATTACTACTTCATGTTCAAGTGTTTTGAACAAGTAAATAACACCACAATGTGGGAAGAAACTGCTGGGCAACATACAACGTATTAAGCTGCAAAAGTAATATTCAATCCTAACATTCCATAAACAAAGGAGTTAGAAGTAATCTTGACTACATTTCAGGCTTGCCAATCCTTGATTCTTCAGAGGCACATTCTCTATTTTAAATGAAAGGGGAAAAAAAAACCTGGTATCTCAGTCTTTCCAGCTGTACAAACCTTATTTGTGTGTGGCTCTTTGCGGGTGCTGAAACACAGGAAGTAAAAGGAAAAACAGTGTGTCCGGAATGCAGCTGAAAATCATTAATTCTGTTTCTCTGATTTGCAAACTGCAGTGTGTGTATTGGTGAAACATCTTAATTTGGCAAAATTTCACCCAATACCTCAACAAATGGTAGGTTTGCTCTGTCGAATTCAGGCCTACAAAGGAATCAAGAGACTTTCCATGGTGAAAACACTATACTAAGGATTTTGAATTCAGACAGTACAAAACCTTCATTTTATTTGCTCAGACCTGAAGATAAAGATCTCAAAGGTGAAATGACTAAACCACTACCTGTTTTTGAAAACAAGTCACTATTGCTCAAAAAAGCATACTAACTTAGCAACTCTAAACTGTTTTGCCATTTTCACTAGACATGTATTATATGCACTAATATTACACACCACCATCACTGGAGGTGTTTAGGAGGAGACTTGATAGGGTGCTTGGTTGCATGGTTTAGTTGATTAGGTGGTGTTGGATGATTGGTTGGACACAATGATCTCGAAGGTCTCTTCCAACCTGGTTTATTCTATTCTAGTCTATTCTAACACTGTAAAGCAATTCCCTAGTCCTCAGACTGTCTTCTCACAGGCATTCATACTTGCACTGGGATGCTCAGCTCCAGACATAACAAAGCTAAGCAATAAAGGATGGAAGTAGAGGTATTTTGAAGGCGTGGAATGAGGACAGTAATGTAGAATGCATACACAAGAGTCCAGAAGATCAAACTATTAATGAGGGTCAAAATAGATACTTCATCTTAATCCCAAGTGGCATGGGCCTGTCTACTCAGCAGTTTGGATCCAATACTGACTCATTTAATGCACCAAAGCTATTGCTGCCCACTTCCTCCCTCAGCATCATTCTGTAAAACGCATGAACTCTAAGGCAAGTGCAATCTGAGACAGCACAGTTTGTAGTTCTCCTGGTTCAGCTGGGAAAGACCAGCTGAGACAGCCTGTTGAATCTGTTGATAAGTAGTCAATGCCATACAGGATGATGAGGCTTGAAGTTCAGTTCCAGGGGCTTTCCTCCTGTGTGTGTGGTTTGGGGTGATGGTCTCCTGCTTTGCTGGCTGCTAGCTTGGTTGCTGCCCTTTTCCACTTGCTGGCTTATTTGCTGATGGTCTTTCACTGGCTTGGCTTCTTTTGCTCCTTTGCAAGCTATGGTGCATTGTATTATTTTTATTAAACTCCTTATCTCAACACACAGAGCTTTTGGGTTGGGTTTTTTGGTTGGTTTTGATTGGTTAGTTGGTTTTGGTTTGGTCTTTTCTTTGTGTTTGTTTTGTTTTAAATTGCTCCCAATTGTGGGAGTGAGACTTGTTAGAGTGGGCTGTCTTAAACCAGGACAGTAGTCCAAGGTAACTAAATGAACCAGTAGACTCCCTTAGCACACCAGGATATGAACTGCAGTGACTCAGGAGATCTCTTGCTTCACATTCAGCAACTCCTGCCACAGAAGGGTAGGACAGACAGGAAGGGCAATAACTGCATCAGCCACTCCAATATAACCTTTTTTTTTCATTTGAATACACATCTTAAGGCAACAGGTAATGGAGCATGTGAATTTTAACAACCTTCTGAGAAGTGTCTTGGAGAAGGGAAAAAAAAGGCCCGTGTTGTTGATTTTATTTTACCTTTTCCTCCAGCACAACTACAGGCCTACTGCAACACCATTTTATTTCCTGCTTTGTCAGCCTCATTTGACCTTCCACAGCAAGGACAAGAGCTCTGGGCTGGACCAACAGAACGCAACCTTCTCTTTCTGTTTGAGATGCTGTTTTGAAGGCTCTATGGCATCCTAGCATAAAATCACTCATTTCCTGGAGTCAAGAAACAATAGCATTCCCGAAACAGGTGGCATTTGTTTAAATATGCAAGAAGGATTAAAAAAAAATAATGGTAGGAACAGATTTAACAGATTTTAAACAAACACTTTAGGCATTTCACACCCTGATTGTGCCAAGTTCCTTCCATAATTTGTTACTGTTTAACTTTTGTAGATAAAAATAGTTCAATAGGAATACCAAAGAACTCCATCCTGGGATTCAAATCCAACTCGTAGTTTACTTAAAGTTGCTTTGAAGGTCACCTAAGAAGTTAAAATTAATTCTTGTAACTGGAGGGAGAAGAGCTGGCAAATCTAGGCAGGTAATTACCATGGAAAAATAGCATGCAATCTTTCTATGCAAATCCACTCTGTCACAAATAGACTTCTGTGTTAATTCAGGACTCAACCCTTCCCCACCCATCTGAAAGAAATGCTTTTTGTAAATACACTTGCTTCTAATACGTTCCACAAGGTCAACGAACTCAAGCACTACAAAAGTTATTGGGATGATGTCTATGCTAAAAAAAACCCAAAACAAACCAAAAAGTCCACCCCCAGATGTCTACCCTCAAGGTGCTTTAGATAAGGCAGTAGCAGAGCTGAGTAGCTGGAATTAATTTTAGACTTATTTGGTGTTTGGTAATCCCATTCTGAAACCTGATTACAAATGCATATTCAGTGCAAACTAGGTAGAATAGCAACCCTAAAAAGAACTTGAACATCAAAGCTAACCTCAAGTGATTAAAGAGATGACCTGTAAGATATCCAAGTGATTCAGACTGTAGGTGGTTCAATGGCATTTAATAAATAATTCAAAAACAACCAGGCAAATTCAAGAATCCATTGCATACCACAAACAGCAGAAATAGTGTCTTGAATTTGTGATTAGCTTGACAGCTACTTTCTGAGGGTCTCAATTAGCCTCTGAGTAGCTGCAAGAGAGTCTCCTAACTTGGAGACTGCAATGTCCACAAATTCATTTGTCATGATTTGCCTACACATGCAGCAAGAAAGCATAACATTCCTACAGATTCTCTCTTAGATTAGTTGTTGTTTCCATTTTAATAAAGCATTACATGTGCAGTTTGTAACACTAAAAAAAGCAACTTGGAACCTCTTTATGTCAATTAGCCTTTTACAGCATTTTAAGAGATGGGTGGTAAACTTTGTTTCACACACCCCCTCCCCCCACTAATTGTGTAGTTTCACACAAAAACTTCACAAGACAGATCTATTTGCTGTTTGTCCTCTGGTAGGCTCTCCAAGAGGGCAGAGCAGCTGCTCTCAAAAGGACTGTCCATGTGGATGCCCAATACAAGGGAAAAAAAGACTGAGCTTCTGATATCCTTGCTCAACTCAACCAAAAGACCCTTAAGAACACAACAGTGAGCTCCAACCAACAACAACTATTAAGGGGCTGGTTTTGTGTTTGTTTGGGGTTTTTATCTCCCTTTTGTTGTTGGTTGGTTGTTTCATTTTGTTTGGTCAGCTCTGTTTTCCTTTTCTTTTTTTATAAAGCTGTTTCTCCATAGTACATTTTAGTTGATTTTTTTTTTAAGTTCAGCTTGAAACTAATTGTTGGATACAAGAGAATTGCCTGGTATGAGTTAACAATTCTGTAGATGGTTAGTTGTTAGAAATGTTAATATTCCCTCTAACAGCTTGAGGTGTAAGTCAGCAAAGATCTCAAAAGCCACAACTGCTAGCAGCAAGATGAGAATTCAGTTCCCACATGGAAAGATACCATGTTTAAGAACTTCTGATCTATGCCTTGTAGCTCTATTAATATTTCCATAGATCATCACAATCCTATTACATTCCTAAATCAAGGATTTGATGCTACTTGAAACATCAGTCTTAATATAACTCTCTTTAGGAAAAACAAAACCAAAACACCCTGAAAAAAAATTCAAAAGCAACAGTGACAAAACCAAAACACACCTGACTTGCAATGCTAGAATATAAAATCACAGAACCACCAAAGTTGGAAGAGACCGCAAATATCATCAAGTCCAACCCGTCACCACAGACCTCATGACTAAAATGCCACTACATAAAAAAGCATTTTTGTCTTGGCTTCATTTAATTCTGAAGAGCATGATCTTAAACTCCTGATATTAAATCTTATTGACCTATAAATAGCCATAACACAAAGCAGAGAAAAACTTTCTAAAGAAACAAGACAGAATTCCACTGCATTAAATAATGATGTTTACTGTTTTCATTTTGTGCCAGCCACCATTCAAATAACACAACGAGAAGAAAAGAGGATAAAAATCAGGGAGATTCCAGAGGAAGGAGTCAGGTAACATAACCTACGTAACACTGGGAAAGGAGGAAGCTAGGGAAGCTTTTTTCTTTGCAAATTTTATGCCTGCACAGCATCTACAATAACACAATAATATAATAAACCAGGTTGGAAGAGACCTTCAAGATCATCACGTCCAACCTATCAACCAATCCAACCCACCTAATCAACTAAACCATGGCACCAAGCATCCCATCAAGTCTCCTCCTGAACACCTCCAATGAAGGCGACTCCACCACCTCCACGGGCAGCCCATTCCAATGGGCAACCACTCTCTCTGTATAGAACTTCTTCCTAACATCCAGCCTAAACCTGCTCTGGCACAGCCTGAGACTGTGTCCTCTTGTTCTGGTGCTGGCTGCCTGGGAGAAGAGACCAACCTCCACCTGTCCACAACCTCCCTTCAGGCAGTTGTAGAGAGCAATAACGTCACCCCTGAGTCTCCTCTTCTCCAGGCTAAGCAACCCCAGCTCCCTCATCCCTCAGCCTCTCTTCATACGGCTTGTGCTCCAAACCCCTCACCAACTTCATTGCCCTTCTCTGGACACATTCCAGCAAGTCAACATCCTTCCTAAACTGAGGGGCCCAGAACTGGACACAGGACTCGAGGTGCGGCCTAACCAGTGCAGAGTACAGGGGCAGAATGACCTCCCTGCTCCTGCTGGCCACACTGTTCCTGATCCAGGCCAGGATGCCATTGGCCCTCTTGGCTGCCTGGGCACACTGCAGGCTCATGTTCAGCCTACCATCAACCAGTACCCCCACGTCCTTCTCTGCCTGGCCACTCTCCAGCCACTCTGACCCCAGCCTGTAGCACTGCCTGGGGTTGTTGTGGCCAGTGTGCAGAACCCGGCACTTGGATGTGTTAAATATACCATGGAAAAAGACACTGGTTCATTAAAATATATTCTTTTGCAGTGTTTGTGTAGCATTCTGTATTATCTAGAAGATTTGAAACATGCAAAAAGCATGCATCTATTTTGTACAAAATTTTCACTGGGTATGACCAGTGACTGACCTCCTTCATGTTCATTTGCTGTCAATTTAATCTTTGTGCAAAACATTAATGGCAAAGGGGGCTGTCAGTAAATGTGCTTAGGGTGGTAGGTCTAAATGAGTGAACAGCAAAGTGCTGCCAAATCTTAGCTCTTTCAGGCTGAGAAAAGCACAGTTGTCAGTAAGATTAAAAAGCAACACCCTCTCCTTAGAGTCTCCTTAAACCTTCATTACTATGCCTTTTCAGAATTAATGATTCACTGTCATTTATTGTGTTGTTTTTTCTTTTAAAGATGCCACTTTCTGCATAACTTTTCAGTGTCAAAAAAGGTAGCTGCAGCTTGGCTGAATCACATGCAACTGGAACTAATAACAATGTTCTACTATCAAATATTATGCCATTATAAAATATTATGGCCTTGCATTGCTGCAGATCACATGCTGCCCCATGCATTTCAATACAGAGGAAGGGACAACACTGGTAATCGTTGCTAGCTGTTTGGTTTTTAATGAGAAAAGCTAATAGAGCTGGGGAGCACTCCTTCCCAAACTCACTTTGCTGACAAAAAAGCTTTTTATAGCATGAATCCTTTGATGTTCACAGTTAAAAAAAAAAAAGAGTCTTCTTATTCAAGAAAGGAAATAGCTTCCACCCAGCACACAAAATGTCTGACTCTACACCAAGCAAGTTATATCTGGAAGTGCTTATGTATTTAAATATCTGCAACTTGCAACAACATGGAAAAATTACCTAAAACACTTTATGTAGCCACAGAGAGATGTACATTTTTTCTGTCAAAGAGCTAAACATTTGTAAATATAAGTAGGATATCATAAAAATTAGAACTCAAAGATAGCATTAAAAAAAAAAACCCACATCACAAATGAATAACTGGATTGAATAATATATGAATTAAAATAAATATGAAGTGTGCCATTATAGTTCTGTTTATACTGAGCATGTCATGGAGCTTAATTAAAACTACTTCTCATTTATTGTGTGTATTTAATGGGCTCATTAGAATCAATTACTTGTATAAAGAAAGCATCTAAAAAAACATAAGTTACAGGAAATGCAAATAAAAATGAATGCTGTTATTAGAGCTCATGATAGCAAACAAAGCAGAAGACTGTTCTACTGAGTTACTGAAGAGAGACCTTCAACTTCCAAAACATTCATGGAGCTATCAATTTAGTTCCAAATACTTACAACCAGTAAGAAGGAAAAAAAAAACAATAGTTAAAAAATAAATCACTTGTATTAGCTTATTTTTAGCTTATTTTAGCTTATATTTTTAACAGAAATAATCAGATCCTAACAGAAGCTGCCTCATTCTGTGGCTGAATTT
The DNA here is from genome assembly GCA_033816785.1 of Picus viridis. NCBI lineage: Eukaryota > Metazoa > Chordata > Aves > Piciformes > Picidae > Picus > Picus viridis. Next base: position 11,044,045 of record CM066566.1, read on the forward strand.
CCATCACTAACGTGGATCAGGGTGGACTTCCACTGCTACATTTATAATAGAAATGTGTTTTAAACTCTTCAGAATACAGTCACTCTATTAAGCCCCACATATATGGGGGGTTAGTACAAAACTTATCAAGGCACAAGCATCACTGCAGACTGAAGTAAAACTTTCCAGTGGCCTGCACAGCTGTAGATATTCTTTAAAAAAGGAGGTGAAGGCAGGAGGAGGCACAGAGAACAGGACTCATCCATACAAAGCTGTCTTTGATGATAAGCAAACATCTAGCTTGTTGGGGCATGTTAAAAGATATGGATAAATTCTAGGTCACTGCTCTGGGGAGATCAAAATTGAGCCTTATCCTATAAAAGCACACAGTATGATTCAAGCTCTGCTAGACTCGAATTTGATTCCTGTCAGTTTACCTTTTACTCTTACAAGCTTCTTTGATGTACGTGACAATCCATCAGGCAATGGGTGCTTTAGAAGCTAGAAATCCTTTCTTTGAAGCTCCCAGTGAAATAAATCAGCTGTCAAGCTTCATGAACTCCATTTTTTCCCTAAATAGTTTTAAATGCCTGTTTAACGTCCAAACAAGAAAATGTCTTTTCTTTGCTCCATTTAGATAATCAAACTTGTCTTTGTCCTTGGTCACCTCATTTTAAATGCAAAACCTTATGCATCAAAAACAAAAAGTTATTGATAACTGAGATACTGCAGGTTTAGTTTAAATGCATAAAATATGTATAAGCTAACTTTAACAGCCAAGAAATTAATGCCAAAGAGCACATACACACCATTCATTTTTTGTCTCTGTCCAAGCTTGATACACCTGAAGAACATATGCAATTTTATACCTCAGCACAGTATCACAATATCACCAAAGTTGGAAGAGACCTCAAAGATCATCGAGTCCAACCTGTCACCACAGACCCCATGACTAGACCATGGCACCAAGTGCCACGTCCAATCCCCCCTGAACACCTCCAGAAGCAGTTCAGTGGTTTCACTCCCCTACTTCTGTACATCAGTAAATTTTAACCTCCCCTCCTGCTCCCCTGCCAAAGGTTAGCAGAAGACAGTGACCAAATACCAGTCCTCCTTCACAACAGTGTCCTAACCATCACAATGCTGTAGGATGAGAATGAGGCAAACCTTGCTAGCGAAAGCAAGCAGATCCAATCTTTTGTTCAATGATCAGTAACTCAGTCAGGAAAAGGGAAATATTGAAGGGTGAGGAGAGTTGAAAATAGTTTATAGTAAGGGATACACTTGGAAAAGCCTAAACCTGAGCTTCCTCTGCATTACATAGATCTTTGTTAAAAAACACCACCAAGTTCTATCGTCCCTTGTCAACTGCCAAAGGATGGATTTTTAGAAGCAATTACTCTTTAACAACCATCTTCCTTCCTCTCAGATGTTTTGAGAGAGACATGGGCACCATGTGGCATGTAAAACTCGTGACAATGAATTTAGAATTAGAATTAACCAGGTTGGAAAAGACCTTTGAGATCATCGAGTCCAACCTATCACCCAACACCATCTAATCAACTAAACCATGGCACCAAGCACCCCATCCAGTCTCTTCCTAAACACCTCCAGTGTGGTGACTCCACCACCTCCCTGGGCAGCCCACTCCAATGGCAAATCACTCTTTCTGTGAAGAACTTTAGCCATTTCAAAAACAGATTATAATCCAAGTTTCTCACCAACAGGAGCTAGAGCACTCCAGCTGCTGTGCTACTGCCCAAAAGCATCACTGTAACTGTGCCAATGCTTTGCAGTCAAGAGTGGCTGAAATTCAGAATCTTGGAATTTTTTCCAGGATCAGTCTAATCAAGGAAGAACATTTTGATAACTGATACTAAAGAGACTAACATTCAAGTTGAGCTGAGATGTTAGATTCTGTGAAAGCAGAAGTTCTAGGTGCGCACAGAGGCAGAACATAAAGCTGATAGTAAACTTTATTGGCAAAATTTCAGACAACTATATACTTAGGAATGCACAAGTTGTAAGGGACATATTCCTAGGTTTAGGCCCTTAAATACTTCCTGTGTCTGACTAGGCACTTAAGTGGGTTTTTTTGCAGATCTGTGCTGTTGCACAGGAAACTTGTGTGCCTTTTAGCATCCCAATAAAAAACTGGCTGCAAATTACATATAGCGGTAGAATTTAGAAGATTCACAGTTGACTGAGTACTACTGAATACTTTCCTCTACAATGAACCATGCTGTATCAGGAAGATTAAGGTTTTTGATGTGTATTTTTCACATCTTTCATGATTTCTACCCATGGAAATGTTTCTACTCATGGAAATGTCCTGATATAGTTAGTGGCTCCACTATACCTGTGATATCATATTAAATACAAGGAACCATAAAAATAATGTTACTGCAACCAAAGCACAGAAAGTACTTACCAATGTTAATTTCATCATCAGTTTCAGCATCTCCAATACACTCAAACTGGAAATCTTGTAAAGACTGTGAAAATTTTTGCACTGCCATGGATAAATCTAGAATTTGAGAAAAAGGGAAAAAGAAAACTAGAATTACTTCACTACAATTTCACTAGACCAAGGTTTCAAGAAGAAAGGCATGAAACATTCTTTCTGTTATAAAGTTTCCTTCCTAGTATCTTTTTCGGATAGTAGCTTCATTCCAAAAAATCCTCATTAACATTTTAACATGAAAGTACCTTAGATATCCCAGAAATCTATGGAAGACACTGATGTCAGATTTCATAAATTAACACAGGTATTATGTTGACAAATGCAGAACTGCTACAGTTCTTTAAAAATAAGAAATTAGTATAAGAAATTAATGTCTAGTGGTAAATTGCATATGTAAGTAGAACAGTTTTTAAAATACTGCAGAATAGAATAGAGTACAATAGAATGGAGTTGAGCCGAGCTGAGCCGAGCCGAATGGAATAGAATTAAAGAGGTTCGAAAAGACCTTTGAGATCAAGTCCGACCTATCATCCAACACCATCGAATCAACTAAACCATGGCAACAAGCACCCCATCCAGTCTCTTCCTAAACACCTCCAGTGATGGTGACTCCACCACCTCTCTGGTCAGCCCATTCCAATGGCCAATCATTCTCTCTATGAAGAACTTCTTCCTAACATCCAGCCTAAACCTCCCTTGGGGCAGCTTGAGATTGTGTCCTCTTGTTCTGTCACAGGTTGCCTCCTCATAGGGCTTGTGCTCCAAACCCCTCCCCAGATTGGTTGCCTTTCTCTAGACACGTTCCAGTAACTCAACATCTTTCCTAAACTGAGGGGCCCAGAACTGCACACAGTATCACAGTATAACCAAGGTTGGAAGAGACCCCAAGGATCATCAAGTCCAACCCGTCCCAACAGACCTCACAACTAGACCATGGCACCAAGTGCCATGTCCAGTCTCCTCTTGAACACCTCCAGGGACGGCGACTCCACCACCTCCCCGGGCAGCCCATTCCAATGACGAATGACTCGCTCAGTGAAGAACCTCCTCCTCACCTCAAGTCTAAACCTCCCCTGGCACAGCTTGAGACTGTGTCCCCTTGTTCTGGTACTGGTTGCCTGGGAGAAGAGACCAACCCCCTCCTGTCCACAACCACCCTTCAGGTAGTTGTAGAGGGCAATGAGGTCACCCCTGGTCCTTCTCTTCTCCAGGCTAAACAACCCCAGCTCCCTCAGTCTCTCCTCATAGGGCTTGTGCTCAAGGCCTCTCACCAGCCTTTTTGCCCTCCTCTGGACACGTTCAAGTGTCTCGATGTCCTTCTTAAACTGAGGGGCCCAGAACTGGACACAGTACTCAAGGTGTGGCCTAACCAATGCAGAGTACAGGGGCACAATGACCTCCCTGCTCCTGCTGGCCACACTATTCTTAATACAGGCCAGGATGCCATTGGCCCTCTTGGCCACCTGGGCACACTGCTGGCTCATGTTTAGGCGGGTGTCGATCAGCACCCCCAGATCCCTCTCTGTTTGGCAGCTCTCCAGCCACTCTGACCCCAGCCTGTAGCTCTGCATGGGGTTGCTGTGGCCAAAGTGCAGCACCCGGCACTTGGACTTGTTGAATGTCATCCCATTGGACTCCGCCCATCTGTCCAGTCGGTCGAGGTCCCTCTGCAGAGCCTTTCTACCCTCTAACTGACTAACATCTATTCCCAACTTGGTGTCATCTGCAAACTTGCTGATGACTGACTCAATTCCCTCATCCATATCATCAATGAAGATGTTAAAGAGGATGGGGCCCAACACTGATCCCTGGGGGAAAGGTGTGGCCTAACCAGTGCTGAGGACTCAAGGTGTGGCCTAACCAGTGCTGAGTACAGGGCAGAATCACTTCCCTGCTCCTGCTGGCCACACTGTTACTAAATAGAATAGAATAGAATAGAATAGAATAGAATAGAATAGAATAGAATAGAATAGAATAGAATAGAATAGAATAGAATAGAATAGAAGGTTGGAAGAGACCTTGAAGATCATCGAGTCCAACCTGTAACCACAACCTCACAACTAGACCATGGCACCAAGTGCCACATCCAGTCCCCTCCTGAACACCTCCAGGGATGGAGACTCAACCACCTCCCGGGCAGCCCATTCCAATGACGAATCACTCTCTCGGTGAAGAACTTTCTCCTCACCTCGAGCCTAAACTTCCCCTGGTGCAGCTTGAGACTGTGTCCCCTTGTTCAGGTGCTGGTTGCTAGGGAGAAGAGGCCAACCCCTTCCTGGCTACAACCACCCTTCAGATAGTTGTAGAGAGCAATGAGGTCGCCCCTGAGCCTCCTCTTCTCCAGGCTAAACAGCCCCAGCTCCCTCAGCCTCTCCTCATAGGGCTTGTGCTCAAGGCCTCTCACCAGCCTTGTTGCCCTTCTCTGGACACGTTTAAGTGTCTCAATGTCCTTCTTAAACTGAGGGGCCCAGAACTGGACACAGTACTCAAGGTGCAGCCTAACCAAAGCAGAGTACAGGGGCACAATGACCTCCCTGCTCCTGCTGGCCATACTATTCCTAATGCAGGCCAGGATGCGGTTGGCCCTCTTGGCCACCTGGGCACACTGCTGGCTCATGTTCAGCTTCCCATCAACCAGCACCCCCAGGTCCCTCTCTGCCTGGCTGCTCTCCAGCCACTCTGACCCCAGCCTGTAGCACTGCCTGGGGTTGTTGTGGCCAATGTGCAGAACCCGGCACTTGGATGTGTTCAATCTCATGCCGTTGGACTCTGCCCATCTGTCCAGCCTGTCGAGGTCCCTCTGCAAAGCCTCTCTAGGCCCTCCAGCAGATCAACTCCTGCCCCCAGCTTGGTGTCATCTGCAAATTTACTGATGATGGACTCAATGCCCTCATCCAGATCATCAATAAAGATGTTGAAAAGCATGGGGCCCAGAACTGATCCTTGGGGCACACCACTAGTGACAGGCCGCCAGCTGGATGTGTCGCCATTCACCATCACTCTCTGGGCTCGGCCCTCCAGCCAGTTCCTAACCCAACGCAGTGTGCTCCTGTCCAAGCCATGGGCTGCCAGCTTGGCCAGGAGTTTGCTGTGGGGGACGGTGTCAAAGGCCTTGCTGAGGTCCAGGTAGACCACATCCACAGGCCTCCCCACATCCACCAGGCGGGTCACCTGATCATAGAAGGAGATCAGGTTGGTCAGGCAGGACCTGCCCTCCTAAATCCATGCTGGCTAGGCCTGAGCCCCTGGCCATCCTGTAAGTGCTGTGTGATCACAGTCGAGATGACCCGTTCCATAATCTTGCCTGGCACTGAGGTCAGGCTGACAGGCAGGCCAGGATGCCATTGGCCTTCTTGGCCACCTGGGCACACCGCTGGCTGTAATATTATCTTGCAGGTTAAAATAAATCTCATGACAGTTATAACTACCCAGAAAATTACATTCTAACTATACACTAAAGTGTTACTCAGTAGTATGCATAAGTTTTTTTAAAAGAAAATGAAGGGAAAAAACCCAAAGCCACAAGTGTCTGCCAACCAATTAGGTTGTCTATGGATTACACAGAGTGCACCTTCAGACCAAAAAAAGGTCAGAGCAAACCAAACTTCACTGCATATAATTTCATTAGAATTGTACACAATAATAAAATAAATTAAAAAACAAACACCAAAACCAACAGCAACAACAAAATAACCCAACCTCAACCTAAATACAGAATATCATTAGGTAGTAAGGGGAAGTGAAGAAATAAATGTGTTAACAAATGAACTCAGTGAAGAGTTAAAAATGTTACCACTGCAGATGAGCACGAAAACCTGGCAACAATTCTTTGTGTCCTAGAGGAATGTATCTATGGTGTCTACTTTGAAGTTAGGAAAATTGGCAATTAAGATTACAAGATCTGGTACACCTTGGTAAAAGTCAGATTTTTGTTTCCTATCCCCGTCTTGTCCTAGTACTCTTGCACGTTTACATGCAGCTACACAGTAAATCAGTCCAACAAGAGAACCAGCAGTCTTTAGAGAAAAGAATAGAATAGAATAGAATAGGAATAGAATTAGAATAGACCAGGTTGGAAGAGACCTTCAAGATCATCACGTCCAACCTATCAACCAATCCAACCCACCTAATCAACTAAACCATGGCACCAAGCACCCCATCAAGTCTCCTCCTAAACACCTCCAATGATGGTGACTCCACCTCCTCCCCAGGCAGCCCATTCCAATGGGCAATCACTCTCTCTGTATAGAACTTCTTCCTAACATCCAGCCTAAACCTGCCCTGGCGCAGACTGAGACTGTGTCCTCTTGTTCTGGTGCTGGCTGCCTGGGAGAAGAGACCAACCTCTGCCTGTCTGCAACCTCCCTTCAGGTAGTGACATGAATAGATTAATTTTTTTTCTTGTTTTTAGTAAAGAATTCCATATGTTTATCTAAATAACTAACTAGTGTGGTAAAGAACTGGGTAAACAAATTCTGGGCAGCATTCTTTCCTGTTTTCCATATTTTTTACCAAATACAGACAGAATTACAGTATCACAGTATCGCTAAGGTTGAAAGAGACCTTGAAGATCATCGAGTCCAACCTGTCACCACAGACCTCATGACTAGACCATGGCACCAAGTGCCACGTCCAATCCCCTCTTGAACACCTCCAGGGACGGCACCTCCACCACCTCCCCGGGAAGCCCATTCCAATTGCGAATCACTCTCTCGGTGAAGAACTTTCTCCTTATCATCCTTACAGAACATTTCCTATGGTACTGTTCCATTCCATTCCATTCCATTCCATTCCATTCCATTCCATTCCATTCCATTCCATTCCATTCCATTCCATTCCATTCTAAACAGATTTAGAGTAAGCAAAGGCAACAAAATTGATACAGAGGGTGATGTGGCTATTCAGCCAATGAGCTGGACACTTGTAAGTTTATGGATAATATTTGGTAAAGGTTAAAATGGAAAGTAAATTCAAGATGTAAAATAGCCTTACAAAAATGACAATTACACAAACAGTTGGACTGGTGGAGTCACCATCCCTTTAGGTGTTCAAGAGGGGGTTGGATGTGGCACTTGATGCCATGGTTTAGTAGTCATGAGGTCTTGGGTGACAGGTTGGACTTGATGATCTTTGAGGTCTCTTCCAACCTTATTGATTCTATGATTCTATGAAGATTATATTATTAGATGCACTAACAAATTAGATATGAAACACAGTGTTTCATACTGTTTGCATAGATAAAACCACAATAAACCCTTATAAGCTGAAGCACTCTGTTTCATGCAAATACAGCATCTTTCATACCTAGGTAACTGACTGTTCTACAGCTGTTAGAAAGATGTAAACTTGAATTTGTTTTGCAGTTGGATGTTTTGAGCTTAAAAGGAAGAAATGCAGATTTATTATCCTACCAAGTTACCAGACTGAGTCCTAAATCCTTCTGTAAAATTGTTGTGTACCAACTCATGCCAAAATTAATAATATGGCCTTGAGGTGACTGAATGAAAAAAATCTATATTGTAAGTACACTGAAATGCAAAATATAGCTACCACAAACAGGAATGAAAATGTATTTCCTCTGGAAAATCTAATAGCTGCCCATGACAGCCAGCATGAATATGTGAATATGAAAGGAAATGAGGGTGCGTGGACTCTCCCCTATCACTCTTCCACATGTGCAGGGCTCAGTGGAGCAAATGTCAAGGGAGAGGAAAACAAATGATAAAAATATCTAAGGTGGAGCCTCTATTTAATATCCTGGATTAGTCATACACAGATGTTGATCCCTCTTTCACTGTGTCAGCAAATCAGTGTTAATGCTTATATGTTCTGAACTTGAAGGAGGGAATTTAATTCAGAAATAGTTGGTATGAAGAGTATGGTAAGAAGTAGAGAGCTCATTAGATATAACCATCCAGAATGATGCCATTTGGCGCTTTCTGCCTCGATAGGACAACCACTCTTGAAAATACTGGAAGATACCGTATCAAGGTTAAAGATGTTCAGCGTAGCAAGAAAAAAAATGACGTTCCAAGAGCTGACGTTCCACTAATTTACAGGTTCCATACAAAGATAATTTTACCTGAAAATATAAAATGTATTGTTCTACAGAAAATTCCAGCTTCCTTGACAGCTTCCTAGAGAGAGTAACTTCTATTACAGCCTAAGAACTCAAAGTGCAGTTGAACCACCACCACTGGACCAAGAGGTGTAATTCATTACATTCATTTCTTTCTTAGGAGCATTATCACATTACATGATTACAAAATTCACCTAGCCACAGAAAGCACCACTTGTGCCATAAGCTCCTTTAAGAGATATTGAGATTCATAACTGGATTAAATCAGATTTAAGAGCAACTGCCTTCTCAGTCAAAAAGAGACAAATTATACCATGACCATCTTATCTTGTCTGGATAAAAGAAAAAATACAAAAAGAGGAGAGAGATAGAGCAGAGCTTGGCCAGCTTTACAAGATGTCATTTATCCTTATATATCCCAGAGCCTTAATGTCACTGAGAGCATCCTGGAAGGCAAATGGCCACACTGAAAAAATCACCTTTATCATCTACAAGGTCTGTAGCATTACGAGAGCTGATTTTATTGAGTTTCTAACATGTAGATGTTATAGTCATGTCCCTCTTTTTGTGGAGTTCACATAAGTTAGGATATTTCATTTAGTCCAAACCAAAAAAATTCTCTTTTGTGTAGAGTGAGCTGACCTTCTAAAGTTACTATAAAAAAACTTTGCATCTTTATTGACTAATATTACAAGGCTACCATCCAGAGAAGGATGGCTTCTCAAAAGTATCATAGTATCACAGTATCGTAGATTCAGTCAGGGTTGGAAGGGACCACAAGGATCATCTAGTTCCAACCCCTGCCATGGGCAGGGACACCCCACACTAGATCAGGCTGGCCAGAGCCTCATCCATCCTAGTCTTAAACAGCTCCAGGGACAGGGCCCCAACCACCTCCCTGGACAACCCATTCCAGGGCTTCACCACTCTCATGGTGAGAAACCTCCTCCTCACATCCAGCCTGAATCTCCCCACCTCCAGCTTCATTCCATTCCCCCCAGTCCTATCACTACCTGATAGCCTGAGAAGTCCCTCCCCAGCCTTCTTGTAGGCCCCCTTCAGACACTGGAAGGCCACAATGAGGTCACCTCAGAGCCTTCTCTTCTCCAGACTGAACAGCCCCAACTTCTTCAGTCTGTTCCCATAGGAGAGGTGCTCCAGCCCTCTGATCATCCTCGTGGCCCTTCTCTGGACACATTCCAGCACCTCCAGATCCCTCTTGTAATAGGGGCTCCAGAACTGGATGCCGTACTCCAGGTGGGGTCTCACCAGGGCTGAGTAGAGGGGGAGAATCACCTCCCTTGACCTGCTGGCCACACTTCTCTTGATGCAGCCCAGGATCTGATTGGCTTTCCGGGCTGCAAGTGCACATTGAGAGCTCATGTTGAGCTTCTCGTCCACCAGCACCCCCAAGTCTCTCTCCTCAGGGCTGCTCTCCAGCCAGTCCCTGCCCAGCCTGGATTTGTGCCTGGGATTGCCTCAACCCAGATGCAGGACCCTGCACTTGGTCTTGTTGAAGCTTATGAGGTTGGCTTGTGCCCACTTCTCCAGCCTGTCAAGGTCCCTCTGGATGGCCTCCCTTCCCTCCAGCGTGTCTGTGGTATCAATGATACCATAAATGTTGTTGTCCCTGACCTTTTGTTGGCATCTGAGTAATCTCTCCGGGTGCTGGCAAAAGACTGAAATGCACTCTGATATCCCTCAGCTGGCAGAGTTGAACTTCTAACTGGCAATTCTGTTAACATTTATTTTCTGACAGTACTTGAGAGCACTCACCTACGCCTTCTATTCCCCATTTTCCTGAGTTCCAAAGGAGGATTCAATTTGTCAGGGAGGCATATAGACAAGAGTAGTCCTCTACACCACAGTCAGCTATTACACCACTTACTCACAGTCACTGGAAGCAAGTCAACTGCCCAGCAAGATGGGTTTTTTAAGTGAAGCTCTGACAGAGGAAGTACTAGAAAAGGCATACTGCAATATGACCGGAAACAATAAAAGGATAATTGTAGCTTAACCACAAGAAAGCAATATAACTCCTGGATTAAATACGGAGACATACAATAGCATGCATCAGTATCATAATGCTAATGAAAATCATTTAAAAAGTCATTCAGGAAAGTGACAGAGGAGTCAGGAAATCTGTGACTCTATTGTACTTCTTCCTGAAGTTTTATAGTTTTTGATCAGTCTGCTTAACACGTTTCCCATTCAAAAATATGGACAAAATCTCCACATTGTCCTAGAAATCAGGTTTTATAGTTTTTGATCAGTCTGCTTAACATGTTTCCCATTCAAAAATATGGACAAAATCTCCACATTGTCCTAGAAATCAGGTTTTATAGGTTTTGATCAGTCTGCTTAACATGTTTCCAACAATCAAAAATTTTATAGTTTTTGACAACATCTCCACATTGTCCCACATTGTCCTAGAAATCAGGTTTTACAGTTTTTGATCAGTCTGCTTAACATGTTTCCCAATCAAAAATATGGACAAAATCTCCACATTGTCCTAGAAATCAGGTTTTATAGTTTTTGATCAGTCTGCTTAACATGTTTCCCAATCAAAAATATGGACAAAATCTCCACATTGTCCTAGAAATCAGGTTTAAACTGCCAAAAAGGAGGATTTAGTTTCAAATGTAATAGATTAACTAATTTCTTTCAGAGGGCTTTACATGCTGGATATAGGATGATAAAACTATGATGCAGTCCTTTTATATCACTAGAGTTGTTCTTCAACTTTCTTGTCCTACATTTGTTAAACAAATCATAAAATAAATTCTTATATAGAGCCTTGAGGAAGTGGAGAGAACAATACATTGCAACAGAGTGATGAAATGATGCATGCCATTATCTGAGGAATTGAGTATATTAGTTTTGGCACAGCCTTTCACAACAAGGATCAGCTTCTACAGATAGGGAAACTTGACAGGATTTCTGTAACTTGGCAAGCACAGAGAATTTTTTTTGGCTGGGGCGGTAAGACTGTTGTTTGGTATTGCCAGTCTGATTGCTGCAAGAACAGAAGAAAGCCCAAGCTTCTGACAGGAGGCAAACAGGCTCTAAAGCAGAAGCTATGCACTTGCAAAGAGTCCATATCCGTACCCTAGTAACAGCCTGCAAGAAACTGTTCTGAAATACATCAAAGCCAATGTCTTTCCACTTGTTTACTTACAAAGATTACTTCATTAGCAAATGGAGTTCCCAAAACCAACACTCTTCCTGGCTGGTGTCAATCATGCTGGAAAAGCTTTGTGTCATTCACTGGCTTAATAAAGAAAAACAGCACTTGAAACCTAGTGAGAAGATTAAACATGCCTAAATGAACTCCTGAGCGCCAGCTGGAAGGCAGTAAATGGGACTTCAAACAACAGACAATCTGGCTAAAATAGTAACAGCAACATATCTGGTGATCTGACACAAAGCTAGTTATTACCGTCTGGCTTCAAAGACGGCAGAAGCAAAGGGGCGATGGCTGAGCTGGCAGGATATTAGAGCAATTCTTCAGTCAGCTGAATTTCAGGGCAGTGGAAGACTGGGAAGGAGACCATGTACAGTAACCTTTGGTGTTGTGAATCTGTAGGCAGTTTGATTCCACCAGCAGATATGACTAAAGGCACTGCAGTGCCATGCTTGATGAGTTCCTTCATTTGGTCATGCATTGAAACACAGGTTTATTAAAATCACAGTATCACAGTATCGCTAAGGTTGGAAGAGACCTTGAAGATCATCGAGCCCAACCTGTCACCACAGACCCCATGACTAGACCATGGCATCAAGTGCCATGTCCAGTCCTCTCTTGAACACCTCCAGGGACAGCGACTCCACCACCTCCCTGGGCAGCCCATTCCAATGACGAATCACTCCAATGACGAATCACTCTCTTGGTGAAGAACTTTCTCCTCACCTCCAGCCTAAACTTCCCCTGGTGCAGCTTGAGACTGTGTCCCCTTGTTCTGGTGCTGGTTGCTAGGGAGAAGAGGACAACCCCCACCTGGCTACAACCACCTTGCAGGTAGTTGTAGAGAGCAATGAGGTCACCTCTGAGCCTCCTCTTCTCCAGGCTAAACAATCCCAGCTCCCTCAGCCTCTCCTCATAGGGCTTGTGCTCAAGGCCTCTCACCAGCCTTGTTGCCCTTCTCTGGACACGATCAAGTGTCTCGATGTCCTTCCTAAACTGAGGGGCCCAGAACTGGACACAGTACTCAAGGTGCGGTCTAACCAAAGCAGAGTACAGGGGCATAATGACCTCCCTGCTCCTGCTGACCACACTATTCCTAATGCAGGCCAGGATGCCATTGGCCTTCTTGGCCACCTGGGCACACTGCTGGCTCATGTTCAGGCAGCTGTCGATCAGCACCCCCAGGTCCCTCTCTGTTTGGCAGCTCTCCAGCCACTCCGACCCCAGCCTGTAGCTCTGCATGGGGTTGTTGTGGCCAAAGTGCAGCACCCGGCACTTGGACTTGTATGAAATCTAAGCTATTCGACAAAACTGAGCACTAAAGAGCTGTAATATGTGAATAAAACACATTAGAAACTGAAAAATATTGCCTGAGCACTAGATAAAACAGTGTGTTAAAATACAGAAAACCATTTATCTAGCTCATTGACTCATACTTTCCAGTACCTGAAATTAGAAGTCACTATTGTGGGCAGGGTTTTTTAATTGCTTGAAAAGTAAGTTTATTTTCTTGATTTATTTCATAAGCAACTCTCATCCTATAAACAATTTTTCTGGCTAAATTACCTAAACACTTGAAAAAGTAGATTTATAATGAAGACATTATTATTGTGAAACAGCAGCTGTGAGTATGATTTGCAGCATCCTTACTGCCCTGTTATCAGAAGCAAGGAAATGTTTAGAAGTTCATACAACTGAATAAAAGGGCTCTTGCTATTACAAACACAAATCTGCAAACCAGTGTTTATGCAGAAAGACATCGGTGATATACACATCTCCTTAAATACTTCATGACATGCTGCTTTACTGAGAAGGTGAACTGGGACCTGCCTTGGTTTTGTTATTGTATATCGGAATGAGCTTCACAGAGGCGAGCTATATCAACAGCCTGAAATAAGCTGGCGGAACAAGAACACCCCACTGAGAAGCACTGAACTTCAACAGCTTCTGTGTTTGCTACAGTCAATTTGATTGTAACTAGAACATGACACAGTGGGACATCTTTTTCCGCATCATAGACTGTAAACACAGAAGCTAGTAGTAAAATTGTATTTAGGCAGTATGAATGCTCAAGCAGTTAAAAGCAGCGATCATACAAGACTGCACATATCACTGGTATAGTTGGAACTTCTTCCTGCCATGAGGAGTTTCTCGTTAAAAATCCCAGCCTCACAGCTGTTGATCTTAATTCAGAAAAGAGTAAAATGCATTTTCTTTACAGTTTTTGTTTCCAATCTTCATCACTCACTACTGCTTTAAAAGGAAAAATAAATGGAAATCAACAGTCACAGGTAACTGTCACACAGAAAAAATCTTCCAGTGTCATAAAGTATATTAGGATAGGATAGGATAGGATAGGATAGGATAGGATAGGATAGGATAGGATAGGATAGGATAGGATAGGAGGATAGGATAGGATAGACCAGACCAGGTTGGAAGAGACCTTTGAGATCATCGAGTCCAACCTATCACCCAACACTATCCAATCAACTAAACCATGGCACCAAGCACCCCATCCAGTCTCTTCCTAAACACCTCCAGTGACGGTGACTCCACCACCTCCCTGGGCAGCCCATTCCAATGGCCAATATGATAATAGGTCAAGACAAACAAGGGACTCTGTAAAGGATTTATGCTGAGCAAGGGGATGTTGGCATTTATTTTGATACTGTAATTAATTCCTTGAACTCTATATGAAAAGAATTCTGGGGTTTGTTGCCAGAACACATAACCCTAGCTAAACAGAACATCACCACCACCACACCACATTCCCACATCACACACAAAGCTGTATATTCAGCTGATATCGATTCTGCTATCTTCAGTTTCAAGTGGCTTTCAGTACTGGAGTCTTCCACCCACATATTTCATATCCTATATTACTGCATGGAATATTGTCCATTGCAGTATTTGATGAAATTCTTTACACATGTACACACTTGCTATTTTTATTCCTCTCCTCCTACAAGCAATGATATTTTTGCAAAACTTCTGGCTATCTGCAGGGGCAGATGGAGATGGCCACTTGCCATGATGCTCTCTAAAGAAGCCATAAAAAGACCACAAGAAAATAGAGAACTCAGTGCCCAGCGCCAGAGATTTTGCAGCACAAGAGCCACTGCTCTGTATTGACACAGTCTTTCATTGTTGCCATCAATGAACTCTTTATCTCCTCTACTTGCTAGTTCCATTGGTCTACATTCTTTGCCAACTTGCTATTTCTGTAATAAACTAAGCAACTAAAATAAACAACTCTCTACCCCAACAATCCTATGTTACTCTTCCACCTTAGGCTCAATGTTTTGGTCTTAATTGCAGGGAAGCTAATTTCTTTCTCATAATCTCCAGGGAAAGGACATCAGCAGAATACACATTGCTGAATTCCTCTGGGGTTAAATAAGGCATTGCAGCAGTTTGAAATTTTTCAGTGTCATTTTCTTACTCGTTAATATTTCCATGAGAAAAGTGCACAATTTACTTTCTCATTCCAGCAAGCACTGAGAAATCCCCTTGATCAAATGCATCAAAATCCCCACTTTCTTAGCACTGTGATGCAAGTGTTACTGAGAAGTCCACACCTTCTACAAACTTCATAGCTATTCATACCAATATTTTTAAGTCCCAACTTCCTTATGTTAGAAATTTGTACAGCACTTTTTACATTCTTAGTATTCTGTAATGGTTAAGCACTAAATCAAATGTATTTTTTAAGACAAGAACAGAACATTGGCATTTAATGAGGGGGGATTATTTTTTAGGCCACATTTATCACAGAAGTTGCATGCTTACTTGACAAAAATTCAGTAACTTCCCAGAAACAGAACTGTTCAAACAAGTAATATTATACAGTCAAAAGACAATGTTGGTAATATGCAATTCCTCTTTTCACTGTTCCTTTCCTTATGCCAGCTCACTTGGTCTAACATCTAATCTTATTTACATAATTAGAATACAAAGAAGTTAATTTTAATGTAGTTTGCAAAAGCCATAAAGTCTATACAGTAAACTTGCTTTGGCTTTGCATAGTCCTAAATAAATGAAAGTATATGGAAAAATGTATGCCCTATAGCTATCAATATAGAGGACACCACGCAGTACTGCACACGTGTCTCTAAAGTTAAGGCATAGCTCTTTGCCAATAATAAGAATCTAATTTTGTTTCAAAACTCCCGTGTTCTTGTATTTTGTTTCACATTACCTCTTTGCTACAAAATCCTGTCTTAGTCTTACTTTATAAGACTGTTCAGCAATATTGCTGCATTTCATTAGAAACAAACGGACTATGCAGGAAATTGATAGGTTCTGAACTTTCCAATCGTCAATCACAAAATTTTGCAACAATAACCACAGAACTAATGCAACAACTAAGCTTGTACAAGCAAGTAATCACATGGTTTAAAACAGAACAGAAAATGTTCCTTTGCTACCAGTGGCAATTTAAAAAAATTTCCTCTACAAATAGAACAGAATTAACCAGGTTGGAAAAGAACGTTGAGATCATCAAGTCCAACCCAACACCATCTAATCAACTAAACTATGACAACAAGCACCCCATCCAGTCTCTTCCTAAACACCTCCAGTGATGGTGACTCCACCATCTCCCTGAGCAGCACATTCCAATGGCAAATCACTCTTTCTGGGAAGAACTTCTTCCTAACATCCAGCCTAAACTTCCCCTGGCACAGCTTGAGACTGTGCCCTCTTGTTCTGGTGCTGGTTACCTGGGAGAAGAGACCAACCCCCACCTGGCTACAACCTCCCTTCAGGTAGTTGTAGCCAGCAATAAGGTCTGCCCTGAGCCTCCTCTTCTCCAGGCTAAGCAACCCCAGCTCCCTCAGCCTCTCCTCACAGGGCTTGTGCTCCAAACCCCTCCCCAGCTTTGTTGCCCTTCTCTGGACACATTCCAGCAACTCAACATCTTTCCTAAGCTGAAGGGCCCAGAACTGGACACAGGACTCAAGGTGTGGCCTAACCAGTGCTGACTGAAAGTTACAGAAAGTATTTAGTTTTATTGTACTTTTCCAATTAGAAAGATTTGCTGTACTTAGTACTACTTCCAGTATATTATTGCATAATTTCCATTATATTATTTTTCTAAATTGCACTCAACCAAATCATTCCTAGGCAATGTCAGTTCTGCAGATATGCTTACTCTCATTCAGTAAGCTTTATGGCCAAACCCCATGCCAATGATTCCAGTATTTCTTATACTGAAATATTCCACCATTGCTTCTCTTTTTGAGAAGAATAAATGTTTGAAAGCAAGGACATTTCACTGTTTTTTTTCCATTCTCAAATAACTGAAAACTAGTTTACACTCATCCACTCTTCCAGTATTTTTCCTGTGTCCATTGACAACACTACTCCATATCTCTGCATCAGCAAGATCTCAAATCTTTAACTTACCTTTCTTAACCACTCAGCAAGGTACAAGAAATGTATCTGAGAATATGTTTCTCTGTAAATAATCACTCCTCACCATGCTCCTTGCTTAATCTGACATTCAGCTTGCTTTCTTTGGTTGAGGGCTATGAACCATTCTTTTCCTAAGCCTACTGCCTTGCAGTACACTTTACAATTTCTGGACACGCAGTTTAGTGGTCTCCAACTTACAGCAAAAAAAGTCAGGGCCATGGTGCCACACAAGATACTGTAGCTGAGCCACACCATGTTCACACAGTCTTTGTCATACAATAATTCTCACACCATAAAAGAGTGTTAACATTAATGCTGGTGAGACCCTTGAGCAACACCTCAAGCTGGTGAAAATCAAGGCTGCCCTAACATTTCAGATGTAAGCATACAACCTCTTTCAGTCGTCTGTAGTACTGATACAGACAGCACATGAGGGTATCTAACTGAAGGACACAGTCATGTGGAACTGTTTGGCCAACATCAAACACTATATTCATGCTGGTTTTCCACCTTTTCAAATACAGTTACTTTGAGGTTTGTTTCACCAGGCATTTGAATGGCAGAACTTAGAGCAGTAGCCTCAATAAGAGTATGTTAGGATCCTAAAGAACTGGAAAAAGCTAAAAGGTTAACTTATGCACACACATTTGTGTGTGTGTGTGTGCGCACTTTAAAAATATTTTCTTCTGCGTCACTTTAACTTCTGCATAGTTTTCTAAGAAGCCATTATGCACCTGAAGTTCCTGAACTTTCTTCCTTGACAGTCTGCATTGACCCTCTACATATTTTCTCTTGCTCCTTCTGGGGCTTTTAAATATTCTTTCACGATCTTCCCCCACTCCATGAATGTTTATTTCCCAGAACAGTATCAGTCTTTTCCAGAGAGCTAGGGCCACAGCTCTGTCCTCCTCCATTAGTCTCTTTTATTGAAACACAGATTATCAGTCTTGCTGCATCACATCTCACTCCTCCTGACACATACCAGAGACAGTGAGCAGTGAGCAGGCAGAGGAGCACCACAAAAAGATGGAACGGAAACTAGGAGCAGATTCTGCCAGAGGTTGAAAAAGCAGAGAGTAACTTCCTGTTTGGCAACCAAGGAGCTGCCAGAAAAAAAAGGAAAAAAACCATGGGAATTCCTAGACTTCTAGTACAACATAAGGTACACAGCAACAGATGGTCTTTTAGTAGTGCTTTAAAATACAGTTGTCTGTTTGCTCTTAATTTGATGATACATCCAGAGACATTTTATAAATCCATGTCCTATTTATAGTGAAACCCGAAGCAGTGTTTGATAATGTAATTTCACAATAAAATTCAAGCCTATGCTGCAACACGTTCACAAGGAGCCAAAGTTCTGACTATTTGAGTATGGTCAGTTCTGCCAGTTCTGCGCTGCACGTGTGTACATGAAGAATAAGGAGCAATTTTCTCACTACTACCCCTACCCAAATATGTATCCTGGGGGAGGGGGGAAGGGTTTAGTCAGTTCTGGGATGAACAGAAAAGAAATTGCTTCTAGGGGCAAAAATAAAATCACTGCAGCAACTATTATGCAAACCTTTAGCTGTAAAAAATACTGCAGTGTGTCTTTAAATGCTTTTATGCATGATGGCTTTTACATTAAGTAGATCCCCCTGTTCTGCAAAGAGAGCAGCTCAAAGGAGAATCGGTCACACTGGCATGTGCTGGACGGCGGGGGAGGGATGAAAGGAATGAAAGCAGTTATCAAGGCATTTGCAAGTAGTGAGCTTTTGGAACAACATTAGAGTCGAGGGTCATGGGAAACAGAAGCTTTGCTCACCCTTCTTCCTGGCAAAGTTTTCTGCACTTAGGCAACAAAGTGAAATGTTTCTTAAGAACAGGAGGGGGGAATGTAAATGTGTACATTTAGTTCTTAAAAAAAAACACAACCAAACCTACCACTTTGCTTTAAAGGAAATGAAACACTTTCTACATTAAATTCTTTCAGGCTCTTAGAGCTCAGGAATACAACAGTTGATTAGATCCCTTTAATCAGACAACCGATATTACAGTCACATGAACCTCAGTATTGCACATAATGGGGCTGTGTGGTTTTATATCCCCTAATACAGACACACAGACAAATAGATGTATGTAACATTTGTTTAGTCAGATACACACTTCCAGACACAAAGAACAGAACTGGGACCCCAACCATGTAGGATTTTGACCAGTGAAGTTAAATGGCACTAAATACCTTCACTAATTTGGCCTAAAGGCATCTGTTGCACTGTCTACCATAAAGCTGACTCACAACATAGCTGCTTCTCACTACTTTAGGGAGAATGGATATCAAACCTCAGTTTTACACAGCAAAGGAGCTTAATATGCCTCTTCTACCTTTAAAATATGAAAGGAATTCAGAAAATGCAGGGATGAGAGCCACAAAAGCACTTCAAAGCCCTGAAGATACATTTTTTAGGGTTTATATTTAATCATTTGCAATAGCCTAAGCTCAAAAATCTGCTACCAGAATACCTACATTTTAATGACAGGGCAGGGAGAATGATGTGGGGGGTGCATGAAAACAGCCAAAAGAGATATGCTGCATTAAACAATTAAATGTGCAACTACAAATCTGTTTCACTAGGTGAGCTCCCATTTGTAAAGCTCAGGAATTAACTGTTCCCAAGGAGTCTGAACTCTAATTTGTGTATGACTATTTCCTTAATCATTATGAAATATTTTTTGTTTCTCCTGTACAACCTCTTCCTATCTTTGAAGATGAGAAACATCCCTCACATTTGTATCACTTGACTCTTAACTTCTCAAACAAAACTGAGGAACATTAATGATCCTCTACGGAAGTCTGTCCACTTTTTCTTAAGTCAAATAATTTTGATAAAGGACCAATTAGGCTTCCACACACTTAATTTACTGGCTTGATGGGGCTGGTTTGTTTGTTGTTTTGGCTTGTTGTTGTTGTGGTGTTTGTTCGTTTTTGTTGTTTTGTTTGGGGGGGGTGGGGATAAGGGGGGTGGTTGTGGGTTTTCTTTTAAACTTATAGTTCTCTAGAATTCTGTCCTACTTTCCTGACATGAAAAGATTTAGGAACATATGACAACATCCTCTTGTTATCTTGCTGGCAGACTAATATCCTTTAATTAATAATCTTACCATCCATTAGTACTACTACTGTTTATATTGCAGCTATGTAATGAGTTCTGAGCCATTATCACTCATGAATGAGACTGTCATTAAAAGAGAGAAACAATAGCTAGGTCGTTTTACTGCTCCACACTTAGGCTTGGTCAAGCAACAAAGTAAATATTAGCAATTACTTGAAATCAGGGGAAAGGGAAGAGAAATAGGAATATCATTAACACTACTATCAATCCATAAGAGATCTGCACTTAAGCATTATGTACAGATTTTGTCTTAGCCCTCAAGACCCCAAAGTACTAGGGAAAAGTAGAGGGAAATAAGACAAAGGTAAATGGCAAGAAAATAGCAAGGACATTTTGTTTAAAGAAACACAATTGTAGACATCAGCTTGAAAAAGATAACAGGGGAGCCACAGAGTTCTACAAACTCCCATGCAGTACTGAAATGGTAGCTGCCTCTTCCAAAGTGAAAATAAAAGACTATCTAAAGCAGCAAGATGTAATTTCAAAACTAAGAAAGAAGATGCTTTTTCTTAAAACGGGCAGTTAAAGCATGAAGCTTCCTGCCACCGGATGCTGCAGATATTAAAATCGATGTGGGTTCAAGAAAGGACTAGGCAAATTCACAGAAGAAAAATCCACAGAGAGATATTAAAGACGTAATCCCTTGCTCAGGAAATTTTCAAGCTCTGAACTGCTGGAGGCGGCGGAAGCATCAGTACCTTCTGCCTGTTCTTACTCTCTGTCCTAGCCTCCCGTGCTGAGCATGAGAAAAGAAACACAAGGGCGGCACTCCCTGGTATCTAGAGGCAAGATCTAACACCAGATAAACCTCAGGTCCCACTTAGCACATCCTTCCTTATGCTCTTTGTAGGAGTATTTGGACATGTATGTTTTGCAATAGCTTGAATGACTCAAGACACCATTGGCTGATCACCACCATCTGCTAGTAAGAGAGCACCACTCTCACAGATGAGTCAATACACCACCACAGGTAAGCCCTCTTTAGCACTTATCTAGGATCACTTATTTTAGCAACAGACAATGAAGGAGGAGTAGCTGAGAAATTAACGATCTCGAAGATGTTTTGTCTTACTGGCTGAACAATGGGAGATGTTCTCAAGAAGGTGAGTGATGATGGGGAGATGAAAGATTTATTGCCTTTAACGGCTCTGGACCCAGAGAATGTGGACCACTATGTGTATAGTCGTATTACACGGCTGTAATACTTCTGACCAAGGTCTTGTTTAGTGATCTGTATGATCACTAAAAGTTATGCTAAGCATAACTCTTAAGAGTAAAAATAGATGCATTAACAAATAGCTGATTAAAGTTGATTTGGACTACCAAGCCCAAATTACTTCAGTATTGAAGACTCATTGGGTACAGCTGTACTGCTTTTACACTCTGTGCTTGCATACACGTATTCTCTTCACCCTCTTCCTTCAAAACTTCAGCTTAGTTCTTAGCACAAGGAGAGGTCACTGTATGGACAGCTGTTAAATACCCTCCTCTCAAAGTTCAGTATTGCTCTCTCCTCCTCCCAGTACTGCTTACTGTATACCACTAATTTCCTGTAATGAATACAAAATTATCTCAGCCTTCATGCAAGCCTAGAAAGACAGTAAAAGAAGGATATTTCTATGTCATATTCAGCACCATTACCCTATTTGACAGATAGAGATGCTGAAAGCAAGACTGCCTAAGGCCACACACACCGAAGTGGTGATTAGACAGACCCTTGTGGCTCCCTGATTCATGCCCATTATTCCAGACGCCATTCCTTCAGATTGGGAGATGCTAAGCAGAGCTGGAAAGAATGCAGTTCCTCACACTTCACTGTCCCCACAAAAAGCTGCAACGTTTTGTATTCCAAGGCAGTAACATTTTTTAAAATGAAGTTTTATATGAAGAGAAGAGAACCCTGATTTCATTAAAAAGGAGGAGCTATTCAATGCAGCCCCTACGGAATGCCAAGTTACTCCAGCTGCAGCAATCAGTGCTCTGTCAGTGTATGTTTCAAGTCAGTCTCCACAAAAATGAGGAACACACCACACAGTCACCAAACTTTATTTCAAGCATCTTTAGGAAAAGAAAAAAAAAAAAAAAAAAAAGAAAAAAGGGGGAAAAAAAAAAACAATGCCAGGACAGAACAATTAAGGTTTGCACAATTAAACTGATGTTTCTTAATCTGAACAGTTTATATGTTAGTAACTTTAATACAGAAGGTTTGCACATAAAATGTTCTCCTTAGTTTTCAGGAGCTGCAGAATTTTATTTCTCCTTTGCAAAGTCACATTAATAACTACTAACTAAGAGCAATCCCACCAAGACTTAAATCTGAAGTCCTCAGAGCTCAATTTCAAGAATCAACATTGAAGAGAATAATATTGAAGAGATAAAAATAGAGGTTTTGTGCTTGCACAAGTTGTAGAGGAAGTCCAGACAAGTTTTCTGCAAGACAAATGGGGGGTGGGATCCTTCTAAAAAGATACAAAATTACACTGGAATATCCAGCTAGCTAACAATACTTTTGGAAAATATCCACCCATTTTGTTTCCACACACACAGTGGAAAAGTCAATAACAAGTCAAGTCAATAATTCACTGGGAGTATGAAGAAAAAAAAATAAAATTTAAAAACAGCTCTAAGCTTGAACCACTTATTTGATGTTTAATTATTTATAAAGCAAAATTTGGTGTTTATCCCCAGACCTACATTTTTGTCCAAAGACTGATTGCAGGATGTCCCTGATATCACTTTAAAATCATTATCCCTCCAGCATGCCGTAGATTTGCACTGGGAGGACAAGCTTGGCATGGCTCACAGCTGTTAGCTGGCTGGATTTCCATTCCAGCACACCCTCCTCTGCCTTCTCTCAATGAAAAGTTGTAGATTCCATTTCAAAAGCCCAGCAGCACTTCACATATTGGCTTCTCTATACTCCATTTAATACAAATGGGAACATTTTCATGAAGTTACACTTCTCATAAAAACAAGGGAAATCTCAGGAAGATTAAAAGCTAACAAGTTCTGTAACTGGATGTAGTTCTGAAATAAATTCTTTTAAAAACAGAACTGGAATTCTCTCCACAGAAAAAAAGGTTTAGTCTAAGTGACATTTGTTCTCTACAATAAACAATACTAACCAATGGACAGGGCACAAACACAGTAGTCTGGAATTTGGACATTGCTTTCCTAATGTAGTATTTTTTTTCTTTTCATAAGCAAGCAAAACACTTAACTGCAACAGAACAGAATAGAATAGAATTAACCAGGTTGGAAAAGACCTTTGAGATCGAGTCCAACCTATCACCTAACATCATCTAGTCAACTAAACCATGGCACCAAGCACCCCATCCAGTCTCTTCCTAAACACCTCCAGTGATGGTGACTCCACCACCTCCCTGGGCAGCCCATTATAATGGCCATTGGCCATCTTGACCACCCGGGCACACTATTGGCTCATGTTCAGCCTACTATCAACCACTACTCCCAGGTGCCTTTCTGCCTGGCTGCTCTCCAGCCACTCTGACCCCAGCCTGTAGCACTGCATGGGGTTGTCGTGGCCAATGTGTAGAACCCAGCCCTTAGATCTGTTAAATCTCATGCCCTTGGATTCTGCCCATCTGTCCAGCCTGTCAAGGTTCCTCTGCAGAGCCTTCCTACCCTCTAACAGATCAACACCTTCCCCCAGCTTGGTGTCATCTGCAAATTTACAGAGATCAACATGCATTAATTGTAATCCTGTTTCATCCTCAGATGAAAATGCGAGTAAATATGAATCAATGAATAGTCTACGATCTTTGAGTTAGCCAAGTAAAACACTTTCCTCTCAAAACATTCATGCTAGAATCCTTGGCATCAGCAAACAAAGCACACTAAAATATCAACTGCAGGAGGAGAAAAACATAACCTGTTCAGTGCAGTGCAGTGTTTTTAAAATTACTTTATTTAAAATTACAGTATCAAATAAGCAGATGGTTTAACAGATATCTTTGGGTATAACACACAGGGTAATATATAGTTTCTTAAAAGGAGTCAATTCTGTTTTGTTAATTATTTCTGAATTAAGAGCCCCCAGTCTACATATTGTCAAGAGACCATAATGACTCTTACTGACTGTTGTAATAGCTCACCTGTTGAGGACTCTGATTCTCTGGCTCCCTAAACACACAATGCATCATAACATATCTTATCAAGCAAATTACTCACAAAGACAGGTTTGATAAATTCTTATACCAGCATCTTCAAATCAAAACAATACTCCTAGGATCACCACTGCACAGAAAAGAAATCAGAACACTGATATAATCAGCTACCTCAACACAAGCTGGTCATGTTCATTACTTAGCAGCCAAAAAGCTAGTAAGTTTAATTTTGATGTTATATCCTCAAGCTAAATGTATAAATTAATCTTGTGTGTTCTGCTCTTAATTTTCATAATGACTGGAAGAGAAAATAAAGAGAGGTCACTGTGAAACATTAATTATAAACTGGGTAAAGGCTGTGTTCAAAATTAGTATGGTAAACAGTGATCATAAATAATATGGATGAGAGAACTAATATGAAGCTTGACATAAATAGCCTCACTGAGCATTACTTTCTCAGTGGCTTTGGAGGTCACCAAGACACACACACAGTTACTAGGAAAAAGAGCACCAACTAAGTCAAACAAAAACTAGGACTTGCAGTGCCAGTTTCTCAGTAATGACACTCAGGGTGCCTTCCCACCTTGACCCCCCTACCCCTTTCTGTCCTATTTCTAGCATGAAAAATGAAACTTCGCTTCTCTCAAAGAGAAACAAAATCCAATAATAACCCTCAAGAGTTGTGCCTTAATTTAGTAAAGTTTTCATCTTAAGGAGTCATCCTGAACTGTGGCTAAGAGCTACTTCATGTTAGCAGCTCCTAACATTACTAGTTGGTATATAGCTCCCAAAAATATACCTAACAAAGTGGTTTTAGAATTCTTGGGTTTGTAGTACTCCATGAAAAAAACAAATAACATTTCTGGGTGTGAAAATCTGTCAGATTTTGGTTTTCAACACCTTTCCTGCAAATAGGCAAAGTAAAAGGACTTGAGAAAATTCTGGCTTAAAACAGGATAAAGCTCTGAAAACTTTCAAGTCTATGTGCAAATTATTATTGCAAGAAGAATTGAGTACATTTATTGCAACAGTGTAAACAAGCACAGTTACCTGAAAATGTCCTTATTGTTTTCATCTGCATGGCAGGGAAGTCACTTTGCCCCTGTACTCAGCACTGGTCAGGCCACACCTTGAGGACTGTGTCCAGTTCTGGGCCCCTCAGTTTAGGAAAGATGCTGGAACGTGTCCAGAGAAGGGCAACAAAGCTGGGGAGGGGTTTGGAGCACAAGCCCTATGAGGAGAGGCTGAGGGAGCTGGGGTTGCTTAGCCTGGAGAAGAGGAGACTCAGAGGAGACCTTGTTGCTGTCTACAACTACCCGAAGGGAGGTTGTAGCCAGGTGGGGGTTGGTCTCTTCTCCCATGCAACCAGCACCAGAACAAGAGGACACAGTCTCAAGCTGCACCAGGGGAGGTTTAGGCTGGATAGTAGGAAGAAATTCTTCCCAGAAAGAGTGATTTGCCATTGGAATGCGCTGCTCAGGGAGATGGTGGAGTCACCATCACTGGAGGTGTTTAGGAAGAGACTGGATGGGGCGCTTGGTGCCATGGTTTAGTTGATTAGATGGTGTCGAGTGACAGGCTGGACTCGATCTCAAAGGTCTCTTCCAACCTGGTTAATTCTATTCTATTCTAATAGTACAAAAGTCTGGCATCTCCAGAAGAATTCCGAGAGGGTACACCTGAAGACCACAATGGGGAAATATTTCACTAGATATCATTCATTATATTCTCGTGGGTGCTCACTCCAAGACTATGGAGAAAGTCTGACACCAAAAAAAAAAAAAAAAAAATAAAAAGTATGGAATTACTAAACCAGATTTTTCCTCACAAGGTATTACTCATATAGTTCTTCCTCAGGACTGTATCTTGCAAAGGCAAACAAGTCCTGAGAATGAATTCTGAACATGGAAAATAAATAATACAATACAATACACCAGGTTGAAAGAGACCTTCAAGATCATTGCATCCAACCCATCAACCAATCCAACCCACCTAAACAACTAAACCATGACACCAAGCACCCCATCAAGTCTCCTCCTGAACACCTCCAATGATGGTGACTCCACCACCTCCACAGGCAGCCCATTCCAATGGGCAATCACTCTCTCTGTATAGAACTTCTTCCTAACATCCAGCCTAATACTGCCCTGGCGCAGCCTGAGACTGTGTCCCCTTGTTCTGGTGCTGGTTGCCTGGGAGAAGAGACCAACCTCTGCCTGTCTACAACCTCCCTTCAGGTAGTTGTAAAGAGCAATAAGGTCACCCCTGAGTCTCCTCTTCTCCAGGCTAAGCAATCCCAGCTCCCTCAGCCTCTCCTCATAGGGCTTGTGTTCCAAACCCCTCACCAACTTCGTTGCCCTTCTCTGGACATGGTCCAGCATCTCAACATCCTTCCTAAACTGAGGGGCTCAGAACTGGACACAGTACTCAAGGTGCGGTCTAACCAGTGCAGTGTACAATCTTCTGTGGCAAATAGAGAAGAAATACAGATATTAACTAAGAGGGTGTATTGTACTGTCCTGATTTGTATTTCCCAAACCATCAGAGTTTGGGCAACCTCTGTTACCAGAGATAATAGAGTTTTTTCCTCCCCTTTGTCTGGAACCCTGAAGACTAAACCACTAAACCCAGATGATGTCTTCCAGTTAGTTTAGAAGCCCAAAAGGTTTTATTTTCCTCTTGACTCTCTTCCACACCATTTGTTTCAAATACAGGAAAAAATTAGGGGAAGAAAGATGCATCTTGTTCAGAAATTATTATTCTACACAGACTGTACTGGAAGAAAAAGACAAAGAGTCCAAAAGCCAATGGCCTTGAAACTAGTTTTTAGGATTGTTTCAACACAGGATTTTGACCAACCACAATGACAAGACAAAGTCCAGCAGAAGAGATGGGTGACAACAACTCCAAAAAGATCCCACACAACTTCCATTAAAATATTTCCTAAGTTGAAACTGGTATTGTCAGGAAGTATTTCTACTCACTGACAAAAATTGAAAACTCAACCCCACAATATCCAAACCAGTCAAACAACTGAGATATCAACAGACTGTTCTCTGACATGGACATAACTCAAACAAGCAAACCAAACGAAACAAAACCCAACACACACCAAGCAAAGTAAGAAAAGCCACGGGCTGACTGCACAACATTGATTTCAATTAAGAGATACAGACACATATTTCTGAAAAATCAAATTCCAGTCAGAATTCAAGAGCTTCCAGCTCTTGTTCTTCCATACACTCCTGAAAATTTCATTAGCAACCTACATAATCCTAACAATATTTTATAACCTAAATGAATCTTTTCATTTCATGTTCAAGGTAGGACAGCAGTAGAGCTGCAGGGAGGCTAAGCAGAAGACACTTCTCTTAAAGCTTTAGTTCTGCTAAGGCGATTCTCCCCCTCTACTCAGCTCTGGTGAGACCCCACCTGGAGTACTGCATCCAGTTCTGGAGCCCCTATTACAAGAGGGATATGGAGGTGCTGGAAGGTGAAGGGCCGTGAGGATGACCTGAGGGCTGAAGCACCTCTCCTATGAGGACAGACTGAAAGAGTTGGGCCTGTTCAGTCTGGAGAAGAGAAGGTTCCCAGGTGACCTCATTGTGGCCTTCCAGTATCTGAAGGGGGCCTACAGGAGGGCTGGGGAGGGACTTCTCAGGCTATCAGGTAGTGATAGGACTGGGGGGAATGGAATGAAGCTGGAGGTAGGGAGATTAAGGCTGGACGCGAGGAGGAAGTTCTTCACCATGAGAGTGGTGAAGCCCTGGAATGGGTTGTCCAGGGAGGTGGTTGGGGCCCCGTCCCTGGAGGTGTTTAAGCCCAGGCTGGATGAGGCTCTGGCCAGCCTGATCTAGTGTAGGGTGTCCCTGCCCATGGCAGGGGGGTTGGAACTAGATGATCCTTGTGGTCCCTTCCAACCCTGACTGATATTATGATACTATGATAATATGATACTAAGTACTGAATTCAGCCAAGTGTATATTCCAGCTGAGAGAGTATTCATCTCAAAGGAAACACAAGAGGATGCAGGCTTTAAGCCATAAAAATATGCAATTATCCAGAATCACACCGGACTGACCTACAAAACTGGTTTTGCAATGGCCAGTGCACAAAGGCAGCCACAAGTACTTAATTCAGTTGCAGCTTCTTATAACGGAATCAAACTTTGGCAGATTTTCTGTATTATCACTACTGAAATTTCTCTTTTCATTCTCTTTACATTCAGTAATTCCTTTCTGGATCTCAAAGGAGCCTTATTATTTATCAGAGGCATAAAAAAATCTGCACACCAGATTGGAAAAATGGTGTTTGCATATTCTATAACCTATTTTGTTGCCGATAGAGAGGTTTAAAACCAGCTGTCATTTTTTTCCTTTCTAGAAAAGCAGCAGAAGGATATCACAGAGCTAAATGTCAGGGATGTAAGGAGACCAAAATAAAATTTAGAAATCACTAATGCATATGAAAAACAAAAGTTACATCCACATACTAATGGGATTTACATTAACTGTATACTCTGGAAAGACCTTGGAACCACTGTAAACCATTCTTTCACAAAATCAGCTTCATGAGCAACAGTCAAAAACATTAAGGCTTATTAGAGAAAAAAAGCACAGAGCAGAAAATATCATTATTTGATGCATTCACACTTTGAATAGTCCACAAAGTTTCTTGCAATTCACCTCAGAAGAGGCACAGCTACCATACAGACAGCACAAAGAAGGCCGATAGAGGACAATCAAAGGGGCACATCTGATTATTTAAAAGCCAAAGGTAACTAGACTAGAACTAGTATCTGGGCAACAAAACCTGCAAGGAAGAGGAGAAAAAAAAGGTCTTTGAAAAAATAAATAAAATCAACCCCCCATGAACACATCAGACAATGCATATAGGTAACAGTCACTGTTTCCCATAGAACAAAAATTGCCATCATCAGAGAAAATAGCCATGCAGTCTGCATACCACAAAGGAAGAACTTTTGCCCTGCAGTGCATGCTTAAATCATGAAACTCCTCATGTGCTGTCACAGAGCCTAACAGCAGCAACTAGATTCAAACCCAGGTTTAAGCCTTTTCTAAAAGGGGGTTATTTGAGGACACTAGAGGGAACTTTAGCAGAAGGCTACTGCAATTTGAGATTCTTCTTTGTTGTAGAAGCTAAGCACTTTTACATGGGTCACCAGCTGATCAGTTTTGTTGTGGAGGTCTGAAAGCACAGTTCAGGGCTCTGAGGAGACCGCAGAGATGCTGACACACCTCTAGAGCAGCCTCAAGAAATCTGAAACTTGTAATTCAGTAATAGTAAGATTAAATTCCTGACTGCATTAATTTATTCCATCAGGTTTGGCAGCTGTGGAAAAGGTGGTGTGTCTTATCACCTTCAGAGGTTTGGGTTGGGTTTTTTAAAAGCAAAATAAACAAACAAACTAAACCAAGGAGAACCACAAAACAATCAGACAAAACAAAACCAAACACAAACAAACCAACCAACCCAAACAAACACCAAAACACCACCAAAAAAAGCCTTACAACCCAATTTTCCATATATTTGACATTCTTTTAGAAGGAGAAACTAGCTTTTGGAGAGACTAAATTCCAGACAGGAGCTCTGGATCTCTCATATAGTAAAAATACCATATATCCCTCCTCCTATCTCACAGAGGTGCAAATACACTAAAAGGTGCCTTTTCCAGAACTATCCAAATTAAAAATATATATATATATAAAGGAAAATATTTAACACATTTATAGATAACATAGTTTCTTTTTTTTAGTACTGAAGGCATATATAGAAATTGAGATGGAAGTGAAATTCCCTGTAGTACTTAATTGCCACTTAGATTACTCAACATCTACATAAAATGAAGTAAAAGACCAGGAAAACAAAATTACTATCTATACAGACAAAGACGAACAGAAGTTAAAGCAGATAAATCTCCTAACCCACAGGGTTTATTTCACTGTATGACAACTAAGAGAAGAAAAAAGCAAGAACTTGACATTCAGTCGATCTAATTTTTATATCTGCCAAGAATCCAGACATGAGATTTGATATGCAGAAACTCTCACTGTTACAGAACTTGATAGTCTCTGTCCCTATTCACTGCACTCAGCCTCTGGCACACTCTAGAAAAGGGAAAACACAAAGGGAAAAAGATACTCTAGTGACTTCACTGGCAACTTGTGGCCGGGAGGGCCAACGGCATCCTGGCCTGCATAAGGAATAGTGTGGCCAGCAGGAGCAGGGAGGTCATTGTGCCCCTGTACTCTGCATTGGTTAGGCCACACCTTGAGTACTGTGTCCAGTTCTGGGCCACTCAGTTTAGGAAGGACATCGAGACACTTGAACGTGTCCAGAGAAGGGCAACAAGGCTGGGGAGAGGCCTTAAGCACAAGCCCTATGAGGAGAGGCTGAGGGAGCTGGGATTGTTTAGCCTGGAGAAGAGGAGGCTCAGGGGTGACCTCATTGCTCTCTACAAGTACCTGAAGTGTGGTTGTGGCCAGGAAGGGGTGGTCTCTTCTCTCTAGCAACCAGCACCAGAACAAGGGGACACAGTCTCAAGCTGCAACAGGGGAAGTTTAGGCTGGAGGTGAGGAGAAAGTTCTTCACCAAGAGAGTCGTTCGTCATTGGAATGGGCTGCCCAGGGAGGTGGTGGAGTCACCATACCTGGAGGTGTTCAAGAGGGGATTGGACTTGGCACTTGGTGCCATGGTGTAGTCATGAGGTCTGTGGTGACAGGTTGGACTCGATGATCTTCGAGGTCTCTTCCAACCTTAGTGATACTGTGATACTGTGACTTCATATGTTTAAAAAAACCAGTCAACATCACACCACTAAAACACCCCCACCAGCCCACCCACTAGTGTTCATCTGTACAATACTGATGCCTTCCATTTCATTCCATTTGTAGGAATATACCATTGTTCAAATGCCATTCTAATTTACAAAGGGACAAGAGAAGTGATTGTTAACGTATCGCAAAACTCCTTTGGGTACAGCAAGTGTTCAAGGAAACAGTACAAGACTGATGCTTAATCCAGAAAGACACTACTCAGGGCTTCTTAACAACTCCTCAAGATAAGTGACAGAAGTAGACATGAAAGTGAGTTGCTATTGTAAAATTGTCCTAAAGTCTCATGGAGTATTGAGAAATGAAGCTTCTCACAGAAGACAAATGAAAGGGTCTGGAGTGCCAACGACAACAGGAACCGTGACAGTTAGCATAATGCCTGTTTCGCTGACAAATTACTTGGTGACTGTCATAAAGCTGGTGGAGTAAAGATGTGATTTGCAATGTTATTTTTGTAAATTTAAGATGACTGCCACTCCCAGAGAGACTTGGGATGTGCTGCATAAAGAAACAAGAGTAAAAGAACTGTATCAACAAAACCAAGCATTGCATCATTTCTGTGCTGTGACAACATAAATGAAATAAGAATAATCACATTTTTAACTTGCTGTATTTCACATTATAGAGAAGGCACTAAGCAGAAGAAAGTAGCATTATGCACAGTTATCAGTGCCATCAATGCCCAAAAGTCAGAAGCTCTCCAGTATGTGTGGAACCAAAGAAAGTGAGTGGATTCTGTGGATTACATTTCAATACATTTCAATACAATACAATACAATACAATACAATACAATACAATACAATACAATACAATAAACCAGGTTGGAAGAGACCTTCAAGATCATCGCGTCCAACCTATCAACCAATCCAACCCACCTAAACAACTAAACCATGACACCAAGCACCCCATCAAGTCTCCTCCTGAACACCTCCAATGAAGGTGACTCCACCACCTCCACGGGCAGCCGATTCCAATGGGCAATCACTCTCTCTGTATAGAACTTCTTCCTAACATCCAGCCTAAACCTGCCCTGGCGCAGCCTGAGACTGTGTCCTCTTGTTCTGGTACTGGCTGCCTGGGAGAAGAGACCAACCTGTGCCTGGCTACAACCTCCCTTCAGGTAGTTGTAGAGAGCAATAAGGTCACCCCTCAGTCTCCTCTTCTCCAGGCTAAGCAACCCCAGCTCCCTCAGCCTCTCTTCATAGGGCTTGTGTTCCAAACCCCTCACCAACTTCGTTGCCCTTCTCTGGACACGTTCCAGCAAGTCAACATCCTTCCTAAACTGAGGGGCCTCTGGTCCTTAAGACCAGAGACCAACTTGTCTTGAACTATGGGAGAAAATATTGGGGGGAAAGCATCCGTTAGAACACTTGTAGTTTTTCACTTCACAATGAAACCTGGCCAAAGAAATGCTAAACAAATGACTTAAATGTGACCTTAATATTTTAATCTTCAGTCCTGCAATCTAGTGATGATCAAAATGTGGTAAACCTTATATTAATATCGACACTGTACCTCTTCCACTGAAAGTGAGTTGATTTGTACTGGCTAGGGTGTAGATGATAGCATCTTCAATGAGCTAAACAGCAAAACTTACAGCTTCAAGTGCAAACTCAAAAATCCCATGTGAGTGGACCAGGAAATCTCTCAGCATACAAAGATCTGGCTATGTAAACAGGAAATGTACTGCTGTGCCTACACTCCTCTTCATAAAATATTTTGGATTTCTCATTTGACCTTAGGCTCCCAAACAGCATGAAGATGAAGCAGCTCCACACTCACACAGCAAAAGGCCAACCATTACTGACTGTATTTGTGCAGAAACTGCATTAAGTCTGTTGCAAAGCCTTGCATGTATGCCTACCAGAATTTGCTTGGAGACACACTTCTGTGGTTTTAAATCAGTGTATCTAGTTTCTGATTAAACCACTCAAGGTAGTAGATGACAAAGCAACATATGTACAAGAACTATGAGAATTGTAAGATGTTTGAAGTACTTCAGACAATCTACATCTCAACAGGCTAACACAGCTAAGCCTGTAAACCCCCTTTTCTAAAACTAAGGATCTTTCCAAAATGTTAGTTTTGCTATCTTTACCTTGCTGCAGCGGAGCAACTTGAACTGAACATATTTACTCAGTGTCTGTATATATGGAAATAAAGGTAGTATTACCATCTTCAACTGTTTGCTTTTGTTTCAAAGCATATTTACACCTACGTAGAAACACTAAAATAAGTCATCCAGTCCAGGGTTCAAAACCAGGAAGGGGAAAAGAAGAAAAAAATCCCAAACACTACAAATAATTTAAAAAAAAACCAAATCCAAACAAACCCAACCTCCAAGAAAACCACACACCACCCCCAAAATGGCTACGAGCATAATAGTTCCATTTCAAATCACAGAATGATGATACTGACTGAGGGAGAGGGAGAGTTGAATTAACCAGGTTGGAAAAGAACGTCAAGATATCTCATCAAGTCCAACCTATCATCCAACACCCCCAAGTCTCTCTCCTCAGGGCTGCTCTCCAGCCAGTCACCGATTCATCTTCTTCCTCCACCAATAACTACTCTTTATCAGTGTTAATCAGCCCTCAGGCATTCCATATTAGCTATTTCTTGACTTGAAAATATCCCCAAACAGATTATGCAAGGACCACAATGAGTGACATTTGCTGTGATTCTATCAATTTTATTTTCAATTCTCAATGAAAAGCAAGTTTTTAAACACAGATTTCTCACTATACTTTTTCAAAACCAAAAACCAGTAGCAAGAGAAGTCTCTCTAAAATCTAGAGCAAAGCACTGACAAGTGTCAAGGACCAATTACATAGAGAAACTGAAGTTCATTTCCCTGATACTTCAGTTCATTTCCTGATACTTCTACTGAATTACATCAACAAATGTATGAAATTAAGGTAACATACTTTAATATCCCATCTGTACAGTTAGTAATTGCTAGATGGAGATTTATGAGTCAAAAAACATCTCTTCAGGCATTCATAATACTTATAAAATTGCACTATTTTTCCCTAGCTTTACCAGGAGGCTTGGACAATCACATGCTAAAACTAAAAGGAGAAGAGAAAGGGGGTGGTGGGAGTGGTATAGTAGCCAAATCCCATTCCAGTAAAAGTATGCACACATGGTTAATCAAAACTTAATAAAGATTATTTAATGCCCCATACTTTGTTGTGGCTTAAAACAACTTCCATTTAACCAGATGGGTACCTAGTGGAAGGCAGCAATTCTTTTCCTTAAGTCCAACCCATAAGATATAGCAAAGTGCCAATCCACAGCTCTTGAAGGAAAAGACTGACAACTACTAAGCCTTTTATGTGACTAACACAGACAAGAGTCACAAAATCATCTCTGGCTACACAGAGCAAACTCAAATCTTTATTACAAGCTAACTGTGATTTTCATTAAAGAGCCATTACATCTTTTTTCACTGTCTGTGTGCCAAAACAGACTTTGCTGAAGTATGTAATTTAGTACATCTTATATTGGACAGCAAAATATTTGGCAGTACCTTATAAACTGAAAGGCATGCATTTTCACATGCACACAGTGGGTTCAGCGGTAGCAGCCTCTCACAAACGTCCTCACAATTTCTGCTTTCCCTCAGAATAAGGGGATTGCACCTTGCCAAGTCCTACTTCTCTCTAAGTTTCTGAACAGGTAAGCTCTATAGCTCTATCACTTCCCCGTGTATGTAGGCTAACAAGTAATTCACAAGAGGTAACAGGAAGGGTAGTTCAATGTTGCTTCTTCAAGTAATGGAAGTCAGCTTGTTTCAGTGGTAGCGCTAGATTCAAGGAAACAATGTTTTTAATCAATAACCTCAGGCCTGGAGCAATCTTCTCCAGCAGCAAGTTCCTCCTCCATGCTCCCTGCAATGCAAGTCATTTTAGCCTTAGAGAAGAAATAACCACCCTTTACAAGATGAATGGATTTAAAATAGCAGTTTATACAATTAGTGCAACTGAAAGCAAGCCAGGTTCTTGTGCTCTCCCTCTACTGCTCCATGTTTAAATAAAAGGTTAAAGGCAAATAAGGTAGGACAGAGAACTGTGAAAAGATACAAGGAATGGACTTAAAACTGACATGTAGAGTTTCTGAATGGAAAAGCTACAATGCTCTTAAGGCCTTGATTGTACCTGTAATCTAGAAAGGCTCCTGAACATCACGACAGCATTGTAAATCTGCCTGTTCTTCATTTAAATACAACCTATGCTTTTATGAACTGATCCACACATTTACACTGGCATTTGATCACCTCTTGAGAAGAATCTCCCTTCTGTTTCCACTTTGAAGTAGCAAACAAAAAGCTTACTTGACTCACTTACTTAAGTTACTTGTGCTCTTTTTTGTGGCAGTGAGACAGGAGGAAGGTGAGGACTTGGGGAAGAAAAGTGAAGCTCATTTTTGTATTTGATGATTTTCTACAAACAACCAAATTCTTGCCCTAGTATTTTTTGAGAAAGGAGAAGATAATGATAAAAAAATTATATCCCTAATAGAAGAGTAAACAGGTCAGCTAAGTGTCAGTCTCATCTAAGATAGAATAGAATAGAATAGAATAGAATAGAATAGAATAGAATAGAATAGAATAGAATAGAATAGACCAGGTTGGAAAAGACCTTTGAGATCATCAAGTCCAACCTATCACCCAACACCATCTAATCAACTAAACCATGGCAGCAAATGCCTCATCCAGTCCCTTCTTAAACACTTCCAGTGATAGTGACTCCACCACCTCCCTGGGCAGCCCATTCCAATGGCCAATCACTCTTTCTGTGAAGAACTTCTTCCTAACATCCAGCCTAAACCTCACCTGTATGTGTTTAAGGCTTCTCTGAATGTGGTGCTTGGGGATATGGTTTAGGAGGGAACCTTGTAGAGTAGGGTTATCGGTTGGACATGGTGATCCTGAGAGTCTCTTCCAACCTGAATGTTTCTGTGATTCTGTGTTTTCATTTCTCATTATGTTGCAGTGCTATTAATTTGCATTAAATTAATTTCCACAAGTCTGGTTTGTTTTGCCCACAATGGCAACTAGTAAATGACTTTCCTGTATCAGAAGCTTTTCATTTTATGTCCTGCTGAGGAGAGGCAGCAAAAGAACTTCCTGAGTGCTCTTGCTGCTGGGTGGGCATCCAGTCAAGGTAAACCCACAACAAGAGCACAGCTCACAAGTCACAGCTGTCTAGTTACCAAATAAGAAAATCATTACAGAAGACAAGACAAATGTGACTTAGCTGTTACTGGAAACTTCTATATGAACTTGGCTTACATTTCAATGTCCAATTAAGCTGTCACTGCCACCAAACAATAATTTAATGCCCTGTTCTTATTTTTTCCCCTACCCACCAACATCTGCAATCATTTCCATTCACAGGTTCCCCTGTGCTGTGCCAGGATGGGCACTTCCACAGCTACTTCATTAATCAAATCAGGAAAGTGGGACACATGGAAAATTAT
Source organism: Picus viridis (assembly GCA_033816785.1). Classification (NCBI taxonomy): domain Eukaryota; kingdom Metazoa; phylum Chordata; class Aves; order Piciformes; family Picidae; genus Picus; species Picus viridis. The sequence continues at coordinate 11,080,784 of CM066566.1, forward strand.
TCATCATAGATTAGTTTAGCTCCCTGATCCAATAGAGCACATAACCGAGCAAACAGTAATGCTAACACTACATACAGGGCAGAACTGGGTAGAAACAAGGTCTAAGAGTGGGGGGAAAAAGGAAGAGGCAGCCTTCTTGCTGGCCTACTTCAGGTACTGGAAGGTGCCAATTAGATCTCTCTGAAGCCTTCTTTTCTCCAGGCTGAATAACCCCAGCTCCCTCAGCCTGTCCTTGTAGGAGAGATCTTCCAACCCTTTGGTCATTTTCATGGCCCTCCTCTGGACCCATTCCATCAGATCCATGTCCTTCCTGTGTGGAAGGCTCCAGAGATGGACACAGTACTCCAGGTGAGTTCTTACCAGAGCAAGGTGGCAGAATCACCTCTCTTGATCTGCTGGCCATGCTGCATCTTTAGATGCAGCCTACAATGCAACTGGCTTTCTGGGCTGCAAACCCAGTACAGCAGTCAAGAGAAGGAAAAGGGTGAGGAGGAGCCAAAGCAGGAAGCCCAAGGAGGAGGCTCCAGCAAGAGGGTCTAGCAGGAGGTTTCCTTTCCCTCAGCAAACTTTCTCCTTTATAGTGAGTATGATGTTCATGGTATGGAATACACATCACCTATGAACCAACTCCAGTCAGCTCTCCTGGCTGATTCTGAACTGCTAATGCCCTGTGACTGGCCTGTGATTCTGCCTCAGCAAAACCAGGACAGTATCACATTGTGTTAGTTTGAACTTGAATGTTAGTTGCAAAAACTACTGTATGAAACAGTGAAATGATTGTAACCGAAGCAATCATACAGAGATGCAAGCAGAAGATTGTGGGCAGGGTGGACGGTGATGGAGGTGGAATCAGTATTCAACTACATCTGCACAATAAGGTATTTTAAGAAGTTCAGACAACAAGGTTTGGTACCAGAACCTCTTGGAAATCCAACAGCACAAGAGCTAAGACCACTATCAGTGTGGTGCTGTGCCACTCCTGTGGCTGCAGGTAGTCTATGCACTCTCACCAGATACTGGGTAATTTCAGCCTAATTCAGGATTATCACAGTATCACAGAATGTTAGAGGTTGGAAGGGACCTCCAGAGCTCATTGACTCCAAACCTCCACCAAAAGCAAGATCACCTAGGGTAGTCCACCACAGGAATGCATCCAGGCTGGTTTTGAAAGTCTCCAGAGAAGGAGAGTTCACAACCCCACTGGGCAGCCTGCTCCAGTGCTCCGTTGCCCTCACTGTAAAGACGTTTCTCCTCATGTTGAGGTGAAACCTTCTATGTTCAAGTTTGTACCCATTGTTCTTTGTCTTATTACTGCATACCACTGAAAAGATATTGGCCCCCTCCACTTGACACCCACCCCTCAGGCATTTATATGCATCGATCAGATCCCCTCTCAGTCTTCTCAAGACTTAACAGCCCCAGGTTTCTCAGTCTCTCTTCACAGGGGAGATACTCAAGTCCCCTAATCATTCTCATGGCTCTCCATTGGACTCCCTCCAGCAGGTCCCTGTCTCTCTGGAATTGGGAAGCCCAAAACCAGACACAGTATTCCAGATGTGGTCTCACCAGGGCAGAGTAGAGGGGGAGAACAACCTCCCCAGACCTGCTGGACACACCTTACTTGATGCACCCCTGGATACCATTGGCCCTTTTGGCCACAAGGGCACATTGCTGTCCCATAGAGAACTTGCGGTCAACTAGGACTCCCAAGGTCTTGCTCCATGGAGCTGCTTTCCACAACGGCAACCTCTAACCTGTACTGGTGTCTGCTACTACTCCTCCCTAGATGCAGGACCCTGCACTTGTCCTTACTGAACTTCAGGTTTGCCTTCACCCAGCCCTCCAGCCTGTCTAGATCTTGTTGGATGGCAGCACAGCCTAACAGGGTGTTGGCCGCCCTGCTCACATTAATACTTAGAACACTACCATTTTGTGTAGCCAAAGGCAGACCAAAGTAGAATTCATGAAGTAAGGAGAAACATATTTTTTTAATCTGTAAAAGTCAAATGGGAACACAGAACAGAGGCAGCCAATGTGCTCTAAGTATGACACAGAAACAAACACAGCTTGAAGTGTGATAGATGCAAATTAAATCTTCAACTTTTCAATTTCCAACAATACTACCAGTGTGAAAACAGCAGGAGAAGTTCATATAAATGAGTACATTAAAAGTGCAAAATCAGCATACTACCTACACAACTCAGAAAAAGAAAGCACTCCATGAACTCAAAAAGGGTTTAGTGTAGATACAAATTCAAACACATGAAAAAACAACTCAGGACCTGAGACTTTTAAACTGATTGAATAAACGAGTCTGTTCTCACAGCATGGCAAATATTTGCCTATATTTAAGAAATTAAGATAATGAACCAATATGAATGCTCCACTAGGTAGACCTTAAAATCCTGCAGCACTTAGAGCAGTTTAAAGTGAAGAACAATTAAAAGCTTAGAAATCAACAGAAAATAAGGTCGAAAAGCAACACAGATTTATCCAAGGTAATCTACACCAGATCAGTGGATTGCTTTCTTACACAAGGCAAAAGATTTATTTTTAAAACATACTAAATCACAAAACCACAATAGATCTAATCAGCTAGTCACCAGTAAAGCACATGATACTAAGCTACAATGGCAGTTCAGTAATTATGGTGAAGAAGATGAGAACTTATGCAGAATCTACACAGATAAGAATCAACCAGTGAAAGGCCCTGCTGTAAACACCCAGAAAGTGGAATGTCATTGTTCAATCATTATTCAAAGACTGATGCTGAGACCAATATGCTATAACGTTGCCACCCTGAATTTGGATCACCTTGGCTGCCACCACACATCAGGAAGACTACTGACTCAGAACACTGGACTCTCATCTATGACAAGGAGGAGAAAACAGGGAAAAGAAAGAAAACGGGAGGAAATGAGAAGGAGAGAAAAAAATACGTTTGAAGGCTCCTCACCTACTGGTAACTAAAGGCAGACACAGATTTTCCTGAAGCACAAAAGGCAAGGAATAATTATGAGACTTATTTGTCCTTGTGATTCTACAGGATCAAATAAGAGGATCACAGAATACCAGGTTGGAAGAGACCTCAAGAATCATCTGCTCTAACCTTTCTTGGCAAAATCACAAAATTATTCCTATTATTATTACCTGATTTATTTTTCATTATGTTTATTTGACTTAAAGGCTCTTTACAGAAGAAAAATAGCACTATTGGCAATATCCGCCTTCACTTACCTAGTGTCTCTCGTAGAACAAGAGCATCTTTGCAAACAGACACTACAATGCACATCTGACCTGGAAACCTCATAGCAATCTACAAAGTATCAAGTAACATCAGCTGCAGAACCAACCACACGACCTTGGCATTGCAACACTTTGTATCCTGCTTTGCATATTAAGCTAAAATGATAAGACTTCTAAAGACATACAGAATTTCCATACTATTTTCCCATGCCTGAATTATACTAAGCAAAACACTAGCACAACAACAACAACAGGCTGTTTAACCTTTTGGTGTCCTGTAAAATCCAAGTTTGCATAATTCAGGCCAGGGAAGTGATTTAAGTTGGTAACTCCTGACTGATCTGAAAAACTACACTGTAACACAGCCCAGAGTTCATAATATGTTGCAAAATATATTATCTTTCTAATAAAGGTTATTTGCACTTCAGAGTGCCAATAGGAGGTTAGATTACTGCCAAAGAGTGCTTCAGAGAAGGGCCACGAGGATGAGCAGAGGGCTGGAGTACCTCTCCTATGAGAACAGACTGAAAGAGTTGGGGCTGTTCAGTCTGGAGAAGAGAAGGCTCCCAGGTGACCTCATTGTGGCCTTCCAGTATCTGAAGGGGGCCTACAGGAAGGCTGGGGAGGGACTTCTCAGGCTATCAGGTAGTGATAGGACTAGGGGGAACGGAATGAAGCTGGAGGTGGGGAGATTCAAGCTAGATGTGAGGAGGAAGTTCTTCCCCATGAGAGTGGTGAAGCCCTGGAATGGGTTGTCCAGGGAGGTGGTTGAGGCCCCGTCCCCAGAGGTGTTTAAGCCCAGGCTGGACGAGGCTCTGGCCAGCCTGATCTAGTGTAGGGTGTCCCTGCCCATGGCAGGGGTTGGAACTAGATGATCCTTGTGGTCCCTTCCAACCCCGACTGATACTATGAAGAAGGACAAGTTACTTTTCTTCAGTTTAGTATTTACTTCATTGCTGCAGCTTATAAATTCACATCTTTTTCACCTTTATCATACACTGGAGGAATATGTATCAAAAGACCACCATAAACACTGATTTCATTTAGTGATTGATGTTCACACAGCATATGATGAGCAAAGATAAAACCTGAAAGCATTATTATACTATTTTTGTTTCTCAAAATTTTGTTTCTCATCTCCTCAACACTTAAAAGCTAATTCAAAAGGCTCAGAAAAGAGATGTTAAAATGGCTAACAAACCAAAGATGCTCCTAAGAGGACAGGAGCAGCTTGTTCAGACTTGCAAAAGGATGTAATTATTTTCCAAGCAAATCCAAGTAAACAATGGCACAGAAATGTTGAGTGAAAGAAAAATGAGCATAAACAAGCTTCAGTGTCCAGATTAAATTTATTTTTAATAAGTTACTTAACCCTCAGAATAACAAGGCTTAGAGCAACCTTCCAGCAGAACTAGAAAGCATGAAACCTGTTTTTAAAATGGAGTTTGACAAGTAGGAATTACATGGCATAACACTAGCATGAGATTGGGTTTAACAAAGGAAATCCACACTATCAAGTTCTCCTATAATGCAAATTTATTTGTAATTAGAGTTTTGAGACTACAGGAAAAAAACAGAAAGGCAGACATAGCACTGCTTTACATATCATTCAGTAGAAAGGTCTGTATTACCGTACGTAGGAGGATGAATATGAACTTATTTACTATTACAGGAAGCTGCAAATTGCTGTAGCACTTCTGCCCATAAAAACCCCAAGAGATCTGTACAAGCTCAGTGACCACAGCATCAAATTTTCCATTGCAATAAAAACTGTTCATGAAGTAGCTGGTCTCTTATTAATAAAATTAATCTTACTTGTAGAAAATGAAGTATGTAGTAGACAACAAGCCAACTGCACCATTAAGAAACAGATTAAATTTGACCTTTTCAGAAATCAATTTGGAAGTCTGAAAATCCTAATTTCCTAATTAAAAACATGGCAGAATATTTTCTTAAAGCAGAGATAGCATTTCATATAGCATTTGAAACTCAGATCTGATCCTTTGTTAACCTGGCATAATCCAACTACAAAAATTCTGTTTCAATATTCAGGCACAAGAACACCCATGTTGAGTCACTCAAGGACTTCAGTGACATAGCTGTCATTACTGACAGTATGGGAATTCACTTGCAGGGATTCTTAGTTCAAAATAAAACATCACAAAGCAGACAAAGTACTACACTCTAACAGTGCACTACATACTAGCATTTGTTTTCTCTAGATATGTATTTGCCTAACGGTAATATGATACAGATTGCAGCTACTTTAAACACTAAAGGAAGCAATTCAACTTCTTCTCTGGCCAAGTACCAGCTTATTCTTAGGATCTTTGCATGGAAGGCTGAAATTGCCTTTGAAAGTTATGTCCACAATCCACAGATAAATAAGGCATCAGCAGAAACTGACAATAGTACAAACAACTATTAGAAGTAACAGAACAATGTGGGAGCAGACTACTTAAAAAATATGAATGCCAATTATTGAGTTTCAACTTCCTTCTAATGGGAATTTTGGGGGATTTTTTCCAATTGGTAAGGGGCTTATGCATATAGAAACTAAGATAAGTAAGCTGTTGCAATGCCCCACTGCTCACTCACCACTACCATTTAAGGCAAGTTACACATTTTTGGATTATGTGACTAAAACAAATAAACCAAATCCATTTCCTAAGGCAATGCAAGTTATTTCTGAAATTGTCACTAGAAAGCTATACTTTTATAATTGCATGTTTGCCATCATAGTATCAGACAGGGAACGTGGAGAATGAGTTGTTTTACTTAGAATCTAAATTAATACAAGAGAATGACTGCCATCAAACTTTGGTGATTAGTATTCAGTGAACTCAGTCCTGCTCCAGTTAGAATCTGGAAAAGACATTGTAAACATATAATCTCATGAAAATATGTGAGGCCAAGAGATCTGGGAAAATGCATCTCTCTGGAAAGATACAAAGGAAGTTTTTTTACATGGGAAAAAAAAAAAAAACCTCCCAAGAGAGATAACCAATTTCATAGGCTCTTATGCTGGAATTCTGTCCTTACATTTTTTCCACCTAGATAACTCCAAAAAATTCCCCATGCAGACAGATTCATCACTTCTTTCTCATCACGAGGCTTAGGAGAGAATAAAATCACCCCTGAAAACTGTAAGTCAAAACAGTTTCGAAAGAGACTTTTCTGCGTGGAATTTCTGCAACCCTGGTAATACCCACTCACACTGCCTGCAAAAGATGGTATTTCCATCTTGTGCCTTGTTCCTCCATGTGTTAATTAGCAAAATGAAGCTACTAATGATTGCTGCTAAATTACAAATTCCTAAAGATATCTGTTAAATCTTAGTTATATTAATCCAAAGCTCTGCATTATTGTTTGCATCATATTAAAACACTTTAAAAGGCAAACAGCTGCAAACCCACTGAGCTTTAAACCATATTTAACCCAAAACTTACGTAGTTCTCATCTTTGAATGTCTGGACTTGTGGCTAAAATATGACTTGGATGCAGAGAAGTGGCCTCAAAAATTAAAGGGAAAAACTGAAGCCTTTGTGCAGAAGTAAGCCATGACATCCCCTGTACAAGATGCACATTCTCTTTTGAACTGTTCCATACTATATTTAATAACTTTTATAGAACAGTAGGCCTATTATAGAAAATAAAAGCATGCAAGTAATTCTATAATGATTTTCCTACATAATGTATATGACAATGCCCTAGAAAAGGCTTCTTTTTCACAAGGTGACTATAAAGAAATTACAACATACACCAGTGGCAAAAAGCACAGGAAAAATAAACTGTGGTTTTAACTGAAAACAAGCTGGAATTGATGAGAAGGGAAAATTCAGTTCTCTGTCAGAGTCCAGCTAAAGCTGAACCTCTGCGCATCACTACATGAAGTATTTAAGCATATGTACTTTAAACATGCACCTTAAAGACCTATTAAATTAGGTGGCTTAAGAAATTATGAAATCAACTTTTACTTAATAACCAAGAAGGCCAGTTGTAGCAGGAGTTCATTGTTTCTAAAAAGGGAGGGAGTTTTATTTCATTCATAAATTAACAACAAAGCAAGCCGCCTCCAGGTGCACCAAAGAAAACTATTCCATATACTCCTACATAATTGTGTCTACATACAGTTAATTCTCTGTTGGAAGATAAATTTTAATGTAATAAGAACAACTGTTATATGCATAAATTCAGCCTTTCATGAGATCCTAATGTAGCTAGTACTTCAGTTGATTTGAAAAAAAGAAAATATAGTCTCTCGTTTGGAACAGCAATTGTAGGGCAGAGCTGAAGTAGGAACAATGGCCATAGAAATGTGATGCTAACACCTAACTGAACTGGACCATATAATCTGTGCTCTTCTGGGGTACTCCCAGAGTTCTACATACTTAGAAAGAGAAGTAAATAGTGGGGGAAAAAAACAAACCAAACCAACCAACCAAACAAACAACAACAGCACCAAACAAAAAAACACAGGAAAAGGCTGCTGAGGATCTGGTATCAGTCCTAGAATCTTCAGCTCTCGCTGCATTCATGAGAGTCAACTGCTGCTTCATGGAGCACACCATTACAGTTTTGAATGCTACTGTGGAGAGCAGCACTCCTTTGGAATGAATGTAGCAAACCCGCTTTCAAATAAAGTCTGACCTCAATTTGGGAACAATTCAATTATAATGCAAAATGTTTGCATACTACACTAAGTATATTTGGTCTATCTTCAATTCGCGTGTCAGGTATTTATGACCACTGTGTTTTTACAGTAACTTCTTAAGATACTAGGGTGTGAACAAATTACTACTTTGTAACTTTTGTAATATGAACTTTAATATCACCTAAAAAAACATGTACATACTGTAGTTCCATAAAGTATCTTACATTTAGGCAACTTCAAAAGATGATAGTATTTTCTAACAGCATTAAGTCAGTTTCACTGTCTCTTCTCTAAACAGGAAGGACATGTTTCAAAACTCTCATTTCCACTGAAGCTCTGCAGCACCGTCCACATTTTTCCCCCCAGCAGAACTGATTCTGCAAAATTGTATGGAAATGAAAAAACCTAGATCATCTAAAGAGATAAACCACAGTAAATAACATCTACTGTTCCACAGGACTTGTAGGTTACTACATATTCATCATAAGAGTTCATTACTGAAATCAACTACTTACTCCACTGCTCAATTTGATTTTCAAACACATTTATTTTAAACTAAAAAGCCTGTGTAAGCATTTTACACTTCACTGATTTTAAAGCTTGCTTGTGCTTTAATGAGTTAAAAGTTCACTACTCCAGGAAACACAAGTGCTACTTGCTGTAATAAGTACACCGTCCTTGCAGCATCTACTCCAGAGTCAGTGCTGTACAAAGCCAGGATTTCTGTTTGTTGAGAAACATTAAGACATTTCCCCAGTTGTCCTAGACCGGGAACTAAAGGCAGTATTTTGTGGAAAGCCTGGTCACAAAACTAAGAGATATGAAATGAACAAATGGAGAAATACTTCTTACTACATCAGACCAAGACCTTATTTGCCTAGGGCTAGAAGACACTATAGCACACAGGATTTTGAAGTTACACATAGAATACAATAAGCATTGTGTTTGACACAATAACATCTTAACCCAAAAGTTTTAAAAGTCAGAAGAATTTGCACGTTAAGTAGTCATTACTTGGCACAGAAATATTGCTTCTCCTTGAAGAGAGAGAGAACAGTCAAACATGTAGATATAGGACCTAAATCTAGCAACAACTCACAAGTACTCTTCACAACAATAATGGGATTACTCACTTCAGAATCAAGGTCTTAAATAACTTCTCAAGAATTATATTCCTTCTACAGCAGTCTGTCTTTGACAACTTAAGAAGAAAGTTGTATTTGTTCATATTTGATCTGGAACAAGAAGTAGTAAACTTCCAGTGCTAGTCCGGGTCAAAAAAGGTACCCATGTGGTACCCTAATCTGTCATTACTATTTGTGCACACCATTTTATAGGACTGGGTTTGTAAAAGCAAGTTTTATTAAACTTATGTTTTTACTACTTAAAACAAGCTTCCTGTTTTCTGGAGAAAGCTTTTTAGCAACAAGAAAGACCTAAAGTACAAATAAAACCAAAACTTTTTTGCTCTGGAAAGAAAAAATGTATATACACATAAACTTTCTATGCATTCTATTATCTCACATTCTGTGGACATGGATATAGGAATTTACTGAGTTTAATACAAATGGACATAAGGTGCTAGATACATACCCAGCTGCACAATGAAGTGCTTACAGAGGTGTGTCCAGAAATACATGCACCCATATGGAAAAAAAGCCTCAAAAGGACAGTAGCTGCTTTATGTAAATGCATCAACTGCATATAGTTTATTTACAGCATGGCATAAACAAATACAATTAACATTCAACCCTACTATGGGCTAAACAAAAATTTTCACAATTTGACCTCCTATCCCAAGTAAAGTGACAGACTTTTTGGTTACACTTCAAGTTACCATCAGTTGGGTTTCTTACGAGCTAAGGAGCTCAGAGTAACACCTGTTCCCCATCCATATAAAGAGCAATACTGCTGCCTACAAAAACTGGCATACCCTGTCCATGTGCCAGATATTTTTAAGGATTAAAGTGATTATTTTTCATGAACATCTCAATTTGTAGCAAAATCTGCTGTAAGTTATTTCTGTATTTTACCTGAAGGAAAGCTCTGGGCAACAGGTAAAAGAGATACAAAGTGACTTAAAGACGAAAAGTAGGTGGCAAAGAATTACAGAAGAGAGCAAGCCGAGTAACGCTCATAGCAATTCCTAGTTTTCACACCTCCCGAAGCTGTCAGTGCTCAAGCCATGCAGCTTTAAAAGCACAAAACCTCTTTCAAAATATTTCAAAACACATAAAAGTTTATCTCCCACATGAAGATCTGGGAGCAGGGCTCTGTCCGTATGAGATATAAAAGCTCTTCATATACACTTCGGTGTTTTGCTTTGCCCATTTATTACGGACATCCCCATTACCTAAAGATACCTAATTATCAGCCAGCGCCCCAACAGCACTACACACCTGGTCCGTAGAGTGATTTACACCGCGGCTTTCAGCCCCAGGGCCACAGCCTGACTGTTCTCCCCCATGCCCAGACGGGACCACCTCGCCCAGCCCGCAGCAACAGCCTCCGCGCTGCCCGCTGTTCCCGCCGGGGAGGGCGCGGCCGGGTCCGCGGGCCGGGGCAGGGCCTCGCGCCGCCCCCGCTCCCCGGGAAACCCACCCAGCCGCGCCACCGGCGAAGAGAGGTAAAGCAGAGTCCGGGAGGGAGCAGGGGAGAAAGTTTACGAGGCTCTTTTCAGCGGCTGCCGGCAGGGGAGCCCGCTCCCGGCACCCATTCAAACAAAAGAACCCCCTGCTGCTGCCCGCCGCTCCCGGCTCCCCCGCGGCCCGGCCCCGCTACCCGACTCACTCCGCAAGGCCCCGATGAGGAGGCTGCCATCCTTAATCAGCTCCTTGATGAACTTGTTCGTCCTTTCCAGTTCGATCTCATGACACTTCAAGCGCTCCCTGAAATCCGGGCTGTCCAAATAGGAATCGCTGAACTCCAGCGTGGGCAGCCCCATGGCAGCAACAGCGGTAGTGGCCGCAGCCCTCCGGCCAGCGGCGGAAAAGCGGACGGCTGAGAGAGGGCTGCGTCGAGAGACAGCGGAGGGCAAAAGGGAAAGTTCGGGAGAGGAGAGGCGCGGCTGCCGCCCGTTCTGCCTCCCTGCAATGACTCTCGACCCGCTGCACCGACCCCCTTGGCGCTCGCCGCGCCGGGGGCGAGGCAGATGTCCGTTGACGACGGGGACGGCGTGCTCCGGTCGCTGTCACTCAGCTACATGCTGCCTGCGGGGTACCGCGGGCTCCCAGTGCCGCCGCCACTCCGCCGCTTCCGGCAGCGCACCCTCTTCCTCTCTCCCCAGCCGTAACTTCAGTCTGAACCTCCCCTGGCCCGGCCGAGGAAACCCTCCTCCCGGCGCGGCATGCTCACACGCCGGGAACGCGGCCCCGGCAGTGCCCGCCTCTCGTTTGCCACCGCCCTCTCCGCGCTCTGCCCTCCAGTGGCGGCGCGGGTGGGACAGCTGCGGCCTTACGTCGGCCTGGCCCGGCTTAGGGTGAGAAGAGGAAACGCGGAGGGCTTGCATGGCCCTGCAAGGGCCGGTGCTCACCTTTTCTAGGGGCTTTGGGAAGCCCAGAACACGGCAGGAAAGGAAGATACATCCCAGGGGTAGGGAGGCTTAAGGATATTTGAAACCATGCACTTCGAGGAGGCTGGTTTATGTGCGAGGCGATGAGGCGAGCAGCCCACCTTTGCTGGGGAAGACAGCTCCTGCTACAGCTGGAGGAGCAGGGCGTGCTCGAGCCTGAGGCAGCCAGCTCGGGAGTGCCGGCTCTGCTAGGGGATCTTCCGTGACACCCCAGCACAGCCCTGGTCGGCCTAGGAGCTGTGCGGGCCTGTGGCAGGGCAGTGCTCCGTGGGAGGTGGACAGTGGGAGGAGAGAGGGAGGCATGGACAAAGGACATAGAAAAGGTATGAGCGTCCACGTTCTGCCCTGTCACTTGGGGATATAGCTCGGCCAAAGCAAACCCTGAAGTGGATTATCAAGAAACTGCAAGCCTGCTTACTGCAGCAGAGTTTTGCCTTTTCGAGCACATGACTGGGCAGATCTCACTAAACACAAACACATTAGATGATTCATGTACGTTTATCTCGAGTGGTTTCCCCAGACATACTGTGTCAGTATGCAAGTGTGTATACAAATGTACGTATTAGATGTGAGGGCTGTTGTGTGTAAATACACCTTCAACTCAGCGATAACTCCTTGAAACAGCCATCAAGGCTGACCATAAAAATTATTGTACTTTGGGACAGCCCACCACTTGCTAAAAATAGCTTTCAAAAAGACAGTAGTCCCTCTCTTTGGCATGGACATGCTCCTACCAAATCAGTCACAGTCTCCATATTTATATAGTTTAACCCGATATTGTGGGAAGGATCAAAGTTGCTGCATGTTACAGTTCCTTGACACAATTTGTGCTCACACACTCCTTAACAATTCATCAAAACTCAGAAATGCAGAAAAGAGGCTGCAGTTTCTGAACAGAATTTGTTGAAAAGAAAAGAAAAGAGAAAAGAAAAAAAGAAAAGAAAAGAAAAGAAAAAAAAGAAAAGAAAAGAAGAGAAGAGAAGAGAAGAGAAAGAGAAGAGAAGAGAAGAGAAGAGAAGAGAAGAGAAGAGAAGAGAAGAGAAGAGAAGAGAAGAGAAGAGAAAAGAAAAGAAAGAAGAAAAGAGAAAAGAAAAGAGAAAAGAAAAGAGAAAAGAAAAGAGAAAAGAAAAGAGAAAAGAAAAACTGTTTTCACAAGGCTGAAACTTCCTGCCCCCAGGACAGTTTCTGAGCTACCTGTCAATGTTGATATTAATAGATCCATTGACGACTTTAAATTCAGTGATTGCAAAGCTCTGCTCATCAACATGTTGCCAGAGACAAATTATACTCCTAATTAGAAGACTGGAAAGAACTGTTGGGTTAGGTCCTTGCTTTTTCAGACAGTAGCATACCATCTCACTTGTAAACTAATAAAATTAATTTAAAATCCAGTTGAACCACTGCAAGGATGTTCCAAATAGTTTTTTAATAATCAGGAAAAAAATTATTTTAAGCCTACCTATATTCACAGAGTTGTTTTAGGCACACTTGATTTTCCTCCAGTGCCAAGCTGTAGCTGAAACGTTTCTGTGTCTTTTGCCATGTATGTAGTTCTAGAATGTAATAATGTCATCTCTAAGCCTTCCTTATGGAAGCTAAGTAAGACTTCCTGCCATAAAAGAAAATAACTTCCTTCTTCATTCTCATAGTTCTCGTGTAGATCTCTTTACCTTTGATTTCATCTTACTTGATGATGGTTTACTGAAATTACAGGACAGACCTTGTTCAGCCGTGCTAATGAGCATGCTACTGCACTGAAAACCTTTGATGAAGATTGTATTTTTTTTCCCTGTGGCTTCAGTAAGTCACTCCGATCTTTCTTTTCCTCTGTTTTCAACCATCAGATCCAAAGTATGAGCAGAAATATTCATTGGCCTCAAACGTGAACTTGGCATTTTAATTCAGAGCATTTGACTTCTGAAAAATCAAGGTGATTCCTTTCTTTCTATATAATGTTCTTATCTTCAGAGATTCCATAACAACATCGCTGCTTTTGGTATCAGGATCACAAGTGGAAATATTGATGAGACCAGTATTAACAGCATACTTTGCAACATTTACTAAGATCCCCTCTCCAGCCAGTCCCTTGCAGAGGGACCTCGAGCGACTGGACAGATGCAGAGGTACCTCAACTGACTGGACAGATGAGCGGAGTCCAATGGGATGGCATTTAACAAGTCCAAGTGCTGGGTGCTGCACATTGGCCACAACAACCCCATGCAGAGCTACGGGCTGGGGTCGGAGTGGCTGGAGAGCTCCCAAACAAAGAGGGACCTGGGGATGCTGATAGACAGCTGTCTGAACATGAGCCAGCAGTGTGCCCAGGTGGCCAAGAAGGCCAATGACATCCTGGCCTACATTAGAAATAGTGTGGCCAGCAGGAGCAGGGAGGTCATTGTGGCCCGAACTCTGCATTGGTTAGGCCATACCTTGAGTCCTGCGTCCAGTTCTGGACCCCTCAGTTTAAGAAGGACATTGAGACACTTGAACATGTCCAGAGAAGGGCAACAAGGCTGGTGAGAGGCCTTGAGCACAAGCCCTATGAGGAGAGGCTGAGGGAGCTGGGGCTGTTTAGCCTGGAGAAGAGGAGGCTCAGGGGTACCTCATTGCTCTCTACAACTACCTGAAGGGTGGTTGTAGCCAGGAAGGGGTTGTCCTCTTCTCTTTAGCAACCAGCACCAGAGTAAGGGGACACAGTCTCAAGGTTCACCAGGGGAAGTTTAGGCTCAAGGTGAGGAGAAAGTTCTTCACCGAGAGAGTCATTCACCCTTGGAATGGGCTGCCCGGGGAGGTGGTGGAGTCACTGTCCCTGGAAGTGTTCAAGAGGGGATTGGACGTGGCATTTGGTGCCATGGTCCAGTCATGGGGTCTGTGGTGACAGGTTGGACTTTGATGATCTTCGAGGTCTCTTCCAACCTTAGTGATACTGTGACATCCTCCCTCTGAGTAACATACCATTTTATGCATTTAACTGGTTCTGTATGTTTTTCAAAATAATCCACTGTTTAAGATGAACTGAATATTTCCCAGCATACAGCATATCAAATATCATGTAAAAAGCCAAATACTTCATATGTACCATGAAGCTTTTAAGGAAATAGATTTGTTGAAAAATGAGTGTTGTTTCACAAAGCAATGTGTGATCAGATGTACAGGCGACGCTACATTATATTCCACAGACAGAGAAGAGGTTTGCAATTAACCTGTGAGGTTAATGAGCGTTCAGGGTTGCATGTAGAGAAAGAGCTGGTAAATGAGTGATTAGACACGCCTTCAGAGAGGTTAACTAACAAAAACAACTCGATGAAAAGGTGACTCTGTTTTGTGTTGGAGTTAGGTGGAACCCTGTGATTTGTTGTGTTCTAAAGAAAACAAGGTATTTTTAAGGTACTAATTGCAAAAGGTGCAAGCTTTATGATGAGCAGTAAATAACCATATTTGTTTAGAGGGGGGAGGGGGTGGTTGGGTGTTTGTTGTTTCATTTGTTTTTTTCCCAGGGAAGATTTCAGTAGAGAATCCTAGGAACAACAGAAGGTTTCAGGACTTCAGAAGATGGGAGAAATTTGGGAGAAGCCTAAACACACCAAAAAGCATCTTTCTTGAAAACTAGCAGTATGCTAGAAAAGGGTGAACTACACTGAATGATACCTCATTTAAATACCTAAGTAGGTAGAAGCACTAGTCCCTTAAGTAGAAGGCTCTAGCAAATGAGTTAGCCTGATGTTATCACTAGCTGTGAAGAGATGGAGGAAAAGTGAGATTTTTTTTTCTCTTGAACACTGGGGAGCTTTGTTCTGTTTCATCCAGTTCTGTGTTTGCTAGTCTAAGCTTATCCTAAAAATCTTACATGTTAATGAGGTCAAATCAGTTGTGGATTTCTTCTTCATCCTAAATGTAAACACTGAAGTATATTTTCCAATCAGTGGCCTTACTTTGACTCTAGAGGATGCCTGAGCAGCTTCTTATCAGGGTCCTAATATCTGGGTTGCCTGGTAAGAGAAAATGAGAGGTGTGCATTGATATGGCTTACCACAGTGCATGTCCCCTACTTCTGCAGTGAGGAGATGGCTACCCATGTTATGGCTCTACTTAGTTCTTAGACACTGCCAACTTAACAGTTAATGCACACAAGGCCCATGAGTGTCTCCTATCTAGAGAAGAGCATTTTAGAATTGACACTCTGCCAACTTTTGTGTTATTTCCTCTGCCTCAATGCACATGATTATGGGAAAATTGCTTATAGAGCTGTGTGGCTCTGCCTTCTGAAAAACTGCTGCTTTCCCTTGAGAGACTGGGGGATTGTAGGAAAAAAAATGCAAGGACGCTGATACTTGTAAGCCCACTTGAGCTGGTCAAGGGCACAAGATTAGCTCTGTACCTATATAGCATAGAAAATTTTAATAGCATAGGAAACTGCACTCAAGCCATTATTTACAGAGCATTTCAAGTCATCTTAACTTCTCTAAAGATCTTGTTTTTATTAAGTTTCCCATTGGTTTCCTCATGGGAATTGTCAAGATTCTCAGTGACTTGCTGGGGTAAATGCCATTAAAAGTTTTCAGTTTCTTCATGTTAAATTAAGATTCTAGATGCTGAATTTATATTGGCTAGCAGTGATAAATAGAGAAATAAAAAATATTAAATAAAAATGAACAAGGGAAGTAAGTCTAAGTTGCAAAATTCCTTGTATGTATAAACTGAAAATTATACTTCTCTGTCTGGGATACAGTCTCCATGTTGTTAACTGACTGCTAAATGATGTAGCTGCCAATGTGTTCTGCTTGGTTTGTTGAGTTGGGTGTTTTTAACTGCAATTTGACATTGTCAGAGGGGCAGAGTAGCTAGCCAAAATCATAGTTTTAACGACAAACCATGTAATTTAGGCTGTACAAATCATGTTATCCTGAGATATTGGTCTCTGTGTGCAAAGGAATACATGTGCATTCCTACCAGTGTTTCAGATGGAAAGCAATAAATACAGATCGATAACATTTCTTCCAAAAAAATTAAGTGTAGGCTTTTTAATACATGAGCTAGCTCCACATTCTTTGGACAATCTTCAAACAGCTAAGTTCAAAGCTGAAATTAAAAAACATGTAAAAACATGTTTAGTAACTCTCAGGCTGTTTGCTTAAGCCTCTTGGGTACTTCTCTATTCCAGAACTGTCTGTGGTTCTGCCTTCTGGTATGCTTAAAAAAATCATTTACCTGAAGAAGTAGGTGTCTAAAACCACATGAGTCACGGACACTTAGGAGAAGTAGCTCCCAAATCCTGGGTGGAATTGATACAGTTCAAGTGACTGAGCAGATTAAAGCTACTTAGCATTTTACATGAAGCAGTAGATGTGATAGCTTCAAAATGGTAGGAAAGTAATAAAGACTGATAGTTTTATTTATATATCTTAGCCTGAGCATTTACCTTCAACTCAGGCAAGCTAGATGTTAGATACCTGCAGTCTTGATTCAGTGTTCATTTCCAGAAGAGTGAAATTTTGAACAATACCTTGCCTCACATACCTTCTCAACAGCTTTAAGAAGCTTCACTCAGTATGAAAAGTCTTTGGTATAGCCTCTTGTGTGTATTATTCTGTAATTAACTTAGCTACTTTATTTACTGTGTTTTATTGGAGACAGATAAGTAAACACTGGAACTCTCAAAATCATCATCAAGGTAAAAAAACAAGGAAAAAAAAAAAAATCAGTTTTAACATCAGCATCCAAAATGAATCTTTCACATCCAGAATCTGGTTTCTGAAGTGGATGCCACTCTTACTAGTGTTGTTATCTGTATCACTTTGAACATGAAAGAGGAAACAGTCCATAAACAGATGTAGGCAAAGTTTGGTCCTGCCCTTAGTCAACTGGCTGCAGCTTTACACCAGATAAGAATGGGGTAATGATGTAATGCTGGATGAGCTAAAAGTCATAGTAGATTGAAGTATAACAAGGTAACTGAAGTAAGCTCAGTCACTTTGGAAGATCTTGGTAAAAGGGATGCCACAGAAAGCTTAGCAAGAGAGAGCAAATGGTCAGACACTTCTGCTTTATTACATGTCCCTCCACCACATGGAAACTAAATAGGCAGCAATTGCAATAATATTGTATAGCAGTAACAGACATCAGGATGTGGTAGCTGGTTGAGGATCACCTGTAAACTCTCTGCTGCACTTGTGAGTTTTCAAAAGTGAACCAGATCTACAAATAGAGGGCAGTGAGATGGCACATTTTCTCCAGCTAATAGTTTCGTAATATGATTTGCAGGCACACAGTGTCTCTGAAGGGAAGATCTTTATCAATCTCTTACTAGTGTTCACTCCTCACTATTTGTAAATTTGAAGTAGTAATTGCAATTTACATCCCATTGAACTCAGGGTAAAAAGAGACTAGTTTATCCTTGCTATGTCTGTCAGTAAGATGTGGCCAAGAGCTCCTGGAAGTATTACATCAGTTGCCATTCTCTGGAAGATTGAGTCCTCTGCATTCAGTACTCTCCAGCAAGTAATTTGCATTTAGATTGGCTCAGAAGGTAACTGGGGAAAGAAAGAGATCAGGAAGTCTTTTCATGATATAGTGTCACCTAGAATTTTCTAGGAGCATTGAGATCTGCTATGTCCACCCTAGCAGAGCAAGTGTGAGAAAATAAGGTGACTCCAGTATCAACTCTTGATAGTGCACTCTTGTTACAAGCAGGGTAAGCTCCATAAACACTACTTCCCTGTGTCGACAGAAGACAGTTTAAAAGCCCATCCAAAGGGCAAGTTGTACAAGACTCTTGGCAATCATGAAGTAGTGAAAGCACTTTGGCAAGTAAAAGTCTGGATTCGGTTCCAAAAGATAAATCTGGACTTGGCCAAGTTAAACACTGTGATAAAATGTTGGATGACACACGAACTGCCAGTTTAGCAAAAGCAATTTCCTCTGAAAACTAACTTTAACTACAGAAAAGTTTATTTAGAAAGTAATGCACTTCAAGATTGAGAAAATACTTAAATGCCATTTTGAAGTAAACCTTTAATTACTTTTTATTGATCTAAAATGTATTTCTGGAGGTTGATTAGACCAATAACTCCACCAATAATTCGTTTACCTTAATACTTTTCGAACTCTGTTACCTAAAGCTCTGCTTTCATGCATGTTTCTGGCCACAACAACCCCATGCAGAGCTACAGGCTGGGGTCAGAGTGGCTGGAGAGATCCCAAACAGAGAGGGACCTGGGGGTGCTGGTCGACAGCTGCCTGAACATGAGCCAGCAGTGTGCCCAGGCCTTGAGCACAAGCCCTATGAGGAGAGGCTGAGGGAGCTGGGATTGTTTAGCCTGGAGAAGAGGAGGCTCAGGGGTGACCTTATTGCTCTCTACAACTACCTGAAAGGTGGTTGTAGCCAGGTGGGGGTTGTCCTCTTCTCTCTAGCAACCAGCACCAGAGTAAGGGGACACAGTCTCAAGCTGCACCAGGGGAAGTTTAGGCTCGAGGTGAGGAGAAAGTTCTTCACCGAGAGAGTCATTTGCCATTGGAATGTGCTGCCCAGGAAGGTGGTGGAGTCACCATCCTTGGAGGTGTACAAGAGGGGATTGGACATGGCACTTGGTGCCATGGTCTGTCTTGGGGTCTGTGGTGACAGGTTGGACTTGATGATCTTCGAGGTCTCTTCCAACCTTAGTGATACTTTGATACTGTTTGGAAGTACCTAGGTCTTGACAGGGCTAAGTAGTTTTGAGTTTGTAAGTTCTGCTTGAATCCAGGAAAAAGGCGTTTTTCATGGCATGTAAGACAGAAAATTCTGTGCTTTGTTATTAAAGCCTAGGAGGATGTGTTCTAGTAACTTTCTTCTCTTAAAACTAGCCAAGCAATTGATGTGAAAGCCATGGAGTAGCAGTCCTAGGGTGAAATACACAGGCTAGGACTCTGGGTGTCTAGAGCTGGGTTTAGAACAAAATGTATGCAACTTTTCTTCTTACAGAAAGGAAAACAGAGATTAATGGGCCGGATGCACATTACTTCCATAAATTTGGCTACACTTAGAAGTTTACTAAAATACCTACCATAGAATAGCAGTGTCCTCTTGAGGATTTACAGCAAAATTATCATACTAGAATAAATTAGGGATGACTATTTCAGTAAATCTCAAAAGGCATTAAAGATATATAGGGCAGCACTAAACTCCCCAAGAATATTTTAGTTAAACATACTATTTCTTTATATAGGAGCTCTGGTTTTACTATTTTTTTCCATTTATTGTATAACTGATAACGCCTCTAATGTGGGTTTTTCCCTTCTTCCTATGAAATATCATAGAATCAACCAGGTTGGAAAAGACCTCAGAGACCATCAAGTCCAACCTATTATCTAATACCTAACACCTCCTGACAACTAAACTATGGCTCCAAGTGCCATATCCAGTCCTTTCTTGAACACCTTCAGGGACAGCAACTCCACCCCCTCCCTAGGCAGCACATTTGTAGTGGGTTGAGGCAGCCCCCTCCCCACCACAGGCAAAACAACGACTCTGACAAACGGATTGCAAAAGTGATGGGAAAGTTTAAATAGGAAAAGTTGAAGGTGCACAAAAGAACCAGAAACAGTGACAGAAGAAACCCCAAAACAGACCCGGATACACCCCATCCCGACCTGAGGGTGGGCCCAAGACCCCAGGGCTCGTTCTTCCCCCCACACTGCTAGGCTAGTCTCAGCTGGCCAGGCCTGAGACTGCCCATCCCCCAGTTACCGGGTGCTGGCGAGGGAAGAAAGAGAAAGAGGTGGACCCCACGCTAGATCTTATAGCGGTGCAGGGGGTGTGGTAGGAGATACCTGGTTTCCTGTGTCCACCCACTGGGCTGGACTTCTGGACACAGGAAGTGCACCACGCAGCAGAGGGCACCCAGCCCAAACCATCACAACATTCCAATGGCCAACAACTCTTTCTGTGAAGAACCTTCTCCTCACCTCAAGCCTAAACTTCCCCTGACACAGTTTGAGACTGTGTCCTCTTGTTCTGGTGTTGGTTGCCTAGGAGAAGAGACCATCCCCCATCTGGCCACAACCTCCTTTCAGGTAGTTGTAGTAAGCAATTATGTCTCCCACAAAGCTCCACTGAATAAGTACCAACTAAAGAATATTTCTAAAACATGTCAGCTCATACATGAGGGTATAAAAGCAGCTTAAAAAATTTCAGCTAGGTTTTTTAGAAAGAAATCTTTCAAGGACAGGGTCTTTGAAGAAGAAGAAGATTGGGTTTTGGGGTTTGTTTATGTGTTTTTGTTGTTGTTTGGGTTTTTTTTGGTGGAAAACTTGAAAATTGTTAACACTTTTTTATCTCAAAGCAAGTCAAAAATATAAGTGAATTCATTAAAAACCTGTGACCCCCTTAACATTATCTTATTGGACAGAATCTTTTCACTTTCAGAAATCATAACTTTCAGGAAATCAGAGTGAAGTGATTCATTAAAAGCTTTCCCAACAAAATCTGTAATTGCATCAGAAATGATTCCAGGGAAAAGCATGATCATAGAATTATAGAATTGTCAGGGTTGAAAAGGACCTTTCCACTATTGGGTATTTGATGCACCCAGAAGTGCTTCCATCTCCCTACAAGATGCCCCATGTGTATGTGTTGTGGTACTCCGCTGTTGGATTAGGTGACTTTAACCTGCCAGGAATTTAGCATAGCAGAGAGGAGGCAGTCCAGAAGGTTCCTAGAGTGTATGGAGGGCAGCTTCTTGACACAGCTGTTATGTGAGCCTAGCAGGGGTGAGGCCATGCTTGACCTGCTGCTCTCAAATAGAGAAGGGTTGGTGGGATATGTGATGGTAAGAAACCATCTAGGGTGCAGCGATCATGAAATAGTGGAGTTTTCAATATGCAGGGAAACCAGGGGGAGCAACAACAAAACCTGCTCCACCACCATCCTGCTTCATCTCCCCAAAGCAGCTCCTGCTCCCTCCACACCATCCTCCCCCTGCCTAAACAGCTCCTGCTCCCTCTACACCATTTTTCCACCCATCTTAGGGGGCAAGACCCTCAAGCAGCCAAGATACCACACATAGGAGCTCAGCCCCAGCAACAGAGCCCAGCCAGCACCCGCGGATGATATTGGAGTAGTCATCAACCTTGTTCCTAACAACCGGGGAGCCACCAGGCCCCCGGCCTTTGTCATCACCACCACCCAGTGTGCACCATAGGGACTCACCAGTGATAAGAGGAGGATCCCTCAGCCCAGATGGGCTCAGCTTGGGGCTTCTGTCTTTCCTGGGGGGATTAAAAAGGAGAGGAGGTGGGGAGGGCAAAGTGGCCACACCTGGGGTGGGAGGAGACCCCACCAGAGCCCAGGTACACTGGGATTTGAGGGGGAAAAGGGGGAAAATGGGGCAGATGGGGTGGAAAAGGGGCAGATATGGTGGGAAAGGGGAGGTGGTGGTGAAAGAAGGGGATTTTAAAATAACTTTATTTTCCATAAATCTGTCATAGTGCACAACTGCAGTTCATGATTTGCTTTGCCTCCATGCAAAAAGAACAAACCTGCCAATACTTCACAAAATAAAGTACAGTGGTGATTACAATGAAATCTTTCCATAATTATCACTTTGCTTGGTGGGAAAATGTGTGCTTTTCAGATCAAGATAACAAATGTTAACAAAAAAAAAGTTCTGCAGGAGTGATTTTTCCCCAGATACCAGCAGACAACACCAGGATGATTGAGGGACTGGAGCACTGTCCTATGAAGAGAGGCTGAGAGCCCTGGGGACTTCTTAGCCTGGAGAGGAGAAGACTGAGAGACGATTTAATACATGTTTATAAATATCCGAGGGCTGGGTGTTAAAAGGGAGGGGACAGGCTCTGCTCAGTTGCACTCAGTGATAGGATAAGGGGCACTGGATATAAACTACAGCACAGGTGGTTCCACCTCAACATGAGGAGGAACTTCTTCACTGTAAGGGTCACAGAGCACTGGAACAGGCTGCCCAGAGAGGTTGTGGAGTCTACTTCTCTGGAGACTTCCAAGACCCATCTGGATGTGTTCCTGTGTAAGCTGTGCTGGATTCTACGGTCCTTCTCTGGCAGGGGGTTGGACTTCAGGATCTTCGAAGGTCCCTTCCAAACCCTAACATCCTGTGATCCTCTGATCCTGTGACAGAAGTTCTGCCTTTTGGCATCGTCCTCTTTGTTCTCTGCCTCTTGTCTTGCTCCAGAGCACTGCTGGTGACTTTTACACATCAGTCAGAGTTTGTCTGATGCTAGTTACTGGGTATATTTTCCTAGTGGATCCCTGAGCCATATGTTTTCATGTGTTTACAAAGTTTTCCTTCTTACCACTGACACTGAGAGTTACTGAGAGTTACATTATAATTTCTAAGTTATTGAAGTGTTTACTGCCAAAAGTAGGAAAGTGCTTCTTGTTTTACTATAAAACCAAGTCAAATACTAAGTGAAGTCTGTTTTTCATGGCTCCATCTATGAATTTACAATAGATCTTCACGTGAATATGGGAAATGTGCACTTTCTTTGAACTCTGTCCTGTTCTCACCAGTGTTTCTTTTTTTTTTTTTTATTCATAAAGTTTTCATTACATTATGGGAACAACAGGGTAGCCCTCCTGTAGTTAGTGGAATATCTGTTTCCTTGTACTATGATCTACAGGGTAACTTGCTTTGTTTGAGATAAAATCCTGTTGGTTTTGCATGTCTTTTAAAAAAATACGCTTCTTGTTGTAACTGCATTTTCATAGTAGCAGTTTCATAGAGTGTATAACCAGAAATGTATCAATACTAATACAATAATACAATACAATAAACCAGGTTGGAAGAGACCTTCAAGATCATCGTGTCCAACCTATCAACCAATCCAACCCACCCAAACAACTAGATCATGGCACCAAGCACCCCATCAAGTCTTCTCCTGAACACCTCCAATGATGGTGACTCCACCACCTCCCTGGGCAGCCCATTCCAATGGGCAATCACTCTCTCTGTATAGAACTTCTTCCTAACATCCAGTCTAAACCTCCCCTGGCACAGCTTGAGACTGTGTCCTCTTGTTCTGGTGCTGGCTGCCTGGGAGAAGAGACCAACCTCTGCCTGTCTACAACCTCCCTTCAGGGAGGTTGACTCTATTAACAATATATTTAAAATAAACAACTCACACATCTAAAGGTTATTAGGCTATTATAGCTAACCTGGGTAATTCTTCATGTAGCTGATACAGCCTCAGAATAGAAAATAATGTGAAATCACTGGCATTAAATCTGCTACAATGTAAAACAATCCCAATTTAATTTTTCATATCAGTGGTATAAAATGCAGTGGTTTTACAGAATAGAATAAACCAGGTTGGAAGAGACCTTCAAGATCGAGTCCAACCCATCATCCAGCACCACCTAATCAACTAAACCATGGCACCAAGCACCCCATCCAGTCTCCATCTGAACACCTGCAGTGATGGTGACTCCACCACCTCCCCAGGCAGCCAATTCTAATGGGCAATCACTCTCTTAATGAAGAATTTCTTCCTAACATCCAGCCTAAACTTTCCCTGGCACAGCTTGAGACTGTGTCCTCTTGTTCTGGTGCTGGTTGCCTGGGAGAAGAGACCATCCCCCACCTGTCTACATGTTATGAATATGCCCTCAGAAATGAGCGGCAGATATATCAATGAAAATATACATTTTTTTTATAAATATATATATATATATCTATATCTATATATCTATATCTCCAAACTCTGCAACGGGGTATGTACAGTCCCCTTCACAGGTATCGATATTCCATTAGTGGAACTATCTTTACAGAATGTTTATGTATGGGCACTTAAACACAATGATTCACAGAACTTAGAATCGAAACTGATTTGGAAAGCGGCGGAGGAGGGGTTGGTCCATGACGGGCGATCCTCCACCCGGAGCGGTTTGCACGCTACCCCAACTAAAACTCTATAAAGAAAGGCTTGGCTTGCTCACAAGCTGAGAACTTCATGAAGTCTTCCTTTAATAGTGTTTATAGTCTGCTGAACATGGCACGGATATGCCGTAATAAGGACACAGGAAATGGCGCCGACCGCGTGGCTGCGCCGCGTGGCTGCTGCTGCTCCCAGGATACAGAGGTTCCCTGCTTGGGGGCGCACTGTGGCAGTTCAGCAGCGCTGGTTCACACGGGTTACCAGGGTTTCTCCTGCGGCGATGGATCATGCAGCGGTTGATCCCACGGGGTACTGTCCATGGCACTGCACGCAGCTAGGTGGCAGTGGCAAAGTACCATGAGGCCTCTTGGAGCACTGGGTTGAGTCCCGGGCAAGGTGGACCACGGCAGCACTGGTACGTGCACACATACAGGCTCAAACAAAAATGGGGGGGGGGCTCAGGCTCATTACCAAACAACCCCAATTTACCATCTGCCCCGATGAATACTGGTCCAATGAGCACCTGTTGCTAACACAAAGATTAACTAATGAACTGGCATCTACCAAATATGGCATAACCATATGCTATAAACAGGGAAACAAACATATAGCCTGGCCCTTGTGTACCACAGGGGTGAGACCATGCCCAGGTAGGCTGTTTACCTGGACTCAGTGGCGCCAGGATCCCCCCTGCCGCCTTCAGAAATGAGGGGAAACAAAGCAGGGTTAACACAGCAGAAAAGTATGTCCTAGAAATGTTTGGGGCACAATCCTGGCCATAAGCATCATTCACTACACTACAGCCTCCCTTCAGGTAGTTTTAGAGAGCAAGAAGGTCTCCCCTGAGCCTCCTCTTCTCCAGCCTAAAGAACCCCAGCTCCCTCAGCCTCTCCTCACAGGGCTTGTGCTCAAGGCCTCTCCCCAGCCTTGTTGCCCTTCTCTGGACACGTTCAAGTGTCTCAATGTCCTTCTTAAACTGAGGGGCCCAGAACTGGACACAGGACTCAAGGTGTGGCCTAACCAGTGCAGTGTACAGGGGCAGAATGACCTCCCTGCTCCTGCTGGCCACATTGTTCCTGATCCAGCCATTGGCCTTGCTGGCCACCTGGGCACACTGCAGGCTCATATTCAGCCTACCATCAACCAGTACCCCAGGTCCATCTCTGCCTGGCCACTCTCTAGCCACTCTGACCCCAGTCTGTAGCACTGCATGGGATTGTTGTGGCCAATGTGTAGAACCCGGCACTTGGATGTGTTAATTCTTATGCCCTTGGACTCTGCCTGTCCGTCCAGCCTGTTACTCAATGACAAAGCCTATTTGTGAGAAGAGAAAGATACCTGTTAAATGTCCTCAATTTCTTGTACACATGACCTACAAAACTGTCTGATGTTTCTCAGAGCCATGGGAAATGAAGTTGCAACTGAGGTTGTTGCTAGTGTATTTTGCTATTCAGTATAGAGTCTCTTGCATGTGGTCCTTGCCTAGCATTGTAATTATGCAAATAATGCTGGTTGAAGACAGCTGCCTTAGAGAGCAGATGCTCCTAATCTGGAATTTAAAATTAAATTAGACATTGATAATGGTTATGTATTTTGTTGCTCTCTCCTCCTAGTGTTGGACAATGACTATTGTGTAATTTGGCTATTTTAATGAACCTCCTTTCCTCTTCTACACATTTTCAATACATTATGTTTTCTTACAAAAATACAGAAATGTAAGGCTAGAGATGATCAAAGGGAGCACACAATATGAATTTTCTCCCCAAGGCTCAATCAAGTGTACCTAAACCATCCCTGTGAAAAAAAAATCAACTGCCTATTATGTCCTCAGTAAGGACATATCTTAGTTTCTTGAGATATTCTGGTGTTTCACCACTGGATTGAAAACCTTCTCCAACATTAATCATTGATATCCATAGTTTTTTGTTTTATGCTCCCTTGGACATGAAGGACAACTGATTCTGGTCTTTTTACTATGTCTTAGCTATCATCAATATGTCCTTGGTCTCTTTTGTTCATCCTGGCTTTCAGGTTTTGCATCATTCATTCTTGACTGTTCCAAGTTATAGAATAGCTCTCAATGTATCCATAATGGTCTCTGCTGCTCCTGTCAGTCTTTTACTGAGTTTTGTGTACAAAGTAATCTTACAGTAATCCTACCTGTACTCCTTTCTTCTTGATTTTTTCCCCCTCAGAATTACTTCCCATCTGCTTGTTTGCTGAAATCTGCTTTTCTGTAGACTCTTGTCTTGTTAAACTACATTTGCTAACTTTGTTTCATTAGCATAATAGCATTTCTTCTTTAATGGTCATCCCATAAAGATAATTCTTTATTCTTTCCCAGGAGTCAGAACTGTTTCTAAAAGAAATGCTTTATGAAGGAAATGACTACTTTAGAAAGTAAATTTTGTCCTTTAGATGTTCAAAAGCCTTGAGAGATTTATCACCCAATTTACAAAAGTAGTCCATGTTTTTAATACCCCATTAAGCAAAAAAATGCTTCTATTCAATTTGTGGCTAAATCTAATGTACAAGATTCTGCAGGTGTATTGAGAACTGGTTTGTAGCTCCAATTCAGAAATTACTTGGGGGAGTAGGCAGCCAGGAAAAACAAAAGTTATTTATTCAATAGATATAAGTGTAGTATTCTATATTTATGTGCAAATACAGGATAAGGAGCAACCATTAAATAGAAGTTTTATATAAATTTTGAGGTTATAGCAAATTCACAATCTGAACTTGAATTAACAATGTTATATCATTGTGAAAAGGCATGTTTTGTAGCAGCTCCATTATAACAGCAAGCTCAGGGCTGGACTGCTTTGTCCTCAGGTATAGTGTTTCAAGAAAGATGTGGACTAGGTGTGGAAAGATAAGCAGGGAGCAACAGCAGTGATCATAGTATCACAGAATCAGTCAGGGTTGGAAGGGACCACAAGGATCATCTAGTTCCAACCCCCTGCCGTGGGCAGGGACACCCCACACTAGATCAGGCTGGCCAGAGCCTCATCCAGCCTGGGCTTAAACACCTCCAGGGACAGGGCCTCAACCACCTCCCTGGATAACCCATTCCAGGGCTTCCCACTCTCATGGTGAAGAACTTCCTCCTCACATCCAGCCTGAATCTCCCCACCTCCAGCTTCATTCCATTCCCCCCAGTCCTATCACTACCTGATAGCCTGAGAAGTCCCTCCCCAGCCCTCCTGTAGGCCCCCTTCAGATACTGAAAGGTCACAATTAGGTCACCTCAGAGCCTTCTCTTCTCCAGACTGAACAGCCCCAATTCCCTCAGTCTGTCCTCATAGGAGAGGTGCTCCAGCCCTCTGATCATCCTTGTGGCCCTTCTCTGGACACCTTCCAGCACCTCCATGTCCCTCTTGTAATAGGGGCTCCAGAACTGGATGCAGTACTCCAAGTGGGGTCTCACCAGGGCTGAGGGGGAGAATCACCTCCCTTGACCTGCTGGCCACACTCCTCTTGATGCAGCCCAGGATCTGATTGGCTTTCCAGGCTGCAAGTGCACATTGAGAGCTCATGATGAGCTTCTTGTCCACCAGCACCCCCAAGTCTTTCTCCTCAGGGCTGCTTTCCAGCCAGTCACTGCCCAGCCGGTATTTGTGCCTGGGATTGCAGAGATCAGAGGTCAGATCCTAGGAAACAAGATGATATGTTGAGAGAAGGTAGTATGTGTTGTATATAGAGAAAATAGTGAGAGGTGAAGTAAAAGGGGGAACTGTTTTGGGAGAAATCCTGCTGAGCCTCATGAGAAGACTGATAGGGTGTCATGCAGCCAGGGAGTTTCACAGTGGCAAATTATGTCTCTTTTCTTTTACTGTTTTAAGCAATACTATTATCTATGTATTTAAAAGACCGTGAAATGATAAAGCGACAATCACGTATGAAACTGAACTTTTCCCTACTGTGCATGCATCTAGCAATAAATTTTTTAAACAGTTTTAATAATTTGGGGGTTTATTCTGTACACTTATATGCTTGTAGTGTAATTACCAATGTGCCTTTGCCTTGCTCAACAGAAATATTTTTAATGGGTCTTTTATCCAAGGCTCATGTCTGGAAATCTCTCAGAAGCTAAGGTGTAGTGAGTTCAGATATCTTTTACAAGGATCTTGCAGCTTTAGAGGATCTATTTTGAAAGCCAGACTGCTGTGCTTTGATAATTCCTGTCATGCCAGCTATTAGAAAAAAACAGAGTGACTGTAG
Organism: Picus viridis; assembly: GCA_033816785.1. NCBI lineage: Eukaryota > Metazoa > Chordata > Aves > Piciformes > Picidae > Picus > Picus viridis. Next base: position 11,109,364 of record CM066566.1, read on the forward strand.
TAGATAGTCAGCCTACACAGATACAGCTTTGCCTTATCAGTACTGTGAGAAAGTAAGGTACCATTCTAAAAGAGAGCTGAGGGAAGTGACTTAAATTACTTGTTCAAGGTCTTGCTGGAAGCCTTTGACAGAAGATGAAGCTAGCTCATGCCTTTTGAGTTCAGGTTTAGAGCTACAGCTTCATGATCATTATTTTCTCATGTTCTGATAGGCAGTTCAGTAAAGTTAGTGAACATGAATCTGTGTTAAAAGGTTAGTATTAGGGATTGTACAATTCTCATTCATCTGCTTAAACAAACTTATGTAATTCCCTTTCAATGGAGAACAGGTTCTATTTTATGAAAAATATGATTGCATAAAGCAAATGAACCAAAATCATACAGAATTGTGATAATAGAAACATGGAAAACCAGTTTGAGGTCTGAGGGAAACAGTAATGGCCATGATGAAACATCCTCCAGGGAGAACCAGAATCTTCCAACCACATAATTTAGGTCTTCTTGAAAGAAAGGGTAGCCTTGTGGCTTCAGATTGCTGAGGCAGAGAGATGGAACATATTGCAGACAGAACCAGAGGTAGAAATATGCCAAAGGAGCAGTAATTCTCAGCCAAAAGTCAAGAGGAAACATGGCAGTCTTCAGTGCTTCTGCCTACAGACTGTCTTCCTCACTTAATCCAAAGAGAGGGCCTGTCTGTGAGTTCTAACAGCGAAGAGGTGCCCTGGACTTGGTCTCTGGTGTTACGTGATGTGTAAGAGAAAGTTCAGAACTTTTCCTATAGGCACATTATCTACCTATTTAACAAGGAAGTCATTAGAGGTAAGTTATTTCATGTTGGAAATTTTCCCTCCCACCCACAAACAGCTGTTTTATTTATATTCAAACATCTCTGCTTGAGGTGTGATTGTAAGCCTTAAGTGTGGAGGAGCAGAATGTTGAGTCAGCAGCATCTTCACACATCTGCAGGTCTTTTGATCGGTATCTATTACTTGTGTCTTTTTATTCCACTCCATTCCTATATCACTGTGTGGCAGTTTTAGGCTATGCCGTCAAAATTTAGCTGCAGATTTTGGGCAGAAAAGTAGAAAAATATAAATAATTCACTATTGAGTGTAAAAGGAAAGCAAAAGATTATTCTAAACAAATCCATTGGGGAAAGTCTGGGGCATAGAAGCAGTTGTACCATAACATCTTCCATATTTCGCTTCCATTCCTATTACTTTTCTTTTCTCCTGTGGTCTCAGCTGTTTTTCTGCTTCACTCAGGAAATAATAACTGCTTCTGGCTGGCCTTGAGAAAAGGTAAGAACACTAATGCTGCTCTCTCTATTCTTTTTTTCCCTCTCTTTGGTACAAAGGGAAATGGGGAGAGATTTGGAGGGTGAGGCAGCGGAGCAGCTTCCATGGTCTCTGGGAGAACCAGAGGGACGCCAGGGGGGTTTCTGAGTTATTTGCTAATTGTAAATATCTGTATAATATTGTAACTCCTGTATATTTCATACATATTCATTGCATTCCATTGTAGAGTGTAGATTTTGCTTGTAAATGCAGCTAAATTTGCTTCCAGCTGAGTTAGTCATGCTAAGTTAATGTGATGGGAACCTTCAACCCACCAGACACTGTCTCTCTCTACTATTAATTTAATTTCACAACTTGATCTTTAGTTTTAGTAGAATTTTTTTTCGCATGTAAATTTGTGCTCTAACAGTAGTTTAAATCACATCTAGAATATTTGAATGAGTTTATCTGCTTTTACTTTGGAGATCTTCAACTCTCCTAAGGCAAACTGAACAACGTAGACTTCTGTTTCCATATCTGTTTATGTCAGTTGGCTGTAATCTCTTTATTCTCACTTTTCCAATTTAACATTAGCTATCAACTGCTTCAGCCAAGGATTGTCTCCTTCTTCTGAATGTGTGTGGGATGCTTATTCCAAGAGAATGATTGTAAGTGCTACAACAATACAAGCATACAACAACCCTGGATCTAACTTGTCTGCTTTATCATATATTTACAAAACAACTCATTCTCCAGTTTAATCATCAGTTGTCCAGTTCTGGGCTCCTCAGTTTAGGAAGGATGTTGAGATGCTGGACCATGTCCAGAGAAGGGCAACAAAGTTGGTGAGGGGTTTGGAACACAAGCCCTATGAGGAGAGGCTGAGGGAGCTGGGAATGCTTAGCCTGGAGAAGAGGAGGCTCAGGGGTGACCTTATTGCTCTCTACAACTACCTGAAGGGAGGTTGTAGCCAGGCAGAGGTTGGTCTCTTCTCCCAGGCAGCCAGTACCAGAACAAGAGGACACAGTCTCAGGCTGCGCCAGGGCAGGTTTAGGCTGGATGTTAGGAAGAAGTTCTATACAGAGAGAGTGATTGCCCATTGGAATGGGCTGCCTGTGGGGTTGGTGGAGTCACCATCATTGGAGGTGTTCAGGAGGAGACGTGATGGGGTGCTTGGTGTCATGGTTTAGTTGTTTAGGTGGGTTGGATTGGTTGATAATTTGTATGTGATGATCTTGAAGGTCTCTTCCAACCTGGTCTATTCTATTCTATTCTATTCTATTCTATTCTATTCTATTCTATTCTATTCTATTCTATTCTATCCTATTCTATCCCAGGAAGGATAAATTTTGTGCTGATTCAAACTGCAACTACCATGTGAAATTCAGATATGCCTACTTGTCATCTGGTTAGTATTTTTTATAAAAAATCTGAAGCATCCGTGGACACAAATGACCCCATAGCAGTTTTCTAAAGCTCTCATACTGAAGAAAAAAATGCATCCTTTCCTGGGGTAAAGTATGCAACTGAATGATTAAAGCATTCACCATATATGAAGTTTACAGACTATTTTTTCAGGATGCTTTATGCGTCACATTAAATACAAGAAAAAAATTTGCCCTGAAAGCAATGTGCATAACATGATGGAGTGTGGGTCAAAATCAGATATCTCTTTGTGTAGGAGCTCTGTCTGTGTGTGCAGTGGGATTGTTGTAACAGAGCTTCAGGAAGATGGGAGAATTGCATTAGGGAGAGAGGGGGTTAAAAGTTTAAAGCTCTTTTAATTTGAGGAAGGCTTAAAAATGTGCACACCCTTACCTTTCAGAAAACAATGTCAGTTTGAACTGACAATGCCTAAGAAATACAAACCAATAACAATAGCAAAATTTAGTATTTTCTTGGTTTCTTTTATGAAAAGACTGGCTGTACTATGTTAACACAGCACTTGGTCTGTATCTGTTGCACACGTCTGCAGTGCAATACACAAGTATAGTTAATGTGGCATCTAAGTCTGCCCCATGAAAGGGGGCAGTTGGTGCTCTTCCCTGCTCTTTCCTTTGCCCTTACCTTTGTCTGACCCTAGGGGATCAGGGAAGGCAATTAGCATGGAAGTAACCCTACAAAAATGCTACTGGTGCCAGGAAATGTAGGGCAATGAAATGAAGTTGAACTACTCCAATGCATTAGCCTAGCTGAACCATCAGTCTGTGTTGTTAAGAAGTACATGACTGATTATTTCCATAAGGGTTAGCACAGGAGTAGCTATAAGCTGGTTTTGCCATCCCAGGTGATAGTCATACAATCATAGATCATAAAATCAATAAGGTTGGAGGAGACCTCAGAGATCATCAGGTCCAACCTATCACCCAACACCTTGTGACTAACTAAACCATGGCTTCAAGTGCCACATCCAGTCCTATTTTGAACTCCTCCAGGGACGGTGACTCCACCACCTCCCTGGGCAGCACATTCCAATGGGCAATTATTCTTTCTGTGAAGAACTTTCTCCTCACCTCGAGCCTGCTCTTCCTGTGGCACATCTTGAGACTGTATCCTCTTCTGTTGCTGGTTGCCTGGGAGAAGAGACCAACTCCCACTTGGCTACAACCTCCCTTCAGGTAGTTGTAGAGAGCAAGAATGTCTCCATTGAGCCTCCTCTTCTCCAGGCTAAGCTTCTCCAACCCCAGCTCCCTCAGCCTTTCCTCACAAGGCTTGTGCTCCAGACCTCTCACCAGCGCCATTGCCCTTCTCTAGACACGTTCAAGAGTCTCAATGTCCTTCTTAAATTGAAGGGCCCAGGACTGGACACAGTACTCAAGGTGTGGCCTAACCAGTGCTGAGTACAAAGGCAGAATGACTTCCCTGCTCCTGCTGGCCACACTATGGATATGTGCAGAAACCAAGTGTGTGCAGAAAGCAAGCCAGAACACCACAGAAAAATTTCCTGAAAGAAGTTTAAGCACAGCTCTAGGCAGGAGTCTTGAAGATGCAGGACTTGTACATCAAAATACTGGGTTGGATGTCTCCTAGTTTAGGACCATAGGGAACTCCATTAAGGAGCATCTAAGCTTTTAGTCTAAGTTTCCTAAAATAGTATATATATAGGTACCCTTTTTTATTATCCTGCTACTTGCAGTTTCTGGATATTAACTTAGGGTAGTGAGCTCTCATGCACTGTGGTGACAACATGCCCTAGTTTTTTTCAGGCAGATTCACAAAAGTTTACTTAAAATGTCTTTCTGGTTTTCGTGTTTGTGATTCGTTTAATGTGTAATAAACCCGTGTGATTCGGGTGAGATGTTATACTGCTTTTGGGGGTTTTGCTTTGTTTTGGTTTTTCAAAAAGCATGAAACAGGGGACAAATATATACTGCACTGAAAAATGATAGATTGCATGGAAAATAAAGTCCAACAGGCTTTTGTTATGAAAAACCAACAAAAAAATGCTTTTGTAAAAACTGTAGGATACTCGTGGAAGAATCACATGTTTTTTATAACTCTGGGGGACTTTGCTTCCTCTGCTGTAACAATCAGGCATAGCTATAAAGAATTGCTGTGTCTGAAACTAATTTTAGTGCCAATGATATTTTGACACTTATCTGAAATTCAGGGGGGAAAACAATTCTGTTAGATTAGATTCAGTGTTTCAGGTAATCCCTTTCTTACAACTGCTGGCATTTTCTCACTTCCTTAAATTAAATGAGATAGTTCTGAAAGTGAATCAGCTTGGCTAGCGTGTATCAAACCAGCCATCTCTAGTAGACTTCTGTAGCAGGTGAATACAGACAGCATTTCACACTAATTGGAAAGAAAATCATTATTTTCTGACTCAAGGAAATATAAAAGATGACCCTTGGGCAAGATAAAGTAGGAACATGACTGCTTCTATTGCTGCATTAAGGAATCTTATTTGTTTGAGCCTCATATATATATATATCAGCTGCAATGATGTGTTATTTCTTTTGGTATGAATGCAAAACCATAACATCTGAATCCACTTATAGTTAAATCCAGGTTTGCTTTTCTGTTTTTCTGGTGTTTTGTTGTTTATTAAAAACCAAAACCAAATCAGTTTCTCATTAATTGTTTTAAATTTTATATTAAAACTCCTGTCATTTCACATTAATTAATCTGAATTTATATTCTCTGACTTAGGGAAAATTTGTCAGCAAATAACAGTCCAACAGGATGGCATTCCAACAAGTCCAAGTGCCGGGTGCTGCACTTTGGCCACAACAACCCCATGCAGAGCTACAGGCTGGGGTCAGAGTGGCTGGAGAGCTGCCAAACAGAAAGGGACCTGGGGGTACTGGTTGACAGCCAGCTGAACACGAGCCAGGAGTGTGCCCAGGTGACCAAGAAGGCCAGTGGCATCCTGGCCTGCATCAAGAATAGTGTGGCCAGCAGGAGCAGGGAAGTCATTGTGCCCCTGTACTCAGTACTGCTTAGGCCACACCTTGAGTCCTGTGTCCAGTTCTGGGCCCTTCAATTTAAGAAAGACATTGAGACACTTGAACGTGTCCAGAGAAGGGCAATGAGGCTGGTGAGAGACCTTGAGCACAAGCCCTACGAGGAGAGGCTGAGAGGTCTGGAGTTGTTTAGCCTGGAGAAGAGGAGGCTCAGGGGAGACCTTATTGCTCTCTACAACTACCTGAAGGGAGGTTGCAGCCAGGAGGGAGTTGGTCTCTTCTCCCAGGTAACCAGCACCAGAACAAGAGGACACAGTCTCAGGCTGCATCAGGGGAAGTTTAGGCTCGAGGTGAGGAGAAATGGTCGTTAGCCATTGGAATGTGCTGCCCAGGGCTGTGGTGGAGTTGCTGTCCCTGGAGGTGTTCAAGAGGTGATTGGACGTGGCACTTGGTGCCGTGGTTTAGTCATCATGAGGTGTTGGGTGACAGGTTGGACTTGATGATCTTTGAGGTCTCTTCCAACCTTGTTGATTCTGTGATTCTATGATTGAGTGCAATTTTTTCCCCCTGTTTACTAAGTATTTCTGTCTAATCATTATCTGGTCTTTTTAACAAGAAATTACAGTGTTTTTATATATATATATATATATATATATATTTAATGGACATTTGTAAATGTTTTTGTAATATTTCCTACAACAAGAGCTGCATTCATATAGTGAATGCCATACCTTCTTGGGATTAACAAACCATGTGATTTTTCCATGGAGGTGTATGCCACCTACCAGAAATACAATACAATACAATACAATACAATACAATACAATACAATACACCAGGTTGAAAGAGACCTTCAAGATCATCACGTCCAACCCATCAACCAATCCAACCCACCTAAACAACTAAACCATGGCACCAAGCACCCCATCAAACCTCTTCCTGAACACCTCCAATGAAGGTGACTCCACCACCTCCACAGGCAGCTGATTCCAATGGGCAATCACTCTCTCTGTATAGAACTTCTTCCTAACATCCAGCCTAAACCTGCCCTGGCGCAGCCTGAGACTGTGTCCTCTTGTTCTGGCACTGGCTGCCTGGGAGAAGAGACCAACCTCTGCCTGGCTACAACCTCCCTTCAGGTAGTTGTAGAGAGCAATAAAGTCACCCCTCAGTCTCCTCTTCTCCAGGCATGTTTTTCCCCTTTTCTGAAAAATACCAGATAATTCAGGAAAAAGGGGCTACCACAATAAAGAATTTTTAGTGCACTGCTCTTGTGATCTTTACCATGGAAAACAAAAAAGTTAGAACCATAAAATTAAAGCACATCATTAACCCAAATCCTCTGTCTAAGAACATGTCTTTCAGATGCCTTCACTAACAGATTTTTGTAGCTTTAGAAAATAAGTGGTGTGGGATAGCAAATAAGTCCTGTGCAGATCTACATGTCATGGGTTTCCATTCTGAAGACTCTGCTGATTCAGCTACCAAACCTGTAATATGCTGCAGTGACTACGTATAAAATTGCTGCTGTGCTGGCATGATTTCACTTCTTTTGGTTTACATGCTTATCATGTGCTGTTTTCTTTGGTGTCCCACTGCTATGTTTAATATAAAGGAGTATTCCTACACGCAGAGGAACAGAGTCCAACTAGAGTTTTGTGTATTTGTACAGACCTGAAGTAGCACAGCCTGTTTGGTGACACTCAGTCCTTCAACATCTGTGTACTCACAGGGTTTGCATGGACTGTTTGCCTTACATTTTTGTTGCACTGAGGCTTGCTGCTTCTGACTGTCCTTTGCTGCTACCTCATGTTGGGCATTTTATATCTTTAATCACCACCTGTGCATTCTTATCTGTTTGCTATCGTATGAAGTAAACATTTTTGGATCTTATCACGTGGGAGGCTGCCAAGAAGCCTGACTTGGTTAAGAAATACGAGACTTTTTAGCTTGTTTTATTATGGCCTGTATTACTGTACTATCTTAAGACTTTCCAGTTTTTTTATTTCCCCACAACAAGCATGAGTAGAGATGCATCATTTGCCTTGTGCCTCTGCCTCCTTGGTGTGTTAGAAGGAAATGTTGATGGGTCAGAATAATGTGGTTTGAATTTCCTCTTGAAGTAGATAGAGACTGTATTCTCTGCTGAAAGTGTTAGAATTATGAGCCTCGTGGTAAAAAAACTTTTATTATTTATTCCTGAGAAATAGGATCTCATCAATTCATCTGAATGCACCCTCTGAGGGGACACAACCCTTACACAGAGTTATTTGGCACCACGAGTGATTTTGGCCCCACATCATGAAATTATGGGAATTATGACCCTGCTGATGCCTGTGTGGTGATTGAAAACCCAGGAGTTGAATAGTTGCCAGTCTCTAGCAGGGACACAAAGTGCCTGCTTGCTTTATTCTCCAAACTCGGTCCTTCTTCCTCTCTGTAGTAAGATGCTAGGGGAAAAACAATGAGAAAGTGGATCTTTTGTCAAATTCTTGTACCCAGTCCTAGCTCAGTCACTGCTATTGCCAACTGTGAATGCTTTTCGAAAACCTGTATAAGCCCTGATCATTACATAGACTGAATTGGACATGCATCTTAGAGTGGTTGCTACTGTTTGAAGAACAAAGTTCCTTGTGTCCATGAGAGGCTTTGCACTCTCTTTATATGTCCTTTTCATCCTTCTAGAAATTCTTTCACTCATTTTTTTTTCTTGGCAATTCATGGTTCCCACTTTCCCTCCTGAAATTGGCTGATGATTAAGAACCAGTGAAATGCAATGTAGCCTGTCTTCCCCATATCCAAAAATCTTACCTGTAGTCCAGTCACCTGCTTGTTTCCTTCTCAGATTAGAAGAATTTCTCTTCCCCCTCAACACAAACACAGGCAGACACACACATACACCCTCCCAGAAGAGCTTTATTCCATCCCACCCTGTTCAATATCTTTATTGATGATCTGGATGAGGGTATTGAGTCCATCATGACACCAAGATGGGGGCAGCTCTTGATCTGTTAGAGTGTAGGAGAGCTCTGCAGAGGGATCTTGACAGGCTGGACAGATGGGCAGAGTCCAAGGGCATGAGATTTAACACATCTAAGTGCTGGGTTCTGCACACTGGCCACAGCAACCCCATGCAGTAATACAGGCTGGGGTCAGAGCAACTGGAGAGTGGCCAGGCAGAGAGGGACCTGGGGGTACTGTTTGATAATAGGCTGAACATGAACCAGCAGTGTGCCCAGGCAGCCAAGAAGGCAAATGGCACCCTGGCCTCCATCAGAAATAGTGTGGCCAGCAGGAGTAGGGAAGTCATTGTGCCCCTGTACTCAGCACTGGTTAGGCCGCACCTTGAGGACTGTGTCCAGTTCTGGGCCCCTCAGTTTAAGAAAAATGCTGAGATGCTGGAACGTGTCCAGAGAAGGGCAACAAAGCTGGGGAGGGGTTTGGAGCACAAGCCCTATGAGAAGAAGCTGAGGGAGCTGGGGTTGCTTAGCCTGGAGAAGAGCAGACTTAGGGAGACCTTCTTGCTGTCTACAACTACCTGAAGGGAGGTTGTAGCCAGGTGGGGGTTGGTCTCTTCTCCCAGAGAACCTGTGACAGAACAAGAGGACACAGTCTCAAGCTGTGGCAGGGGAGGTTTAGGCTGGATGTTAGGAAGAAGTTCTTCACAGAAAGAATGATTTGCCATTGGAATGGGCTGCCCAGGGAGGTGGTGGAGTCACTGTCACTGGAGGTGTTTAAGAGGGGAATGGATGAGACACTTGGTGCCATGGTTTAGTTGATTAGTGTTGGGTGATAGGTTGGACTTGATGATCTCGAAGGTCTTTTCCAGCCTGGTTTAATTCTATTCTATTCTAAAGTCCTTTGCCTGCATTGAACTCCTGCCTTAATGGCAGTTACTCAGGTGCTTTCAAGCAATCTCATATTCTTCAGGTTTAATGAAACAGGCATCTGTTATTCTTTTACTAACTGTGGGGTAAAGGACAGCTGTAAATGCTTCATCATATTTTTCTAGCCACTGACGTAAGACACCAGTGCTCAGGTCCAGTTGGCAAGATCTGCCAGCAGATAAGAGGGCATAAAATCAGTACATATTGCCATTGTTTCCCTAATGTATCATTGCCTAAAACGTGTTTGGGCAGCCTTTTTTAGCACTTTATTTTTCTGTGATAGAAATGTCAGTGCCAGCAGAGAACTAATAAGCTTTAATGTCCCTGACCAGCCTCACTGGGACCTTTGCCCGTAAGTCACAGTGCATTGGCCAAGAAGGTCATCTTAAGCTCATGCCAGTTCTTGTCGGGGCTGTGTTGTATATTGTGATCTTCTAGGTGATTCAGACCTATGTTTGATGTTGATTGTCTCTGGTGCTGTGTTCTGGATGGACTTCAGACTTACCTTTCAGTCTTGGTTCCACTCTGGTGCTGTCTCTGCTCCTTCTGAATGGGATGTATAGATGGACCATGCAGTGTGTGGGACTATTATGTAAGCACCACAGTACTATGCCCTGGTTGGAAAGGACACTGCCTGTATTATGGTCACTCTTGGCTCCTGCTTATCTTCCCTCATGGGGCAGCCTGTTCTTGAGGCAACCTGCCAGTGAAAGGTGGCTGTAGTTCACACTCTGGCATTCCAGTCACCAGACCAGATGTAAAAGAAATATAGCCAGTGTGGGCAGGAGACTGGGACAGTCCCCTGTTACGTGCTTATTTGCCTGGGAATTTCCCCCAGCAGTGTGCCTTGCCAAAAGAAGCATTGTTTCATGACAGATTTACATGAGAACAGGTTTTTCAGGTTCTTGGTGGTAAACTGTATGGAAATATATAGATTGGAAAACTGCATTTTTGTGTACAAAACTCAGCAAAGTAACAAACTTTTCTTTTATTTACATAGCTACTTTCATCTCTTTAAATAATTGCCAGCTAGCTGTGCAGTCAAGGACTGTGGCCAGCATACAGCCATTATGGTTCCAGAGCCTTTTATGTCCTCAGAGTGGTGCTGCACATCTGATACTAAATGGTAGTTTAAATTACTAGTGTGATGAAAACTTGAAATATTTTTTGTTTCTTTTCCAAAAAGTATATAAAGAGTGTTGGGGGAATCCCAGCAGTTTTATTGAAGTTGGAAAGGTCTGCAACTTAATTCTGTTCTTCCCCAAAAGAATACTCTGCATATGGAAATTTGCATTGTACAGTTGCTTGAACTATGAATGATCCTGAATATGTGCTTCTGACAGGGCACCTTGCCGTGCAGAGGGACATAACAGCCACAAAGAAGTAGGTTAGCTTGTAATGCCTGCACCTTATATGGGTAAAGAAGGGATGTGATAAGTGCTTTCTTCCATGGTTAAACCTTCTCCCAGGGCCTAGTAGACAACATGCTTGTACACTGATACCACATATATCATATTACTGGTGAAGTTGTAGAATCATAAAATCAATAAGGTTGGAAGAGACCTCAAAGATCATCAAGTCCAACCTGACACCCAAGACCTCATGACTACTAAACCATGGCACCAAGTGCCACTTCCAGTCCCCTCTTGAACACCTCCAGGGTTGGTGACTCCACCACCTCCCTGGGCAGCCCATTCCAATGGCTAACAACTCTCTGTGAAGAACTTTCTCCTCACCTTGAGCCTAAACTTCCCCTGGCACAGCTTGAGACTGTGTCCTCTTGTTCTGCTGCTGGTTGCCTGGGAGAAGAGACCAACTCCCTCCTGGCCAGTTTTAATCTGATATATAAATAATCACATAATTTAAGGGACCTTGACAGGCTGGTCAGATGGGCATAGTCCAACGGTATGAGATTTAACACATCTGAGCAGCCAGGCAGAGAGGGATCTGGGGGTACTGGTTGATAGTAGGCTGAATGTGAGCCAGCAGTGTGCCCAGGTGGCCAAGAAGGCCAATGGCATCCTGGCCTCCGTCAGAAATAGTGTGGCCAGTAGCAGCAGGGAAGTCATTGTGCCCCTGTACTCAGCACTGGTTAGGCCGCACCTTGAGGACTGTGTCCAGTTCTGGGCCCCTCAGTTCAAGAAAGGTGTTGAGATGCTTGAATGTGTCCAGAGAAGGGCAACAAAGCTGGTGAGAGGTCTGGAGCACAAGCCCTATGAGGAGAGGCTGAGGGAGCTGGGGCTGTTTAGCCTGGAGAAGAGGAGGCTCAGAGGAGACCTTCTTGCTGTCTACAACTACCTGAAGGGAGGTTGTAGCCAGGTGGGGGTTGGTCTCTTCTCCCAGGCAACCAGCACCAGAACAAGAGGACACAGTCTCAAGCTGTGGCAGGGGAGGTTTAGGTTGGATGTTAGGATGAAATTCACAGAAAGGGTGATTTGTCATTGGAATGGGCTGCCCAGGGAGGTGGTGGAGTCACTGTCACTGGAGGTGTTTTAGAAGAGACTGGATGAGGCACTTAGTGCTATGGGTTAATTGATTAGATGGTGTTGGATGATAGGTTGGACTCGATGATCTCAAAGGTCTTTTCCAACCTGGTTAATTCTTTATTCTGTAAATGGTTAATGTAGTTGATATGAGCATTTCACTAGCTAAAATGAAATCTTTCAGCCATTGATTTCTGTGAAGACTTTCCCCCTGCTTTCTATATTAAATCTCTATATACCTATTCATATAACTGTCTACACATAATTTTTACAGTAGTTCATTGTATGCAAAATAAGTACAAGTTTGAAAACAGCTCTTAATAAAAATAAATGTCACATAGGAGATTTTACTCAAATATTATGGATCTGATATTTGTGTTGAAAACACTGACATTTATACTCAAATATTTATTAAGCTTCGCAAACATGTTCTCCACCGTGAGTGTTTGTGATAGAAATGCTTGTCTATTAATAATTTTGTATTCACATCATTCAGTCCTAAAATGCCCTCTACTGGTCACAGTCAGCAGGTAGCTAGCAAAGAAGAAAGTGGTTACAGTTGAGAAAAGTGATGTGATGTGAGTTACATCATCCAGCATTTCTTTTTTTTCCTCCTGGATTTTAAAGGAATTAATTATTGAAGTTATTTAAAGTGTGTGAGTGTGTAATATGGAACAGTCTTAAAAGGAACAAAACCAACTAGTACTTGTTAGACTTAAAGATATTTCTAAAGAAAAAAATAATAATTCCTGTGCTGGAATTAAAAGACTTTTGGCTGACATCATCTCCTTTTGCCCCACTCCAGGAAACAAATAATATTCTGTAACTGAACTAGTAGATGTGCTGGGAAAAAATGACAAGTTCATGACAAGTTCTAGCATAATTGTGGAGCAAGAGGTGCCCAATGTGTAACATAAAATTATGACTTGGAATGGAATGGAATGGAATGGAATGGAATGGAATGGAATGGAATGGAATGGAATGGAATGGAATGGAATGGAATGGAATGGAATGGAATAGAACAGAGCAGGGTAGGATAGGATAGGATAGGATAGGATAGGATAGGATAGGATAGGATAGGATAGGATAGGATAGGATAGGATAGGATAAACCAGGTTGGAAGAGACCTTCGAGATCATCGCATCCAACCTATTATCCAACACCACCCAATCAACTAAACCATGCGACCAAGCACCCCATCAAGTCTCCTCCTAAACACCTCCAATGATGGTGCCTCCACCACCTCCCCGGGCAGCACATTCCAATGGTCAGTCACTCTCTCTGTGTAGAATTTCTTCCTAACATCCAGCCTAAACCTCCCCTGTTGCAGCTTGAGACTGTGTCCTCTTGTTCTGGTGCTGGTTGTCTGGGAGAAGAGACCAACCTCCACCTGGCTACAGCCTCCCTTCAGGAATAAAGAGTTTCAGCACTGGTGTTCACTGATCTGTCAGAATTGCCTTCCCTTACCCATTCCAGGAAATGTTGCCTCCAATTTACTCACTTTAATGTGTGAAAGATGAGGAAATAGCATGACACCACTTCTCTTATAGAAGGGTCTTTTACAACAGTGATTCTAGTAATATAACGTGATGGAAATGTCCTGCATACTATGTGCCACTATTCTTTTGTTTCTTAGTTACTAATGCTCTGCTGAAATTTGTAGTGTCATCATTATATGACTTATTCAATAGCACAAATCTCTTCTTTGCTTCTGTCACAAGGCAAAAAAAAAAAACCAAAACAATTCCACTACTTGTGACTTTTTAAAATTAGTGATTGTCCTTTGTGACAGCAAATCCAATATGACCATGCCTTTATCACAGACCACATAATTGTAGGTTGTTGTAGATCACTACTGGGAACAGTCTGGATCTATTGTCTTTATCCCAGATAAGGTATTTATACACATTTGATAAGATTCCCTTGAGCCTTCTCTTCTGCAGACTGAACAGTCCCAGCTCTCTCAGCCTCTCCTCATGTGACAGATGCTCCAAGACATTAATCGCCTTTGTGCCCCTTAGCTGGACTCTATCAGGTGTATCTCTCTTCTACTGGGCAGCCCAGTACTGGGCACAGCACTCCTTCAGACATGTCTCTCCTGCTGAGCAATCAGGAAGGATCATCTTCCTCAGCCTGTTGCAATGCTCTTCCTAATGCAGCTCAAGAGGCTATCGGTGCCTTTACATTGAGGGCACATTGCTGGCTTATGGTCAGCTTGGCATCTACATAATCCCTGGATCTTTTTCTTCTTTTCAGCTGTTCAGCTGGAGTTATGCCTTTCCAAGGAAGGGGCTTGGCATTTTGCTGTGTTGAACTTCAATGAGATTTCTTTCAGGATACTTCTCCATCATTCTGTGGTCTTTGTGATTGGCAGCACACCTCTCTGGTCAGTCATTGCTGCTGGTTTTATATAATCTGCAAATGTGATGAGGCTGCATACTGTCCCATCTAGGTCACTGATGAAGGTATTAGACAATATTGTCCCCAGTATTGACTCCTAGGCCACACTAGTGATCACAACCCTCAAGTCCAGCATTTCAGCCAGTTTTCAGTCCACTTCACTATCCACCTATCTATTCCATCTGTTTGTCAATTTATCTTTAGTGTTGAGGCTGAGGGAGCTGGGGTTGCTTAGCCTGGAGAAGAGGAGGCTCAGGGGTGACCTTATTGCTCTCTACAACTACCTGAAGGGAGGTTGTGGACAGGTGGAGGTTGGTCTCTTCTCCCAGGCAGCCAGCACCAGAACAAGAGGACACAGTCTCAGGCTGTGCCAGGGCAGGTTTAGGCTGGATGTTAGGAATAAGTTCTATACAGAGAGAGTGGTTGCCCATTGGAATGGGCTGCCTGTGGAGGTGGTGGAGTCACCTTCATTGGAGGTGTTCAGGAGGAGACTTGATGGGGTGCTTGGTGCCATGGTCTAGTTGTTTGGGTGGGTCGGATTGGTTGATGGGTTGGACGTGATGATCTTGAAGGTCTCTTCCAACCTGGTGTATTGTATTGTATTGTATTGTATTGTATTGTATTGTATTGTATTGTATTGTATCGTGCCAGATGTGGAATAGCAAAATTTAGGAAATCATGTTCATTCTGTAGTGTGGTTTCTAATTTTTCTTGATGATACCACCATGGGCTGGGGACTCATTATTCCTAAAATATGAGAAGAAGAATCACATACTGACTTTATTGTATTTATTTAAGACTGTTCACAGCTTGAGTTCATCAAATTCTCTTTTTGGTAACCTGCATTTTAATGAAATTGAATATTGAGCCCCTTCTGGAAAACTGATGTTCTGCAGAAACAGATTTGCTGTTGGGAATGGAGGGATTCTCTCATCCTCATTACTATGACTTGCTGTAGTGTGACCAATGCAGGCAAACTGACAGAAGAAATACTCAGTGCTAGTACAGCCTTTCCCCCTATTGAAATTACTTTGGGACCTTGTCTGTATTCCAGTGACAGATTTTGCTAAAATACTGCCCTATTGCTTCATTGTCAGGAGATATTTTCCTCTGGAGACATGCCTTAGTCTGATGCATAAAATCCCTGTGATGGCAACACTCTCTTGTTCAGTACAGAAGTTCAAGCCCGTTGCCGTTTTCCTTTGTAACTCTATTTATATGGTTGTCTTTAAATGATAGCTCTCCTCTTTGTCTGCCACCTGGACTTGTTTTGAAAAATCCTGTCCTGTTTTAAAAAATCTGCTAATATTTTCAACAACTTTTTTCATATCTAAACTTCAAAACCCAAGAACTGTGAAGTTAGGAAACCCACATTTTTTTCCAGAAGCAGTGTTTGTCTCTGGACAAACTCACTTTTTTTCTTAGAATGGATTTCATCTATTACTGACAGATTTCTTCTTTGAATGATTTTCCTTTCCATGTAGTCTATGTGTTTTTTTTCACACTGGAATCCTGTATCATCCTTAAGTGTCATGTATAATGAAGGTGTCCTCAGACATGGTAGCGGGGATTGGAACTAAATGATCTTTAAGGTCCCTTCCAACCCAAACTATTCTGTGCACCTATGAGTAAGTGTAAAGCACATACACTGACTTAATTCTTGATTGTGGAAAGGTCAATCTGCAGTTCTTCCTGTACATCACAGTATCACGGTATTGCCAAGGTTGGAAGAGACCTCAAAGATCATCGAGTCCAACCTGTCACCACAGACCTCATGACTAAACCATGGCACCAAGTGCCACATCCAATCCCCTCTTGAACGCCTCCAGGGACAGTGACTCCACCACCTCCCTGGGCAGCCCCATTCCAATGATGAATGACTCTCTCAGTGAAGAACTTCCTCCTCACCTTGAGCCTAAACTTCCCCTGATGCAGCTTGAGACTGTGTCCTCTCGTTCTGGTACTGGTTGCTAGAGAGAAGAGACCAACCCCTTCCTGGCTACAACCACCTTTCAGGTAGTTGTAGAGAGCAATAAGGTCTCCCCTGAGCCTCCTCTTCTCCAGGCTATACAATTCCAGCTCCCTCAGCCTCTCCTCATAGGGCTTGTGCTCAAGGCCTCTCCCCAGCCTTGTTGCCCTTCTCTGGACACATTCAAGAGTCATGAGGAAAGCAAGGAAAGAAGTTTCAGACTGTATACAGCATAAGCATGCTGATCAATGCAGTTAATAATCAGGGACCAAACAGATCTGTTCTATCACTACCGACATTGGTTTCTCAATCCAAGATCCAAATTTTTCCCTTCTCCTGAGTTGTGGGAGAATTTTCCCCATAAGTTTGTAAACTGAAAATTCTTCAGTCCTAGCCTGCTGTTTTGCTTTGAGCAGCAGGGCAGTCAAATATAGGCAGAGAACTGGAAAACAGACCACAGTTGTGGTCTTGAAATAAATACTAATCTCCTTGATGTAATGCAGTTTCCATTTAGTTCAAAGTGAAATTTCACAATGGACATTAGTCTGTAAGGTATTATTAAAAAGGCTATTTGTCAGAGTGAACACTAAAAGAAATGGCTGATTGTTTGTCCTGCAACCAAAATTTGTGCAGCACTGGCCTGAGGGCTGTGCTGTTGTGGTGGTTTGAGCCTTAACTAGAGTTTAAGAGCTTCAGCCTTCTACCCAGGACGGGTGTAACCCAGCACAGTTGGTTGTGCACACATGTGGTAATGCTATGTATGACGGTTGAGCACTCAGGACCACTATACCATTCTGTAATGATACTTTACTATGTAAGTTACATTTTAAAATTGAGTAAGAATGTGTTGATGCCTCTGAACTTCTAAAAGCTTTTATTTTTCTCTGTTTCAGGGATATTAGGATAAATCAGGGAAGCAGTGGGGGTTGCAGGTGCTGCTGCTAGGAGGGGCCAGAGCTGCACAGTACCACAGATAACTGGCTCTGGGTAGCTCCAGGGGAACCCACAAGGAGTAGCTGAGCTCAGCAACCAAGGTAGTGGCACCTCTGGAAAAATGTGTTTAAAGAAGAGCAAAATGCTGCACGGTGGTGTGAGAAAAACAACACTTAAAAAACATCTGTATGAAGAGCAGGGTCAAAGAAGAAGTGGGTGGATGAGATGCTCAGGCACTGGAGCAGAGTTTTGCTTGCAGGCAGGCAATGGAGGACCATGGTGGAATATATATCCACCCAGTAGCCTGTGGAAAGACCATGCTGGAACAGGTATTCTGCATCACTCTTTAAGGACTGCATATATAGGGCAATTGTAGCAAATCCTGAGCAGCCATTTCTTTCTTAACTCCATTGAGTTGAGGGGTGTGCACTGGTCAATAGCTTTCATTAAGATCATCTCTAGTTCTACATAAAGCAGGCAAAGTGTGTCTAAACTATATCAGAAGCACAGAATAACTAAAGATGGTGTAAGCATGTGTGACATCAGGTTCTTATGTTGCTCACTGTCTGCTAGGATGGGATTAATTTCACTGAACTTTACCCTTCCATGCTCATAGCTGACATGTCCAAGACTTGCTTCATAGTCAATAGAGAAAAATAATCCCTCTTCTATGTTTCATTTCATCCTTAATCAGTGACTGAAGCAGGGCAAATGCATAATCCCTAAAAGCACCAGTTTCTCTCCACTGGCTAAATAGGAAGCCAGATACAGAAGGTGAGAAATTTGCATTGAGGAGAGATGAGATGAAGTTTGGCTCAAACAACTGCTTGGTCCCTTCTGTGCTGGTTTACCAATACAACACACACACACATAATGCAATACTTTCATGATCTCTAGTACAACCCACAAAAGTGAGCATTTGTGCCACACTAGGTCATAAATAATGTGGTCCACTGAAATGTTTTTCAGAAAACTCCAGACCAGACTTTTGACTCACAAACACTCAATGGTCTGTGAGAAGAACCTGCTTGCAGGATATTAGAGTATTACATTCTTGATTGTCAGTAAGGGAAAATATGTCCAGATGTCACACAAGGACTGAGAAATCTCAGTGTGATACCGCAGAAATACGCGACATCAGCTTTGCAGACCATACTGGATAATTGAAACCGAGCGATCAACCATTCCTAATGTGATTAAGTGACTTGATTTCATGGGTTTTTAAAAAATAATGGAGTCAAAATATTTGAGTAGTTGTGGTACCTTACACATCACAGGTCAGTAAATCATTTCTCATGAGCGGCACATTAACCCTGAATTGTATGAGATTTGAATCAGGTTTCGGCTCTGAGGAATGACCTTATTTCAAGTGAGTACAAAACTCTCTCCTTTGCACTCTGTCACTGGGAGATAGACTGAGGCAAGGCAGCTTTCTATTCAGAGTAGTCCAGACTAATCCACTAAACCCTACATGGCACCTCTCTTAGCATCGCTTCAGCAGCTCCAAGTGATAACTGTTGCAAGATGACTAATATTTATCATGACAAATGTTTTGTAATAGCCTTCTTATGCTAAACCAGTAGCTTTTCTCAACAGTTTCTGAGTAACGTGAGGATTTCACACCTGGCTTTGCAAAACATGACTTTTTGCGCTTCCCTTATATTCACTGATGTTTCTGAAAGAGGTATAGCTTGAAAAATCAGCAGAACCAAAGAACATCATGGATACCAAACTGCCAATGAACATAAGGCTCTGAGTCTCCTCTAGAAATATTCTATTCCTGTACATTTGTTGCATTGTATTATCTGATTAGCAATCTCCATGATTCAAAGGATAATAAAAAGAATCATAGAAAGAGTCAAGTGTGATTCCACAATGCAGGAATTAAGAGTGCTGTGCTAGCTCTCATGAGATAGTCTTGCCCAGAAGCATCTTAACTGTAAAAAAAACTAGTTTGGTATACTAGTTTGGTTATACTTTGGTAAAACTTAGATTCTGCCATGACTTTAGAGAAGTTACTGAGATGTGATTAAGATACCACTATTGTCTCATCTTTAGACTAGATATTGGGGAGAAATTATTTACAGCAAGGGTGGTGAGACACTAGAACAGGTTGCCCAGGGAAGCTGTGGATGTACATTTCCCCTATTCTTCCTTCTGAGACTGGTGTATTTGAAGAAGCCCCTCTTGTTCTCTTTCACTTCGTTTGCCAGATTTAATTCTTAGAGGGTTGTGACCGTTTTAGGCTGTGCCTTTAAGAAAAGGACAGTTACTGGAACACTCTGGCTGAATGTTTTGAAAACAAAGATGAAGTCTAAATGAATTTCATTGGTAGATTGGTAGAATGCAACTTTAAAATTTTAGCTTTAGTTCAGTTTGAATCTCAATTAGTTCAAGGTCAACTCCGTGCAGCACAGAGGAAAGAGAGCAGCTGTTCAGAGGGGCCTTTCTTGTTGCATTCCTACATACCCTGACAATGTGACCAGCCTCCCAAGTGATCAGTGATTTTCACATACTTTGAACTTTTCTTCCATGACTTTTTTATCATCTCCTGTTCATCCACACAGGTCTCCTTCCTTTTCTATTTGATTTTTAACTCAAAGGAATGCACCTATCTTGAGCTTGGAGGAATAGAATAGAATAGAATAGAATAGAATAGAATAGAATAGAATAGAATAGAATAGAATAGAATAGAATAGAATAGAATAGAATAGACCAGGTTGGAAGAGACCTTCAAGATCATCATGTCCAACCTATCATCCAACATCACCTAATCAACTAAACCATGCAACCAAGCACCCTATCAAGTCTCCTCCTGAACACCTCCAATGATGGTGACTCCACCACCTCTCCGGGCAGCCCATTCCAATGGCCAATCACTCTCTGTGTAGAACTTCTTCCTAACCTCCAGCCTAAACCTCCCCTGTTGCAGCTTGAGACTGTGTCCTCTTGTTCTGGTGCTGGAAATGATATTTGAATATTAACCAGCTCTCTTGGGCCCTTCTGCTTTCCAGAGTTTTGGCCCATGGAATTCCTTCAAGCAGGTCTTTGAAGAGGACAAAGTTAGCCCTCCTGAATTCTGGAGACACAAGTGTCCTTACTGCCCAGCTTCTTCCTTGTAGGATACCAAACTCTATCATGGTCGCTGTTGCCAAGGCCACTCCCCCAGCAAACCTTCTTTTCTTCTTGATACAAGGTCCAGCAGTGCACCTCTCCTCACTGGTTCCTCCATCACCTGCACCTGGAAGTTATCATCAGTGTACTGCAAGAGTCTTGTAGACTGAGTATGCCTATCTGTGTGGCCCTTCCAAAAAATATCAGGGTGGCTGAAGTCATCCATGAGTACTAGGTCATTGGATCTTGAGGCTACTTCCAGCTGTCAGTAGAAGGCCTCATCGACCTCTTCATTCTGGTTTGGTAGTCTGTAGTAAAAACAACAGTTTTGTGCCCCCCTTAATTAGTAAAAAAAACCATGTTTGTGTCTCCTTTAATTCTTACTCATAGACTTTCCACACCTTCTTCCTCCCCTGCTGGGTAGAGCTCAGTACAATCTCACATATAAAGGGCAACTCCATGGGCTCATCTTGTTGGTCTGTCTTTCCTGAAAGGTAGAAGGTCATCCATGACAATATTCCAGTCATGCAAGCTATCCCACCACCTCTCAGTTATTATGATGAGGTCATAGCTCTGTGACTGAGCACAGATCTCCAGCTCCTCCTGATTACTCCCCATGCTGCATGCATTTATGTATGAACGTTTCAGAGAGGAGTTGAGCACATAGCCTTTGCTATAGGCAGGTGGTAAGCCTTCTGAATCTCAAAAATGCTAGCACAGTGCTCCATGAGTTCTGGGCAACTGCACCCAGAGGCCTTACTAGCAAGTCCATTTACACCCCTTCACCCTTCAAATCTAGTTTAAAGTTCTGTCAATCAGCCCTGCAATCTCTTGCACAAAGACTCTCTTCATTCTTTGAGAAAGGTGTCTCCCATGAGATGCCAACTTTTGTGTTTTAATTTTGTGTTGGGATGGTGCACTTGTTCCTTGCTTGCATGTTGGTTAAGCTGTTATTTCCAAGAGCTGTTTTATTAGCCACAGTTACATCTTCCATGCTCCTCCAGTGCAGCCACACAATGCTTTTCTTGTGTCTAGGTAGGATTTTTCTTGAAACTGAGCAGCAGTGTCAAGCAGGAAAGATGTGTTATTGACACTGCACTGAACCATTTACTTAAGCCTGGCCTTAGTTGGAATGTGTGATCTTAACTGAGATCTAAATTCCTAATAATTTTAATTTTTTATTGTCATAGTATTTTATATCTATACCGATATCTACATCTATATCTATATCTATATCTATATCTATATCTATATCTATATCTATATCTATATCTATATCTATATCTATATCTATACCTATATCTATGTCTAAGTCTAAGTCTATGTCTATGTCTATGTCTATGTCTATGTCTATGTCTATGTCTATGTCTATGTCTATTTGTTTTTAAGAATTAACCAGGTTGGAAAAGACCTTTGAGATCATCAAGACCAACCCATCATCCAACACTATCTAATCAACTAAACCATGGCACCAAGTGCACCATCCAGTCTCTTCCTAAACACTTCCAGTGATGGTGACTCCTCCACCTCCCTGGGCAGCCCATTCCAATGGCCAATTACTCTTTCTATGAAGAACTTCTTCCGAACATCCAGCCTAAACCTCCCCTGGTGCAGCTTGAGACTGTGTCCTCTTGTTCTGGTGCTGGTTGCCTGGGAGAAGAGACCAGCCCCCACCTGGCTGCAACCTCCATTCAGGTAGTTGTAGACAGCAGTAAAGTATGCCTGATGTCGTTTACCTGGATTTGAGCAAAGCCTTCGACACTGTCCCACACCACCTCCTGGTCTCCAAGCTGGCGACACATGGGTTTGATGGATGGACCACTAGATGGATAAAGAATTGGCTTGATGGCCGCACCCAAAGAGTGGCTGTGAACGGGTCCATGTCCCAGTGGAGGCCAGTGACAAGCGGAGTCCCTCAGGGATCAGTCCTGGGACCTGTCTTGTTCAACATCTTTGTGGGTGACATGGACAGTGGCATCGAGTGCACCCTCAGCAAGTTTGCTGATGACACCAAGCTGTGTGGTGCAGTGGACACGCTGGAGGGAAGGGATGCCATCCAGAGGGACCTGGACAGGCTGGAGAGGTGGGCACAAGCCAACCTCATGAGCTTCAACAAGACCAAGTGCAGGGTCCTGCATCTGGGTCGAGGCAATCCCAGGCACAAATACAGGCTGGGCAGTGACTGGCTGGAGAGCAGCCCTGAGGAGAGAGACTTGGGGGTGCTGGTGGACGAGAAGCTCAACATGAGCTCTCAATGTGCGCTTGCAGCCCGGAAAGCCAATCAGATCCTGGGCTGCATCAGGAGAAGTGTGACCAGCAGGTCAAGGGAGGTGCTTCTCCCCCTCTACTCAGCTCTGGTGAGACCCCACCTGGAGTACTGCGTCCAGTTCTGGAGCCCATATTACAGGAGAGATGTGGACGTGCTGGAGCGTGTCCAGAGAAGGGCCACGAGGATGATCAGAGGGCTGGAGCACCTCTCCTATGAGGACAGACTGAAGGAGTTGGGGCTGTTCAGTCTGGAGAAGAGAAGGCTCCCAGGTGACCTCATTGTGGCTTTCCAGTATCTGAAGGGGGCCTACAGGAAGGCTGGGGAGGGACTTCTCAGGATCTCAGGTAGTGATAGGACTAGGGGGAATGGAATGAAGCTGGAAATGGGGAGATTCAGGCTGGATGTGAGGAAGAAGTTCTTTACCATGAGAGTGGTGAAGCCCTGGAATGGGTTGTCCAGGGAGGTGGTTGAGGCCCAGTCCCTGGAGGTGTTTAAGACCAGGCTGGACGAGGCTCTGGCCAGCGTGATCTAGTGTAGGGTGTCCCTGCCCATGGCAGGGGGGTTGGAACTAGATGATCCTTGTGGTCCCTTCCAACCCTGACTGATTCTATGATTCTATGATTCTATGATTCTATGATTCTATGCCCTGAGCCTCCTCTTCTCCAGGCTAAGCAACCCCAGCTCCCTCAGCCTCTCCTCATAGGGCTTGTGCTCGAAACTCCTCCCCAGCTTTGTTGCCCCTCTCTGGGCACTTTCCAGCAACTCAACATCTTTCCTAAACTGAGGGGCCCAGAACTGGACACAGGACTCAAGGTGTGGCCTAACCAGCACTGAGTACAGGGGCAGAATGACCTCCCTGCTCCTGCTGGCCACACTATTCCTGATACAGGCCAGGATGCCATTGGCCTTCTTTGCTGTGTTCTGCACCCGATTATAATAATAGAATGGGTTAGGTTGGAAGGGACTGTAAAGATTATAATAGTTCCAAATCCCCTGCCATGGTTGCTTAAACTCCAATCCAACCTAGCTTTGAACACTTCCAGGGAGAGGGTATCCATAGCATGCATTTTTAAAATCTGGTAAGTCTATGGTCAGAGCTTTTTGCTATTTGCTTCATTCTTTAGTAATTGCTTTTAGGATTGGTATCTGCTAATCATAGGATCTTCTGGGCGGTGCCTGCTACTTCACCTTCCCCAGCTTCAACCTGAATCAGTCAAACTAATTGTTAATGTTTATTAGTTTACCATTGGTTGATTTGCTTTTAATTGTGTTGATTTGGTGTTGTTTTGGTTTTAAAATAAATGGAACGTTATTAATTATGGAGTCAAACTTTCTTCCTTCATAATATATTGAAAAAAACATGATTTTCAAGGACAGTTTTGTTGTACTTACATGTGCAGTGCCCATGTTTTCATCTGCAAATATCCTGTGTGTTAGGTTTGTAAACTGTGCTGTCACTTTCTTTGTATTACTCTGGGTACCCTAGTGTGACATTTGTGCAATTCATTTATGGTTTTCAGCTTTTTTCAGCTTTTTGTGGCTGTGATCTTTCCAAGATCACAGAGCTGTTGTTAAGAGTTCTCTGGTTCCTACTCTTTATTTTTTTTAATCTGAATTGAAGAAAGCTTTTCAAGTTTTTGTGAAAAGAATTTTTGAGCTGTGACTTAAACTTGTTTATGGACAAGTCCTTGTATCACATAGGTTTTATAGATAATTCATTTCCCTATTATTTTTCTGAATGAAGTTAAAAAGAAACTATGCTTGACAAATTTCTTTCTTCTCTTATCTATGCAAGTTTTAGATCTTGTTTGGAACACTATTACAGTTGTTGTAATCTATGGTAATGTCATGCAGAAAATAACCTGTATCATGTTAATGGTGATTTCTTTGAATCCAAATGCTGTAGCTCTCTGAATTGTGCTTCAGTTTCTTTGAAAATTTCCTTTGCTTTGTATCAGCTTTCTATTATAGTGCAATTTTTTGTTGGTATTCTGTTAGATTTATATTCACATTGCACATAAATGAACATCACCCCCAGATGTTCTCAGGGTCAGATTTAAGTTTCCTTTGAGAGCATTATTGCTTTTCTTGAGACTCCTGATTAGTTTAGGGTGAATGTGTGGGAAGAATCTTCTTCCAACTGTGAGCCTGATGTTAGCCACAGTTCCATTATCACTCTACTTATTTTGATGTGAAAATGTGTGTCTGTTTTCCTTTATCTTTATCTATCCCAGCTAGTACCAGAACAAGAGGACACAGTCTCAGGCTGCGCCAGGGCAGGTTTAGGCTGGATGTTAGGAAGAAGTTCTACACAGAGAGAGTGATTGCCCATTGGAATGGGCTGCCCATGCAGGTGGTGGAGTCACCACCACTGGAGGTGTTCAGGAGGAGACTTGATGGGGTGCTTGGCTGCATGGTTTAGTTGTTTAGGTGCGTTGGAATGGTTGATGGGTTGGACGTGATGATCTTGAAGGTCTCTTTCAACCTGGTGTGTTGTATTGTATTGTAAAGGTCCCTCCTTGCTGGCCTTAATAGTCTTGGGAATTTTGTTAGTCCAAGTTTGTAGGTGATTGTAGAATTAATCTTTGATCTCAACTTTGTGTTGTCTCTTGCTGTATAACATTGTATAATTACTGTTTTCATGCAGTGTGTTTAAAACCTGGCTCAGAGCAACTGCTGCTAATTGATGTTGGGTCTAACAGCAATTTTTTCTCCTTTAGAAGTCATAATTAATGCTGCTTGCTTTGAGTGCTAATCCTCTGGCCTCCTTGAATATTTTATGACTCTGTTTTCACTCTTAAATTGCTTTTTGTCTGCTCCTGGCCATTGACATGTGCTTATTACAGTGATTTAAAATTACATTCATCCACGTCTTCTAGCAGCAGCATTTTGTTGCACTTATGGTTGCTGTTCCAGAAATCTGCTTTCACAGTTTCTTACACCTTAATAAAAAGCTTTTTTGAGTCATGGCTTTCCAATCAGCAATGTTTCCCACAAAGAACAGAACAGAACAGAATAGAATAGAGTAGAATAGAATAGAATAGAATAGAATAGAATAGAATAGAATAGAATAGAATAGAATAGAATAGAATAGAATAGAATAGAATAAACCAAGTTGGAAGAGACCTTCAAGATCATCATGTCCAACCTATCATCTAACACCACCTAATCAACTAAACCATGCAATAGGTTCCCTTGTATGCATTATTTTTAAAGGGGACCTTGTTATATTTCTGTAACTTTCTTGGGGTTTGTTTGTTTGTTTTATTTTTGTTAACATATGACCTCTAGCACAGCTCCAGTTAACATCTCCTATGTTGGTGTGTTATGGATTCCTACCAGAGTAAGTCCAGAGCAGTGGTGCACTGCTATGTTTTGAATTGTTTTTTAAATATCTTGGCAACTTGTTTCTTATTTTTTTCTACTCTTTACTGGCTTCTGATTTTATTTGTTTTACATCTCAAACTCCTGAAATCATCTTCAAAATCAGTTACCAGTGTAGCTCCCAGCTCTGCTACCAGCTAGGTACCTGTTTGCTGTCTTGATCAGTTGTTGGGTTTTTTTTACTTCTGACTTGTCTCATGCATTCTCTATTGCTGGAATTCCTGCTACACTGAGGAAAAAAATGCAGCAAAAATAAGCAATGGTTTTGTTTTTTTCTACTGTATTGCAGAGCAACTTAAGAGGATAGAATTTCAGTCTATATTTGATGGCCCTCATTTGTGACTAGTTAATGCTATATACTAAATATTATAGGGTTATATATTATGTACTCAATATTATAGGGTTTTTCTGTGGTTTTTGTTGTTTGGGTTTTTTTTTTTTAACATGGCAAAGAAGTATGACTGAGAGTGGCAACCAAATCATCTCAACAAAGTTATCAGCTCAGGCATTTCTCTGAGGTGATTACCTTATTAAACAGAGAAAGGCTGCAAAAGCAGGAACTGGTAGATGTTCTATATAAGTAAGTTCGATATCAGGTATCCTGAGTTTTCTGTCTGGTTTGGAAAATAATGAAATTGTTGTGTTAGCTAGTAGGTTTTTTAATAGTGAAATATTTTAGTTACCTACTATTCCATACTGGATTTTATTCTGGAGGTCTGGAAAATTGTTAAACAAACTCTTCTTGCGCTGTGCTGCAGAGAGGATCTTTCTCCTGATGCAGTTCTAGAATAAAATGGATGTTAATAATCCTGCAATACTTTTTCACTGCTGACTAAGCTAAATATTTCATTATTTTCTAATTAATATTTCTCAACCAGCATATTTAAGAAGGATTAAAAGAACAAATAATTTGTTGAATACGGTGTGTTATAAAGGCTTTAACTTCTGATCTAATATATGTTGACCACCTTCTAATTCCTAGTGATGTCATATTTATGTATTTCTTGAGAAACAAAATAAGAAGGATGAGCATGTTAATTGGAATACAGGCTAAAGAAGATAATCAGAAAAGTTGAGGAATCCAAATGAAGAATAATATATGACACTGTGTCCAGCTTTAATGTCCTGTTTTGCCTGCTGGATCTGTATGCTAAGCACTGTAACCTGGGACAGGCCTCTCTTGAACATGTGAGTTATTTAAATATATGGAAGATGCATATGCCTGCCAGTCATGTATCTAACACCTGATTATTTTTGTGTAAGATTAGCAATCTTTCCCTTGATGACCCTGCTTCTCTAATTCCACATGTTGCATTGGGAACCTAAGATAGGTCCTGGACTGAACTTCAGGAAAAAAAGGCTGTTATTAAATGAAGAGGGGTGAGGCAGAGAATTAATAACAATATAAATTATTTATTAATCTAAAACCCCCACCCCCACAGAACTATATGTAAATTTAGGAAAATTTACAGATGCAGGTGTTCAGTTGGAAAATACATTATACATATATATATATATATACGTATGTGTGTATATAGAATCAATAAGGTTGGAAGAGACCTCAAAGATCATCAAGTCCAACCTGTCACCACAGACCTCTTGACTACCAGACCATGGCACCAAGTGCCATATCCAATCCCCTCTTGAACACCTCCAGGGATGGTGACTCCACCACCTCCCTGGGCAGCCCATTCCAATGGGTAACAACTCTCTCTGTGAAGAACTTTCTCCTCACCGCAAGCCTAAATTTGCCCTGGCGCAGCTTGAGACTGTGTCCTCTTGTTCTGGTGCTGGTTGCCTGGGAGAAGAGACCAACCCCCTCCTGGCTACAACCTCCCTTCAGGTAGTTGTGGAGAGCAATAAGGTCTCCCTGAGCCTCCTCTTCTCCAGGCTAAACAATCCCAGCTCACTCAGCCTCTCCTCGCTTGTGCTTGAGACCTCTCACCAGCCTCACTGACCTTCTCTGGACACGTTCAAGAGTCTCAGTATATACTATATACACACACACACATATATATATATAAATAAATAAACAATATCCAAACAGTTTAAGGAACAGTAATTGGAAAGTGATAAGTTCACAAGGAATGAACTTTCCCCACTAACAAGAGGCAGGCAGTTCCTTGGAAACTCTGGGAAAGATTCCAATTTTACTCACAAGGTGGCGCTGTGATTGTGAGGGTTCCTCTTACGGTCTCTTTCTGGGATGCCTTTCAGAACTGCAATTAGAATCCGCAGTTATAATCCTCTACAGTGGGAAGAGCACTTTGCTGCGTAGAAGAAGCATTTTGCTGTGAGGGAGAAGTTTCCAGCGGGAAGAAGCAGGGCGTGCTTTTGGTCTCACTCCCTGTTTAGTATCTCCGAGAGTAATTGGGTGAAACAGCACCAAAAGAAGTGGGAAAACTCAGCCTATTGCATCCCAGGGTTGCCGAAGCATGGAGATTCTGACACGTGGCGTGGGGTAGGGTCCCTGTGCACCAACCCCAGCCCTGGGTGGGAAAAGCACCTCCTCCTGCCCCTTCCCACGTTTTTCTCTTTCCCGCATCCTGACTCCATGAGGGGGAGGGGGAAAAAAGAGCACATTGCCACATGGGCCTAAAATGGAGGTGTACATCTTAAATTCATTAATTTCATTGAATTTACCACGTTTTAATGTTTGGGAGCAAAGTCATACCCTGGTAGTTTGAAAGGAATGTAAAATAGGGATTCATTAAAGGCTTTTCCTCATGGCTACCAGCTGTTTTAGAAACCCTGTTTCTCAATTATTTTCCATTTCACTTATTTGTATCTCAGGTTAGACAACTCCAGTGGTGAAACAGAAATAAATGTCAACGTTTTAAAAGCCTGAATCCTTTTGAGATTCATGGATTTATGTTTTGTGGTGCCACAATGGTAAGATCAGCCAGGTAGTTTCATTGCTCACTTCTTGGGGACAAATAAATCAATAAAGAGAGCATGTATAAAAGCACTTGAAAGTAGGTGAGATCATAAAAAGGTGGGTAGCTGGTTTTAGAATTTGATTTATTGCATGGTAAACATTGAACATTTTTTGTTGATTTAAATTGTTTTGAAAAAATAGCCATTTCTCTTATCTTCCTGTTTGGTATTTTAGTTTAGAGACTGGATTATAGGGGAATGAACATTAGAATAGAATAGAATAGAATAGAATAGAATAGAATAGAATAGAGTAGAATAGAATAGAATAGAGTAGAATAGAATAGAATAGAGTTGAGTAGAATAGAATAGAATAGAATAAAATAGAACAGAATAGAATAGAATAGAATAGAATAGAATTGAATTGAATTGAATTGAATTGAATTGAATTGAATTGAATTGAATTGAATTGAATTGAATTAAATTGAATTAACCAGGTAGGAAGAGACCTTGGAGATCATGGAGTCCAACCTATCATCCAACACTATCTAATCAACTAAACCGTGGCACCAAGCACCCCATCCAGTCTCTTCCTAAATACCTCCAGTGATAGTGACTCCACCACCTCCCTGGACAGTCCATTCCAATGGGCAATCACTCTTTCTATGGAGAACTTCTTCCGAACATCCAGCCTAATCCTTCCCTGGCACAGCTTGAGACTGTGTCCTCTTGTTCTGGTGCTGGTTGCCTGGGAGAAGAGACCAGCCCCCACCTGGCTGCAACCTCCATTCAGGTAGTTGTAGACAGCAGTAAAGTATGCCCTGAGCCTCCTCTTCTCCAGGCTAAGCAACCCCAGCTCCCTCAGCCTCTCCTCATAGGGCTTGTGCTCCAAACTCCTCCCCAGCTTTGTTGCCCTTCTCCAGACACGTTCCAGCAACTCAACATCTTTCCTAAACTGAGGGGCCCAGAACTGGACACAAGACTCAAGTTGTGGCCTAAGCAGTGCTGAGTACAGGGGCAGAATGACCTCCCTGCTCCTGCTGGCCACACTATTCCTGATACAGTCCAGGATGCCATTGGCACACTGCAGGTTCATGTTCAGCCTCCTATCAACCAGTACCTCTATTCAAACTACCAAGCTGACATTTCTTGAGACCAATATGACTCAAAACCACTAAGCATGTAGCATTTACATGTGCACACAAAAAGAAATAAAGAGAACCTCATGAGGAAAAAAGCCCTTCATCAATTTTGTATTAAATATATCTCTCCTGAAAAACCTTGCAATATGCAACAATTAGATGTGTTAATCACTTCTGATCTGGAGGCATCTACTGATGTGATTAATTTGATTGTGTATTAGCAGTGATAGAAAATGCACCATGAATAAAATATGTACATTCTCGGTGATGTTGTCTTAGCCTGTTTACCATTTTAATCCTTGAGTTGGTTTTCCTAATTATCTTGTGCATAATATTAAATACTCTAATTACTTGCTGAAACAGCTAGCTGAACTTTACTTCATGAAATCTGACACACAACGTCTAATATGTGTAACTGCCTTGAAGACTTTTAACTGTGTCTATATAGAGAGAAATAGAAGTGGATATTGTATTTAAACATGGAAAGAGTAGTAGTAATCTGTGTGCATTCCAAACATATGTTCTTGCCTGAGAAAAGATAGAGCAGCTGTGGTGTGAGAAGCCATAACTTGATGTGTTGCAAACCCACTTCTTCTAGGTAAGGTCCTCAAATGTACCCATGCAGTAAGAGTTTTGAAAAAATCCTCTGTGCATTCTTGTCTTTCCAATTTCACTCTCTACAACTACCTGAAAAGAGGTTGTAGAGAGGTGGGGGTTGGTCTGTTCAACTGAGTAACAAGTGATAGGACAAGGGGGCATGGACTCAAGTTGGGCCAAGGGAAGTTTAGGTTGGATATTAGGAAGAATTTCTTCACTGAAAGGGTTATCAGGTGGTGAAACAGCTTGTCCAGAGAGGTGGTGGAGTCCCCATCCCTGGTGGTAGAATCATACAGTCATAGAATTCATAGAATCATAGAATCAATAAGGTTGGAAAAGACCTCAGAGATCATGAAGTCCAACCTATCACCAATGCCTCATGACTAACTAAACCATGGCTTCAAGTGCCACATCCAGCCCTTTTTTTGAGCACTTCCAGGGATGGTGACTCCACCACCTCCCCAGGCAGCACACTCCAATGGCCAATTACTCTTTCTGTGAAGAAATTTCTCCTCACCTCAAGCCTAAACTTCCCCTGGCGCGCTTGAGACTGTGTCCTCTTGTTCTGTCACAGGTTGCCTGGGAGAGGAGATGAACCCCCACCTGTCTACAACCCCCTTTCAGGTAAATGTAGAGAGCAGTAAGATCTCCTCTAAGCCTCCTCTTCTCCAGACGAAGCAACCCCAGCTCCCTCAGCCGGGGGATAGGCTGGGGTTAGGGATAGCTTCCCAGCCCTCAAGCATGGGGCTTGTGCTCCAGACCCCTCGCCAGCTTTGTTGTCCTTCTCTGGACACATTCCAGCACATCCAGATCCTTCCTGTAGCAGGGGCTCCAGAATTTGACACAGTACTCCAGGTGGGGTCTCACCAGAGCAGAGGGGGAGTATTTAAGAGATATTGCTTAGGGATCTTACATCTGCATTTTGATGCCTGAAGCAGATCTACAGGAAGGCTTGGAAAGGACTGTTTAAAATGGCTTGTAGCAATAGGATGAGGGGCAACGGTTTTAAACTGGAGCAGAGTAGATTTAGGTTAGACTTAAGGAAGTACTTTACAATGAGTGTGGCAAAATACAAGAACAGGTTGCCCTGGAGATGTTCAAGATCAGACTCGATGTGGCTCTGAGCAACCTGGTCTATTTGGAGGTGTCCCTGCTCATTGCAGGGGAAGTTGACAAGATGACCTTTGAGGGTCCCTTTCAACCTGATGCCATCTGTGAATCTGAATCTGTGGGTATGGTTTAGCCAAGGACTTGTCTGGGTTTGTCTAATGATTGGACTTGATGATCTTAAAGGTCTTTGTAATCTAGGCACGTCTGTGATTCTGTAATTTTCATATTAGATGTCAAGACACATCATCATGGCAAGGCAAATTCAAAAGACAGCTTTCAGCAGGGATTCTTGTAGAGGCCCAAGGTCCTCATCAGTTTACAGATTCTGAAAACTTAAAGTAGTGATTGGCTGAATCCTTTGCTCAGCAGACTCCAAGACACTCAGAGAAACAATATTTAACAACTAAATTGTTAAGGCATAGGACAGTAGTCTTTCATCAGTCAGATTTCTTGCACAGTATTCAAATTACTATTGCTAAAAGTATTGATTAAATTGCATAATTGTTTTCTAAGACTAAAGGGAGATATTAATTTCAAGTGGCTTGGATTCATGCAAAAGATCACAATTAGCTAGTCCTTGGAATTAAATGGTAGAATCATAGAATCATAGAATGGGACCTACAAAGGTCATCTAGTCCAACCCACTCTGTGGTAAGCAGGGGCATCCCCTCTAGATCAGGCTGCTCAGAGGCCTGTCTAGTCTCACCTTGAATATCTCCAGGGATAGGGTCCCAACCACCTCCCTGGGCAACCTGTTCCAGTGTTCCACCACCCTCATAGTAAAGAACCTGTTACTAACATCCAATCTAAATCTAAGCTTCTCAAGTTTGAAGCCATTGCCTCTCGTTCTATCACCACAGGCCTTTGTAAAGAGACTCTCTCCATCCATCTTATAGGCCCCCTTCAGGTACTGGAAGGTCGCAATTAGGTCTCCTTAGAGCCTCCTCTTTTCAGGCTGAACACCCCCAGCTCCCTCAGCCTGTCTTTATAGCAGAGGTGCTCCAAGCCCCTGATCATTTTCATGGCCCTCATCTGGACCTGCACCATCAGGTCCATGTCCTTCCTGTATTGAGAGCTCCAGACAGGACACAGTACTCAGGTGAGGTCTCACCAGAGAAAAGAGGCAGAATCATCTCTCTGGATCTTTTGATGCAGTCCAGGATGTGATTTGCCTTATGTGCTGCAAGTGCACACTGTCTGCTCATATACACCGGGGCACCCCCAAGTCCTTTTCCACAGGGCTGCTTTCTATCCCTTCATCCCCTAGTCTGTATTGATTAATTCTAGTATTCAGTGCTGACAACTGAACAGCAAACCTCTTTGATCTGCAGAATGTAAGCCTTTGAAAGCTTTTTACCTTCAAAAATCTTTGTTTAGAAATCTATGTTGAGGCAGATAAGCCTCAAGATATAGGTGAATATGAATTATGGGCAGAATCAGTTCCTAAAATTTGGCCCACTATGAACTTACAGGTTGCTGTATTGTTGAAGAACCTCATTTATTGTTGACAGAGCACATTTAAAAATATTATAATCAAGGGAAAGACAGATGACCATCAAGATTCACTAAGGACTAATTTGATCCTAATTAGTATAAATACTCTGTAATGGAATAACTAATTTAGCCAGTAGTGTGCCCAGGTGGCCAAGAAGGCCAATGGCATCCTGGCCTGCATCAGGAATAGTGTGGCCAGCAGGAGCAGGGAGGTCATTCTGCCCCTGTACTCAGCACTGCTTAGGCCACACCTTGAGTCCTGTGTCCAGTTCTGGGCCCCTCAGTTTAAGAAGGACATCGAGACACTTGAACGTGTCCAGAGAAGGGCAATGAGGCTGGGGAGAGGCCTTGAGCACAAGCCCTATGAGGAGAGGCTGAGGGAGCTGGGGTTGATTAGCCTGGAGAAGAGGAGGCTCAGGGGAGACCTTATTGCTCTCTACAGCTTCCTGAAGGGAGGTTGTAGCCAGGAGGGGGTTGGTCTCTTCTCCCAGGCAATCAGCACCAGAACAAGAGGACACAGTCTCAAGCTCCTTTTTACACCCAAAGGCGATTTATTACATTTTACCATTTTTTTGTTCAAGATGTATGAAAAATTTTAAAAGGCATAGCCTAAAACTACCATGTTAAGTTAGCAAAAACTGTGAAGAACAAATCACTCCTCCCAGTCTGTGGTCATATTCCATTAAAGGTTAAGAGACTGAGAACCCATGAAATGATTACTACTAAGATACTTACTCTCGCTATTAATATACCTGCAGTGCATAGATCCATAACAAACCAGAAACAGAAGTGACTTTTTAATTAGTGTTGCCAAAGGTAACCTTTCAAACCACTCACAGCAGGGACCTAAATGATCACATACTGCGTTGTTGGTGAATTCAAACACTATGCTCCTACTGCCTTCCAGAAAAATATAGTCATTTTTTAATGAATCAGTTTCCTTTCTTTAAAACTCTTTTTGCCTAGCAGTCTGCCAAGTTCTGAACAGTGAGAATGGCTACATGTTTTACTGAAAATGTGTGGGTTCTCCTGAGTGAAGCGGGCGATATGGTGATTCTGGGCCTGCCAACATCAACACAGAGAGCTGAAATAGAAACTGATAAAGCAGGTTGCGATAAAGCAGGCCACAGGGTGGGCCAAATGGTCCTGCTCTGCACAGACAGTGGTTGTTTATATAAGGAGTTTGTGAATGGCTTTCCCATGGCCTAGCTGCCATAAGCCCACTGTTTTATCTTATTTTCACAGGTACTCGATTTGCCCCAATTGCCTTTCCCATCCACTTCAAAGATACAGCATTTTGTTATCTTTTATTCCCATTCTTTCTCACGTGGTTTAGGGTACAATATCTATTATAGACTAGACTAGACTAGACTAGACTGGAATTAACCATGAAAAGACCTTTGAGATCAAGTCCAACCCATCACCCAACACCATCTAATCAACTAAACCATGGCACCAAGTGCCTCATCCAGTCTCTTCTTAAAAACCCTCAGTGATGGTGATTCTACCACCTCCATGGGCAGCCCTCAACCCCTGGGGGCCCCACACAGACCTGAAGGCCATCTAAACATCCCACTAGCTAATCCCTGGGTTCTCACAAAAATGTTTTTTCCTGCCCTTCCAATATTAATCAGAATGAGTATTTATCCTTACTAGCTTTAATTTCTTATGCTTAATTGGATGAAAAAAATCACTGTTTCTTTCACTATTACAACTTTCAAACCTGCTTTAAACTTTGATTTACAAATTCCTTCAAGATCAGTTCTAATGGCATAAAAATTGGATCTTCCGAATATCTTTGCCATGTTCTTTAGATTTGTGTGTCCCAGGAAGAGTGCCAATGTGTGTGACAGAGCTGGTGTTCTTCATCAGAAAGTCAATAACTTGCATAGCTTGAAAACATGTCACTTTTTCTTGCTCTTTAAGGCTGTTTAATTTGTGCCAGTGTTATGTGATGGCATTATTCAGCAGAGCAAATTTAGCACCAAATTGCTAATGAAGTACAAAGCACTCCATAATAGCAGACTAAAAAGGTAAATTTTATCTTTGATTGGCTTTTGCCTTATCTAAGTGATTTTATTTTACTTTATAATGAGCTGTAATCTCATTTAATGCTTCAAATAAATAGTAGAATAGCATAACATATCTATTATCTATTAGCACTGGTTAGACCACACTTTGGGTCCAGTTCAGGGCCCCTCAGTTTAGGAAAGATGTTGACTTGCTGGAACAGAGAAGGGCAACAAAGCTGGGGAGGGGTTTGGAGCACAAGCCCTATGAGGAGAGGCTGAGGGAGCTGGGGTTGCTTACCCTGGAGAAGAGGAGGCTCAGGGAGACCTTATTGCTCTCTACCACTACCTGAAGGGAGCTTGTAGACAGGAGGGGGCTGGTCTCTTCTCCCAGACAACCACCACCAGAACAAGAGGACACAGTCTCAAGCTGTGCCAGGGGAGGTTAAGGCTGGATGTTAGAAAGAAGTTCTACACAGAGAGAGTGATTGGCCATCGGAATGGGCTGCCCAGGGAGCTGGTGGAGTCACCATCACTGGAGGTGTTTAGGAGGAGACTTGATGGGGTGCTTGGTGCCATGGTTTAGTTGATTAGATAGTGTTGGGGGATAAGTTGAACTTGATGATCTCAAAGGTCTTTTCCAACCTGGTTAATTCTATTCTATTCTATTCTATTCTATTCTATTCTATTCTATTCTATTCTATTCTATTCTATTCTATTCTATTCTATCATGATAGAAATGCATACTTGAGAGTGTAATAAAAAATGTATTGTGTTTTTTCTGCTACAGTAACATAAGCTTCCATTTTAGGATTCACATTTTTTAGCTTTGTAGGTGATACCCTGATTTAACAGCAAGTGCTCATGACATATTCCATTGATTTAATAAGTATGGAGTAAGGCCTATACTAAGTTGATATCTTGTATACTTAGCTGACATTTTATGTTAGGGAATGAAAGAAAGAACTTTTTTTAATCTCTGTGGATAAATGGCAGAGAAAGAGAATGAGAAACTGTGATAATTTCCTTTACTTCACTCTTAATCTGACAAGTAACATGTTCTGGCAGCTTCCTCAAGGATGTACTTGAAGCCACAAAGGTTTACATTGTATTAGGTACTGTGCACAAAAAAAGTTGACCACATTCCTTTTAGCTTCACAGCTATGCTTCTTTTCTTGTAAAGAAAACAAAGTAGTTTTAGGTGTGTGCATTAGCATGTCTCTATATTTCTAATTAATTGTCATATTTATCACTTTATTAAAAGGTCAGGATTACTGATTAAAGTAGAAAGGGAACATAAAGGATAGATTCAGGCATCCAGTGCTGAACAGGCTTCTGCTAGGTACAAATTTTACTGTGTTTGTTAAAATCTGTCTATAGTAGCTGAGATGGAGCATGCCTAGCTAGTCTTTAGCAAATCAGAAAGAGAATTAAGATATATTCTCCAGTTTTTCTGAAGTTCTCATTTTCCTTGGGCACCAACTGCATCAGGAATTTGTGATGGAAACCCTTTGGAAAGAATGGGATTTCATTTTATAAAATGCAAAGTGAGGATGCAGTGGGGATATACTGTAGTTCCTCACAGACAGTGGCTAGCCTTTGAGAGAGGCCTTGGACTGATTCTGTAAGAAGCCCTGAGTCCTTCACTGATGTTAGGCCCATGACACACATGTGCCACACACACAACAAAGGTGTGGCATATGTCATAGCCTTGTCTCTAAGTCTTTCTGTGGCCCAGCCTGCTGCTTTTTCTGACTAGACTTTCTTGATGAACCTTGAAGCACATTTAGTGCTTGATCATGTATAAAGTGAAAAAAACCTCTTGTTATCACTATGTGGCCCCTGCTCAAGTCTTATGGAAATCTGTCCTGTACAGTGAGAGCCTCAGCTCCTGGGTTGCTTCTCAGGGAAAAGCCCTGCTCTTAATTCCCCATGCTATGACCATCCAGCAAGTCCATATCTGGAGAACAACATAAGAAATACAAAGTACTTTTAACAGAACTCTATTCATACTCATCATTAGTGAAGAGAGCAATTTTGTAAGATACAAAAAGAAAATGGATGTTCAATACAAAGGATATATAGAGTAGACTAGAATAGACTAGACTAGACTAGACTGGACTAGACTAGACTAGACTAGACTAGACTAGACTAGAATAGAATAGAATTAACCATGTTGGAAGAGACCTTTGAGATTGAGTGCAACATATCATCCAACACTATATAATCAACTAAACCATGGCACCAAGTGCACCATCCAGTCTCTTCCTAAACACCTCCAGTGATGGTGACTCCACCACCTCCCTGGGCAGCCCATTCCAATGGGCAATCACTCTCACTGTATAGAACTTCTTCCTAACATCCAGCCTAAACCTCCCCTGGCACAGCTTGAGACTGTGTCCTCTTGTTCTGGTGCTGCTTGCCTGGGAGAAGAGACCAACCCCCACCTCCCTACAGCTTCCCTTCAGGTAGTTGTAGAGAGCAAGAAGGTCTCCCCTGAGCCTCCTCTTCTCCAGGCTAAGCAACCCCAGCTCCCTCAGCCTCTCCTCACAGGGCTTGTGCTCCAAACCCCTCCCCAGCTTTGTTGCCCTTCTCTGGATATGTTCCAGCAACTCAACATCTTTCCTAAACTGAGGGGCCCAGAACTGGATGCAGGACTCAAGGTGTGGCCTGACCAGCACTGAGCACAGGGGCAGAATGACCTCCCTGCTCCTGCTGGCCACACTATTCACTATCTTTCAAAGCTAAGATTCAAAACAGAAAAGGAACTGTGGATATCTTTGATATTTGATGACTAATATATTTGATTTCTGCAGTTCAGTATGGTTGTTCATGCCACTGTGTTGGCTAATAACAGTTATATTTTCTCTCCCATACAAAAGAAGCCCACCAAAGAGATCTAGGTGTCAGTGAAATTATCATTATTTTCATATTTCTAGCATAGCAGAGAAATCTGGAATCCCTTGTTGGAGTCATGACCATGAAGTCCTGGACACAGACATGAAAATGCACTGTATATCAAAGAGTTTATAATCTCTTTATGGAAGATACGGAGATGTCCAATGTGTAAAGAATGAAGGCTGTTTCTTCAAGGTCATTGCAAATTAAAGTAACATGAAAAGACTACAAAATTCATGAGAGTTATGCTTTATCCACTGGGCCACTTTCCTTCCCTTGGAGATGCATTGGAAGTGTAGTGCAACAACACTGTGTGAAACAAGAACATTAAGTCACTCAGCTAGTGGATACATTAAAAGCATTTGAAATACATTAGTGACAGATCTGGGTTTAAAAGCATCAGTATTTGTTTTACCTGCAGCATTTGTACAATTAGTGCTTGTCTGCCCAGATAATTAAAGAACTGTTAATTGTACCCATTAAGAAGTAAGAATCTGATTTATTGCTCTTTGTTGCTTTGCAGGTCAAAGGAGATGAAATAGCAAAACACGGTCGAAAGACAGTTTAAGCTGAAATAGTTCTTTGCAATATAGGCATTTAATTAAAGGCTTTAAAGTTTAATTAAAAAGTTAAATCATTTGTCTGTTTCTGTGAAAAAACTCAGTGCTTTTGTGTTTGGATCAATTATATAACATAAAGCACAGTGAGATAAGAATACTATTTTTTGTCTGCAGTTATAACATTTTTCATGCATAACAGCACAACACATAAAAATGTATTCAGGGTACTAGAAGCAAATAGATTTATTATTCTACTAAGCACCATGCAAGAGTAAGTTTAAATCTAAAAGGGCTAGTTTTTTTTTTTTTTTATTGTTTTGGGATGGTACAAAGACAAAACCCCTGTTTTAAGATAGTGAAAATAATGAAGAGTAAACCTGAAATCTTTTCTATTCTATTTTAAACCTTTAAAATAACCTTTTGCATTTGCTTAATGGTAATACGCATACAACGACACACCACGGAAGAACACTAAAGAATGAGGCATCAGTGGGAGCTGTTTAATCAGCAGTGATTCTTAGGTCATATTTTAAACTATATGAAGTAGTAGGATTTAAAATTCAGAAACATGTGATTTTTGTCTCTAACTTACACCTACCTTTTCAAAAGGGCTGGTAAACAGAGTAACAGGTTTGTGAATGTCTCAGAAACTCAGAAGTACTCAGAACAAATATAGCTGGGAGTAGAAGTAAATAAATTGTGGTTAGAGTAGATTTCCCCTTACCTGGGGAAAAGGGTCTGGAGATGCTAGTGGATGAAAAAAATGGATGCCACTCTGCTCTGGTGAGACCTCATCTGAGTCCCATGTCCAGCCCTGTGTCTCTTAACATAAGAAGGACTTGGACTTGGATCCGATGGAAGAGTGGGGCCACAAAAAAGATCAGAGGGCTGGAGAACCTCTCCTATGAAGACAGGCTGAGAGACCTGAGGTTGTTCAGCCGAGAGAAGAGAAGGCTCAGGAAAGACCTTATAGCAGCCTTCTAGTACCTGAACGGGGTCTTCAGG
Organism: Picus viridis; assembly: GCA_033816785.1. Classification (NCBI taxonomy): domain Eukaryota; kingdom Metazoa; phylum Chordata; class Aves; order Piciformes; family Picidae; genus Picus; species Picus viridis. Next base: position 11,149,177 of record CM066566.1, read on the forward strand.
AAAGCTGGAGAGGGACTTTTTATAAGGGCATGAGGTGACAGAAGAAGTGGCAATTGTTTTAAACTAGAGAAGGATAGATTCAGATTGGACATTAGGAAGAAACTCTTTACTGGAAGGGTGATGGAACACTGGAACAGGTTGCCCAGGGAGGTGGTGGAGGCCCCATCTGTGGAGACATATAGGATCAGGCTTGATAGGGCTCTGAGCAACCTATCTAGTTGGAGATGTTCCTGCTTACTGCAGGGTGCTTGGGCTAAGTGACTTTTAAGGGCCCCTTCCAACACAATGCATTCTATGATTCTACTAGAGGAAAAAATGGATAGTCAATGTTACTGTTGACATTCATAGGCAAAAGAATAGAATCTACTCTGATGTTGTTGACTATGAAATGCCATGAAGAGGCCATGAAATGTGTATCGTAGGTGCTGTGACAATAGGTTTTCTTATTTGAAGGTAGTTGTAAAAATCTGAAATAAGTCATGTGTGAGCTATGGGTCTGGATGTATACAGCAATTCAAGAGAGAATTAGAATTAGAATTAGAATTAGAATTAGAATTAGAATTAGAATTAGAATTAGAATTAGAATTAGAATTAGAATTAGAATTAGAATTAGAATTAGAATTAGAATTAGAATTAGAATTAACCAGGTTGAAAGAGGCAGTCCTTTGAGATCGAGTCCAACCTATCACTCAGCACCATCTAATCAACTAAACCATGGCACCAAGCACCCCATCCAGTCTCTTCCTAAACACCTCCAGTGATGGTGACTCCACCACCTCCCTGGGCAGCCCATTCCAATGGCCAATCACTCTTAACTTCTTAACATCTAGCCTAAACCTCCCCTAGTGCAGCTTGAGACTGTGTCCTCTTGTTCTGGTATAACTGTTATAATAGAAACATGTATGGGGTGAAAATCAATTACCTGCTTCATTTTATGTATTGTCAACATCAAGATTCAAGTGGTATTTTAAAATATTAATCTTCCCTGTAAAATCTGTGACTAAGTGGCTGGCTGGTGTTATGTGTTATGTATGATTAACCCTGCTTTCTCTGCATTTTTCAAGTGGGTTAATTTTATTCGCGGACTTCTGTCACATTATTCACTTGGAAGGCCTCGATTATGCATCGCACATTGGTGTTTCGTAGAATCGTAGAATAGTTTTGGTTGGAAAAGACCTTTAAGATCATCCAGTCCAACCATCCACCCAACTCCACCATGGCCATTAAACCATGTCTCAAAATACAATGGCCACAGGGGTGGTGACTGCACCACCTCCCTGGGCAGCCTGTTCCAATGCCTGAATGCTCTTTCTGTAAACCAATTTTTCCTGATCTCCAACCTAACCCTCCCCTGGCACAATTACAGCCTATGCCCTCTTTTTGTATCACTTGAATATAGGGAGAAGAGCCCAACCTCACTGCAACCTCCTTTCAGGGAGCCAGAGAGCAATGAGGTCTTCCCTCAGCCTCCTGTCCTCCAGACTAAACCACCCCAGGTCTCTCAGTCACTCCTGGTAAGACGTGTTCAGACCCTTCAGCAGCTTTATTACTTATCTCTGGACACACTCCAGCACCTCAATGTCCTTGTGGTGAGGGGCTCACACAGTATTAGAGGTCCAGCCTCAGCAGTGCCCAGTACAGGGGTATGATCACTTCCCTGCTCCTGCTGGCCACCGGATGCTGCTGGCCTTCTTGGCCACCTGGGCACACTGCTGGCTCATATTCAGCTGGCTGCCAACCAGATACTTTTCTTCTGAGCAGCTTTCCAGCTACTCTTTGCAAGGCCTGCAGTGTTGCATGAGGTTGTCATGACTTCATAGCTAAACATCCAAGATAAGTACTATACTCAAATGTGGAATGACATTATTAAGTCTTAAAGTGGTAAATCATATACATGTGAATCATAATATGAGTGTTTCCTTAGTTAGAAATAACTTACCCAGCATCCAGGTAGACTTTGTGTTCTGTTGCACACTGCTAAAATTGTTTTGCATGCTTGCTCATGGCAGAGCTAATAGTGAAAACAATGCTGAGAATATCAATACACAAATTAATTTCCTATGGGTTAAATATAGAAAAAAACCTTTCTGAGTTTATCAATTAACAATAACCTAAGCTAAATGTGTTTATACACAATCGTGTAGAGCATTTTGTAGGTTAACCACTTCCTTTACAATACAATAGAATAAACCAGGTTGGAAGAGACCTTCAAGATCATCGCGTCCAACCCATCAACCAATCCAACCCACCTAAACAACTAGACCATGGCACCAAACACCCCATCAAGTCTCCTCCTAAACACCTCCAATGATGGTGACTCCACCACCTCCCCAGGCTGTCCATTCCAATGGGCAATAACTCTCTATGTGTAGAACTTATTCCTAACATCCAGCCTAAACCTCCCGTGGTGCAGCCTAAGACTGTGTCCTTTTGTTCTGGTGCTGGCTGCCTGGGAGAAGAGACCAACTTCCACCTGTCCACAACCTCCCTTCAGGTAGTTGTAGAGAGCAAGAAGGTCACCCCTGAGTCTCCTCTTCTCCAGGCTAAGCAACCCCAGCTCCCTCAGCCTCTCCCCACAGGGCTTGTGCTCCAAACCCCTCACCAACTTCATTGCCCTTCTCTGGACACGCTCCAGCAAGTCAACATCCTTCCTAAACTGAGGGGCCCAGAACTGGACACAGGACTCAAGGTGTGGCCTAACCAATGCAGTGTACAGGGGCAGAATGACCTCCCTGCTCCTGCTGGCCACACTGTTCCTGATGCAAGCCAGGATGCCATTGGCCTTCTTGGCTGCCTGGGCACACTGCAGGCTCATGTTCAGCCTACCATCAACCAGTACCCCCAGGTCCCTCTCTGCCTGGCTGCTCTCCAGCCACTCTGACCCCAGCCTGTAGCACTGCCTGGGGTTGCTGTGGCCAATGTGCAGAACCTGGCACTTGGATGTGTTCAATCTCATGTGTGGTGGAGTAGGAAGGTTCCCCCCCACACACAAAAAAAGAAATCCACAGCTAACTCAGCCGGAGAAGCAGATGAAAGCTGTATTTTACAAGCAGATATGGAATGCAATGAATGTGTACAAAAATATACAATATTTACAATATATACAGAAATATACAGGAAACCTTTCCCCAACCCCCCTGCGGCCAGGGGGTTCGGCCTGTCCCTCCCTTCTCCCTCCCTACCTCCCCTTTTTCCCAAAAGGGTTAGAGAGAAGGAGAAAGGAAGGTAATTAAAAGGGGGAAACTTTGTTAAAGCTCAAAGCGAATGCAAAAGTTAGTTTTCTCTTATCTGGTTAGCAAGAATCGTTCCTGCGTAGCAAGCTGTTGCTTCAGAGAGAGAAAAACAGGCCAGCTCACAGTACAGGGGGAAGAAGAAGACTGACTGCCCCCCCCCGACTGAAAGACTAAGCCAGAACTTACAGCCGGGTTCCACCAATGAAATTGGATTAGCATATCGTTGTTTTTCATTTATATACCAAAACATTCAGCCAGAGTGTTCAGAAAGTGTCCCTTTCTTAAAGGCACAGCCTAAACTGGTCACACTCATGCCATTGGATTCTGCCTATCTGTCCAGCCTGTCCAGGTCCCTCTGCAAAGCCTCTCTTCCCTCCAGCAGATCAACTCCTGCCCCCAGCTTGGTGTCGTCTGCAAATTTACTGATGATGGACTCAATGCCCTCATCCAGATCATCAGTAAAGATGTTGAAGAGCATGGGGCCCAGCACTGATCCTTGGGGCACACCGCTAGTGACTGGCCGCCAGCTGGATGTGGCACCATTCACCGCCACTCTCTGGGCTCGGCCCTCCAGCCAGTTCCTAACCCAACGCAATGTGCTCCCTTCCAAGCCATGGGCTGGCTGCTTGGCCAGGAGTTTGCTGTGGGGGACTGTGTCAAAGGCCTAGCTGAGGTCCAGGTAGACCACATCCACAGGCCTCCCCACATCCACCAGGCGGGTCACCTGACCATAGAAGGAGATACGGCATCCCACAGATTTTGATACAGACAAATTTAGTCCAGGGAAGTTGAGCATTTCTTTCTGTCAGGTAATAACTAAATAAAATATGACCATTTCTGGATCTCTGTGTGTGAAACAAAAAATCGGTTTACAGATTTGCGAGGCTACATGCTAAGCACTGGGGGAAAAAATCAAAACAATAAACCTGATGTGCAATAAGCAACTCATTGACCTTCGGGCTAGCAGGTCGGATACAGATCTGCATACAGATCAGATACACATCGTCTGTGTGCAATTTTGCTGGTGTTTCATCAAGTCAGTGTTCTCATGTCTTATGTCTTCATGTTCAGACATTAGTATGGGCATGTTTCTGCAATTTCTTCTCTAAAGAGGAGAAGCTTTGAATGTGCTGCATTGAAAACATGTCAGAAATGTATGAATATTGATATTTTAACCTATTTATTCCAGGGCTGGTCCTGGGATAGTTTACTATTCAACATTATATTGGTTGCTCCAAAGTTGAAATATGTTCATTTAACAATGGAATTTAAGATTAGTTTTGTAATGGGTGTCCATATATTGGATGTAAATTGCATGTAGTTAATGTAGGACTATACTAGTGCTGTAATATTGTGGTGCTACTTGCTTATTAGTTTAGACTAAAACACTCCAAATCCAAGACATATCTAATGTCTATTTAGCGTTTTCCTCTTGGTTATTATGTTGTCACATCTTTATCACTGCTTTTAAGAGCCATCTATATGCTAAGTACCTTCAAATTCCAACATTAGCTGTACTTTCACTTGTTATACATTCTGGTGAAGCTGTAACTGGGTATTTCCATGTCTGCAATGCTACAAGTGTCTTGTATGGACCTTCATTAACCCTTTGATAGCAAAAGGAGTCCTGCTTAGTGACCTGTTGTTTATTTGTGGATCAAGTAGCTTGAGTAGATCATTGTTTCTACTGCACAGTTGTAACAGTTACGTCACTTTTCTAGCAGGAATGCTGTTGCTGGTGTCTGCACCTGGGACTTAGACTTTTAACTGATGAAAGCAATAGATGTTGAACATGGTTTAGAAGTAGATGTCACATAGAGAGAATCACTTAAGTCAGGCAGACTGGATTACCTCCTACTGGTTTTCAGAAAAATCTTCAAATCTATGCATTATCACTGAAGCTATTTTCAGCAGACTGCATTGCCCTACTGGGGCAAAGCTATTAAAATTTTCACTTAAAGAAGTGCCAAAGTTAGAATGAAAGCCATACAAATGTCCTTTTCCTAAGCAAATCCAATATGTAAAATAATTATTAACATACAGTAGAGTAGCATATCTTCCTATTAAAATAGAAATAAGAAATCACTTCCTGTTGGAAAGATAAGCTCCAGGGTTTACATGCATTTTGTGAATTGCTTTTTTTGTGGTTGTTAGTATTTGCTTTTTTTCCTGCATTGGCTCAGAATAAAGATACATTTTGCATGCTGTGTTCTTGATTGCATGCTTGGCTTCCTAATAATAGATACTATAACAGGATAATAACGGTAATGTACCAACACTAACACATTCTTTGTAGGTGCAATTAACCATCTACACAGATGGGCTATCAAACTGCTGTTCTGCATGACTGTTGTATAATCAGATATCTTATAGCCTTTGCTCAGGTCAGCAGTGCTGAAGCAATTTTAGTTATTGGATCTTATAACAATGTTTGGATGGGTGGAGTAAACACTAAAATGGATTACGCAGAATCAGAGTGTTAGGGGCTGGAAGGGACCACCCCCTAGTCCACCCCCTGCCAGAGCAGGGTCACCTCTACCAGATCACACAGGAATGCATCCAGATGGGCCTTGAATATCTCCAGAGGGAGACTCTACAACCTCCCTGAGGAGCCTCTGCCAGTGTTCTGTCATCCTCACAGTGATGGACCACTAGATGTGGTATTAAGAGCTGGAATAGGTTGTGGTATTAAGAGCAGGAACAGTATAGAATCATAGAATCATAGAATCAGTCAGGGTTGGAAGGGACCACAAGGATCATCTAGTTCCAACCCCCTGCCATGGGCAGGGACACCCTACACTAGATCACGCTGGCCAGAGCCTCATCCAGCCTGGGCTTAAACACCTCCAGGGACAGGGCCTCAACCACCTCCCTGGATAACCCATTCCAGGGCTTCACCACTCTCATGGTAAAGAACTTCTTCCTCACATCTAGCCTGAATCTCCCCATTTCCAGCTTCATTCCATTCCCCCTAGTTCTATCACTACCTGAGATCCTGAGAAGTCCCTCCCCAGCCTTCCTGTAGGCCCCCTTCAGATACTGGAAAGCCACAATGAGGTCACCTGGGAGCCTTCTCTTCTCCAGACTGAACAGCCCCAACTCCTTCAGTCTGTCCTCATAGGAGAGGTGCTCCAGCCCTCTGATCATCCTCGTGGCCCTTCTCTGGACACGCTCCAGCACGTCCACATCCCTCCTGTAATAGGGGCTCCAGAACTGGACACAGTACTCCAGGTGGGGTCTCACTAGGGCTGAGTAGAGGGGGAGAAGCACCTCCCTTGACCTGCTGGTCACACTTCTCCTGATGCAGCCCAGGATCTGATTGGCTTTCCGGGCTGCAAGCGCACATTGAGAGCTCATGTCGAGCTTCTCGTCCACCATCATCCCCAAGTCTCTCTCCTCAGGGCTGCTCTCCAGCCAGTCACTGCCCAGCCTGGATTTGTGCCTGGGATTGCCTCGACCCAGATGCAGGACCCTGCACGTGGTCTTGTTGAAGCTCATGAGGTTGGCTTGTGCCCACCTCTCCAGCCTGTCCAGGTCCCTCTGGATGGCATCCCTTCCCTCCAGCGTGTCCACTGCACCACACAGCTTGGTGTCATCAGCAAACTTGCTGAGGGTGCACTCGATGCCACTGTCCATGTCACCCACAAAGATGTTGAACAAGACAGGTCCCAGGACTGATCCCTGAGGGACTCCGCTTGTCACTGGCCTCCACTGGGACATGGACCCATTGACAGCCACTCTTTGGGTGCGGCCATCAAGCCAATTCTTTATCCATCTAGTGGTCCATCCATCAAACCCATGTGTCGCCAGCTTGGAGACCAGGAGGTGGTGCGGGACAGTGTCAAAGGCTTTGCTCAAGTCCAGGTAAACGACATCAGTTGCTCGCCCCTCATCTATTAATGCTGTCACCTGCTCATAGAAGGCCACCAGGTTTGTCAGGCAGGATTTGCCCTTGGCAAAGCCATGCTGACTATTCCCAATCACCTCTTCACTGTTCTTCTGAGTCATTAGTGCCTCCAGGAGGATCTGCTCCATGATCTTTCCAGGCACAGAGGTGAGACTGACTGGCCTGTAGTTCCCCGGTTCCTCCTTCTTGCCCTTTTTGAAAATGGGAGTAATGTTTCCCCTTTTCCAGTCTGTGGGGACTTCCCCAGTCTGCCATGACTTCTGGAATATAATAGAGAGGGGCTTGGCAACCTCATCTGCCAGTTCTCTCAGCACCCGTGGGTGTATCCCGTCGGGTCCCATGGACTTGAACACTTTTAGGTTCTTCAGGTGATCATGAATCTGAGCTTCACTTATGCTTCCTTGTCAAAGGAAGAATGCAGTGGCTTTCATGGAACTGTAGGACAAACTATGGGATGTTCTTTTGTACAACTGACACTTAAAATGCCTCCAGGAGGTGATATGGTAGACAAAGGATATTAGGATATATAAGAGCAACGAACATGCCTTTGTCCTTTCTGGTATTAGTGTTCCTCGTAAATGTCCTATTTATTTCATAAATGTCCTATATCTTTCTGAAATAGTTTATTAAATTGCAAGAAATTTTGCATACTTCGAGTTCAAACAGGCATTCAGAGAACTAAATGGTGCCATTTGTGTATGGTTCTTACCTTCATGTTGTTAGTTGTGCAAGTTTCTTTGCTTTCTTTTTGATGGCCATTTTTGAAAGCTGATGGGTGCAGTTGTTATCAGTTTGTTAAATTGCATTTTGAAATAAACAGAAAAAGTCATGAAAGGAGCAAGATTAAACACCACCACCAACAACCTTTTTTTGATTATTTTTTGAATGTGGAACTTTTCCCTCATAACATTCTGATGACAGGGAAATCAAAGTAAGACTTAAGAATAGAATAGAATAGAACAGAAAGAATAGAATAGAATAGACCAGACCAGTTTGGAAGACATCTTTGAGATCATCGAGTCCAACCTATCATCCAACACTAATCAACTAAACCATGGCACCAAGCACCCCATCAAGCCTCTTCCTAAACACCTTCAGCGATGGTGACTCCACCACCTCCCTGGGCAGCCCATTCCAATGGCAAATCACTCTTTCTATGAAGACCTTCTTCCTACCATCCAGCCAAGAATATATTGACAAACATAAATAAGAGCAACAAAGAATCTGCTAACAAGCTGACTAAGCCTTGAGTGCTAAGCTTAACTGGTCAGTTCAGAGGCAGCAGAAAGTCACTTCTTTGTGCCACAAGGAACTGAAGCATTAGTTGCTGTTGTACCACTATTTAAATGCAACTGATATAGCAAAATTAAGTTCTGTAATGGATAGCTTTCTCAAGAATTTTGTAAGTACTTTTGTCTCTTCTCACTGGCAACCAGCATCAGAGCAAGAGGACACAGCCTCAAACTGCACCAGGGGAAGTTTAGGCTTGAGGTGAGGAGAAAGTTCTTCACAGAGAGAGTTGTTAGCCTTTGGAATGTTCTGCCCAGGGAGTTTGTGGAGTCACTGTCCCTGGAGGTGTTCAGAAAGGGATAGGATGTGGCACTTGAAGCCATGGTTTAGTAGTCATGTGGTGTTGGGTCATAGGTTGTACTTGATGATCTTTGAGGTCTTTTCCAACCTTATTGATTCTATGATTCTATGATACTTAGCAAAGAAAATTTTGTTATAGTTTTCCTTGTGAAATTACTAATCCTGTTATGAGCAGGACCCCAAGGCAGGCAGAATCACTCCGCAGCAGGCAGGTCTAGGGAGAAGCCAGGTCTGAGAGGAGTGAGCAAGATTAAGTTGAAAGCAATCGAGCAAGAGTGAGATCACTTTCTGGCTACTTTATTTAAGGTGTTTCTAGACAATGTGTCCAAGGCCAACATATAATGGGTGTGAAGCACCCCACTTAATCATAGCTCCCAAACCCAGCAGACTTCCCCCATGGGGAAGGAACCTCTGCCCTGGTGGGAGAATGGGCACCATTTACCTGTCCCCAGGTGAAGGGGAAGGCAATTTCGCACCTAGAAGGCAATTTCATTCATTTGTCTTTCACCATTCAAACCATCTGCTGATGGACATGGGGGAAGGGAGTTTTAGAGCACACCATAACAGTGCTGGAGTTAGAATACCAGGTTAAACATGTATTTATTCTGGCATACTACTTCTACTCTTCAGGAAGGCCTATGCATCTTTTCTACATCTGTAAATCATTAGGACCAAGCTGTGAGTACCTGGCTAATTTGCTACAGAATGCCCCTTGTGGGAAACCACAGATGGCAGCACCTTTACTTCCAATTTACATTGGTGTATTGGAAATTCCCAGATTTGTGCTTGAATCATAGAATCAATAAGGTTGGAAGAGACCTCAAAGATCATCAAGTCCAACCTGTCACCCAACACCTCATGACTACTAAACCATGGCTTCAAGTGCCATGTCCAATCCCCTCTTGAACACCTCCAGGGATGGTGACTCCATTAACTGCCTGGGCAGCCCATTCCAACAGCTAACAACTCTCTCTGTGAAGAACTTTCTCCTCACCTCGAGCCTAAACTTCCCCTGGCACAGCTTGAGACTGTGTCCTCTTGTTCTGGAATCATTTGACTGTCTTCACATGTGGAATGTATTGCTCACAACTAAATAGCAGAACCTGTAAATACACATTGTAAATAAGCTACAGCAGTGTTTAAAGATACAGCCACAAAAAACATTTAATAGCTTATTGTTCTCTACAGCTACCTGAAGGGAGGTTGTAGCCAGGTGGGGGTTGGTCTCTTCTTCCAGGCAACCAGCACCAGAACAAGAGGACACAGTCTCAAGCTGTGCCAGGGGAAGTTTAGGCTCGAGGTGAGGAGAAATTTCTTCACAGAAAGAGTAATTGACCACTGGAATGTGCTGCCCAGGTGGAGTCACCGTCCCTGGAGGTGTTCAAGAGAGGATTGGATGTGGCACTTGGTGCTGTGGTTTAGTTGTCATGAGGTGTTGGATGATAGGTTGGACTTGATGATCTTTGAGGTCTTTTCCAACCTTACTGATTCTATGATATATAAATACAGATTTTATTACAGAGGGGAAAAAGAAGGAATTGTCTATTACAACAGTTAACAGCCTAGTTCCCAGGGAAAGCTATTATTGTGTGTCTGACAGGTGCTGTGTTTCTCTTTCTGTGTTTGCAATGAAATGGTGTGTGGAAAATTGTGTTCATAATGGTTGATTCACTATTTATCCTTTTTGTTTGTTTGTTTGTTTTACAAAATTCAACAGTCATTCTGGGAAACCATCATTGTTAAAGAAAAATTTTAAGCTCCTGATTAACATTAAATGATACCTTTGCCTCTTTATGCTCTTTAATAAAAAGTTAAAAATGGGCCTTGATAGCCTATAAATAAATATGTGGGGGGTGGGGTGGAAAGGGATTTCTTTCAGTGGTAGTCTCTTTAATCTGTAAACAAGAAGCGTAACGAAATCCCACAGCTGGAAGCGAGGTACAGACAAATCCTGACTTGAAATGTGTAAGGATGATTAATCATTAAAAGAGCTGGGGACGAGGGAGTACCTGTCACTTGTAATCTTCAGATCAGTATCAAATATCATTTTAAAACAAAAGCCTAAGAAAAAAACTGAAAACTCTGGTCTTGATCCATGAAATCCAGTAGTGCTCAGGCTATTTTGTATTTTACTTTCATCCTAACTTCATGAATTTAAAGGACGTAAACAAAGCCAAATGTTGTTAAGCATCTTTTTGGGCTGATATAGAATGAGCTCAGTATAAATTTTTCAGTAGTTCCAAATACTCTTATTCTTCTAGTATGGAGAAATCATAGTCATTTTATATACATATATATATATGTATGTATATGTATGTATGTATGTATGCATATATATATATATAATGTAATATATATATATGTATGCATATATATATATATGTATGCATATATATATATAGAGAGAGAGTAGTAAAATTGCCAGGATAACCTTTTGAATTATATATTGATGTTGACCACACCAATAGAATAGAATGGAATGGAATGGAATAGAATAGAATAGAATAGAATAGAATAGAATAGGACCAGGTTGGAAGAGACCTTCAAGATCATCGTGTCCAACCTATCATCCAACACTATCTAATCACCTAAACTGTGGCACCAAGCACCCCATCAAGTCTCCTCCTAAACACCTCCAGTGATGGTGACTCCACCACCTCCCTGGGCAGCCCATTCCAATGGCAAATCACTCTATGAAGAATTTCTTCCGAACATCCAGCCTGAACCTCCTCTGGCACAGCTTGAGACTCCGTCCTCTTGTTCTGGTGGTGGTTGCCTGGGAGAAGAGACCAACCCCCACCTGTGTGCAACCTCCTTCAGGCAGTTGTAGACAGCAATAAGGTCTCCTCTGAGCCTCCTCTTCTCCAGGCTAAGCAACCCCAGCTCCCTCAGCCTCTCCTCATAGGGCTTGTGCTCCAAACCCCTCACCAGCTTTGTTGCCTTTCTCTGGACATCTTTCCTAAACTGAGGGACTCAGAACTGGACACAGTACTCAAGGTGTGACCTAACCAGAGCTGGCAGCCGGTCACTTGTGGTGTTCCCCAGGGATCAGTGCTGGGCCCCATGCTCTTTAATATCTTTATTGATGATCTGGATGAGGGCATTGAGTCCATCATCAGTAAGTTTGCAGATGACACCAAGCTGGGGGCAGGTGTTGATCTGTTAGAAGGTAGAAGAGCTCTGCAGAACGCTCTAGTGAATTTTCCTTCTGACTTTATTAACTGTGCTCTTTTGCTTCTCAGATACAGCGACTGGAGCTATAGCTAGTTTTGTTACAAAAGAACAAAGCTCAGACATGATTTCAGTTAAGCTTAGCACTCAGACATTATTTCAATTAAACTTAGCAGTACAGTTTTTCCATGTTTCCACCTTTCACTAAGTTGTTTAGTAAAACAACTCATTTGAGTATTTTATCATTTGGTTGAAATGCAAGTGCTCACTCCCTTATAATTAGGCTGTTTCCTTGGGTCATGTATGAGTGATGAATTCCTAGCACTGAACCTAAATATTCCCATTTTCAGGAAAATGCTGTTCACTGTTCATAGGCAAATCAAATATAACACAATTTTGTATTCTCAAATAATTTTAAATGTCTTGGGAATGTTTATTAAAAAATGTATTATGCAATGTTAAAAACAGTCTTTGTGTGTGATCTAGGACTGTTCAAACAACATGCCTTTCAGCAAAGGAAAATCATTTATGTCAAGGGAATGTCTTTGTGTTCTGTCCTTCATATACTGATGTTCAGGGTAGCAACATGAAAATACCCTTAGACTGAAACCTGCTGCTATAAGTTAGTACTCTGTTATTACATCAGATCAGTCTAGATGTTCTTCAGCATAACTGTAGAAGGTGACCACAGAAAGATGCTGCAGGGGGCTCTGTGAGGAGAGCTGCTTTGATCTGACTCTAATAGCCCCATTGCAGGACACAGTAGCACCTCTCAGCCACGATGGTGGTACTTTTGGGAATACATACTTAAGAAAATGCAAAACACTGCATGGTTGTATGACAGGTAAGAAAAAGTGAGAGACAAACATCCATGTAGACACCAGTGTTAGTGAGGAAGAAGGGGAGGAAGTGCTCCAAATGCTGGAACAGAGATTCCCAGCCAGTGGAGAAGACTGTGGTGAGGCAGGCTGCCCCCTGCAGCCCTTGAGGGTTAACAGCGGGAGCAGATATCCACGTGCACTCCACGGTGAAGACCATGGTGAGGCAGATATTCACACTGCAGTCCCCTGGAGGACCTTACAGCAGTGCAGCAGAAAACTATGAGCAAGATGTAGTGGCATAGAGGAAGTGTTAAGAACTGACCACAATGCTCTGTTCTCCATCCTACTATGTGACTTGGGGTAGGGAGTGTTGAGGAGACAGGAATGAAACAAGCTGAGCCTGGGAAAAAGGGGTAGAAGAAGGTGGTATTTTAGTTTTGTCTTTGCTTCTCACTGCTCAAATATATTTTAATTGGCAATAAATAACATTATTTTTTCCCAGGTTGAGTCTGTTTTGCCCGTGTTAGTAATGTCATTGTCTTAGCTAGAATAGAATTAATTGTGTTCAGTGATTTTATCTTTCAGCTAAGCCTCTTCTAGTTGACTGAACTGTCTGAACTTAATGGCCTATTTTTTCAGATAGTGTCTGCTTCTAGAACTGATAATGTTTGACATTTATAGTTACTAGCAAGGATTGGTATGTAGCAAGGCTCTTGCTAATACTTGCTCCTAGGGAAACCAAGGTCACTGCTAAGTTTTGTGTGTTGCATTGGATGTACAGTAAATGAAAGGCTGCATGTGTGGGGAGGAGTGGACAGGATACGTGACTCAAAGGTGAACAACAAAATATCCCTTTCAATGTACAACATATTCAGTATAAAGCAGAAGGGTCACAAGGTTTGAGCTCACTTTTTCAGTGACTGTTATCCAAGGAGGATTGTGTCCATTCTGCCTTTGATCCAAATCCATGAATTCCTTAATCCACTTACTGATTCCAGCTCATGAATATGGTTGCCATCTGTTGCTGAGTCCAGTCTGCAACTTTCCCAGTACCTGCCCACAGTATCAGTGGTGATGCTGACATAATTACCATCGAGGTGGTTGGATTCTCTATTTGTATATATTTCATTTTATTGATATTATTTTCATTAAAGTTGTTTTAGTTTTCATTTCCATCCATAAGTTTCTTTCCCTTATTCCGTTTCTCTTCCCTTTCCACTTTGGGAAGGTAGACTTAATAGAGAGCATCTGTCATTCCTCTAGTGGCCAGCCCAGCCCTAACCTTTGACGGTAGCTGATGAACAATCTTCCAGTTTTCATCTCAGCTTCTGAGTTTTTCATCTGATTTTGTCCCTGTTCTTTGAGCAGTGGGAATGAGCAAGCAGCTTGCAGCCAAGATTAACCCACCACAGAGAAGATAATTAAACAGGAGAGTTTTTATGGATAAGCCAAAGGAAAATGCAAGGTTCGTGATGTATTCTGGGCGTAGAAGGCACAGAACTTGTATTAAGATGAAAGCACATTCAAAATTCTGCAAGAGGAAAGAACAATATTCATTGTGACAAAATTTCTGTTGTTATGTCAAAAGATGAAATACTGGATAAGAAGTTACAGTATCACAGTATCGCTAAGGTTGGAAGAGACCTCAAAGATCATCGAGTCCAACCTGTCACCACAGACCCCACGACTAGACAATGGCACCAAGTGCCACATCCAGTCCCCTCTTGAACACCTTCATGGACGGCAACTCCATCACCTCCCCGGGCAGCACATTCCAATGGCGACTCACTCTCTCGGTGAAGAACTTTCTCCTCACCTCCAGCCTAAACTTCCCCTGGTGCAGCTTGAGACTGTGTCCCCTTGTTCTGGTGCTGGTTGCTAGGGAGAAGAGGCCAACCCCTTCCTGGCTACAACCACCCTTCAGGTAGTTGTAGAGAGCAATGAGGTCTCCCCTGAGCCTCCTCTTCTCCAGGCTAAACAATCCCAGCTCCCTCAGCCTCTCCTCATAGGGCTTGTGCTCAAGGCCTCTCACCAGCCTCGTTGCCCTTCTCTGGACACGTTCAAGTGTCTCAATGTCCTTCTTAAACTGAGGGGCCCAGAACTGGACACAGTACTCAAGGTGCGGCCTAACCAAAGCAGAGTACAGGGGCACAATGACCTCCCTGCTCCTGCTGGCCACACCATTCCTAACGCAGGCCAGTTGATGCTAACCAACAAAAAAAAAAAAAAAAAAAAAAAAAAAAAAAAAAAAAGGAGGAAAGCTACAACCACGAGAAATCCAAAGTATGAAATTATACTGAATTTAACAGGACAAGAACAGACTCTGATGAAAACAATGCCATGCTGTTAAATAAGTGGGATTGTTTGCTTGAAACAGCTGAAACAACTTATTTGTATCACTGGATTTTTTGAGCATGAACAACAGTTCTGACCAGTCCTGACTGTCCTCTAAACTACTGATAGTAACTTATCTTTGTAAGTCTGTCACAGAAGGTTCATTTCAAAATGTTTCCCCGTCCTTCACAACATCTTCTTCCCTCCATTGATTTGAGATCAGTGTGGTGCTTGGTCTCCTCTTTCCTACAAGAGCAACTCTATGGCAAAACCCCCACATTTTAATTATGTCTTTCTAATCAGTGGATTGGCAGAAGGTTTTTCAACTTGTCTTCTCATTGCTGTGAGTCATCCATCTTTACCTTCCAAAAGGAATGTTGTCTCTTGAGACACCTAGCTTCAAATCAGTCGCTATGCTGCATCATTGCTTTCTTAAATCAACCATATACTGTACCTTTCAACAAGATTGATAAGGCATGAGCACCATACTTTTGGACTTTGGCTGTTCTTGAGAGCAATAAATAAAGCAAACAACAGTTTCACCTGTGTGTAAATACAAAGAATCAGAAAAAGCCAAGTCTGTACAATGCAAAAGCATATGCATATATTTCTTCCTTGTGTGAGTGGAAAGCTAACTATGTAGTGACTTCAATTGTGAAATCTAGATATTTTCCCTGTGGGCTGAAGCAAAATGGATTGTCTTAAAGACCAGCACTGGAAAATGTGGGTTTATGCTTTACCCAACTGTGATTTTTCTAGGTGACCTTAAATAAATAACTTTTGGTCCAAATTCTTTTGTATGGGTAACTAAATAAAAGACTGACTTTGAGATGTGGGTTTGTTGGGGTTTTTTTGCCCCCAGATGCAGTGAGTGATATAGTAATATAAATGAAAAGACTACTTAAATGATGCTTAAATAGAATCATAGAATCAATAAGGTTGGAAAAGACCTCAAAGATCATCAAGTGCAGCCTGTCACCCAAGCCCTCATGACTACTAAACCATGGCACCAAGTGCCATGTCCAATTCCCTCTTGAACACCTCCAGGGACAGTGACTCCACCACCTCCCTGGGCAGCACATTCCAATGACCAATTACTCTCTCTGTGAAGAACTTTCTCCTCACCTCGAGCCTAAACTTCCCCTGGCACAGCTTGAGACTGTCAAAGGCTATTCAAAAGTGTAGGCAGACAATATCCAGTGTGGATCTCCAAGTGTGCTGCTTCATTATTACTACTTTAGATTAATTTATGCTTAAAAATTCAGGAATAGCAACTCCTATGTCTCATTCTTCCATTTATGTGACTTAACCTTTCCTTTTAACTCTAGTAGGCAAAGAGAAAATTAGGAAAAAAAAAGCATTTACTCTTTATAGGTCTGTCTCAGTCAGGACAGGGAAACAGACTCAGTTCTTTTGAATATTCCCATGTTATGAAATTAGAGGCACAAATGAGGCCAAAATATCAACAGTGAGGCTATTTATTAACAGAATAAAGTAGATGGAACAGAAGAAAGGAGAGAGAGAGAGGAAAAATTAGAGAGAGGGAGAGAGTAGAGGAAAGAAAGGAATTATATTGCCACACCCCAAGACAGTTTGGGTCTGTGGAGGAAGGGTGCTGCTGCTTTGGCTTGGAGGAGATGTCATCCTTCTTGGCTGTGCTGTCCTCCACTGGAGGAGTAGAGGGAGAGATCCCAAAGTCCAAGTCCTTCTCTGAGCAGCCTTTTCAGCTCCATGAGTTGCAGCAGGCAGAAATTAGAACACGGAGGGAGGATTCCTCCTGGTCTGCTGCTTCCAAGCTACATGGTGATGTCTTTTCTCCTGTGTCTGTCCTTTTCTCTCCTTGTACTTTCTTCTCCATTTTTCTTCCCCTGAGCAGGCATTGCTCAGGTCTTTTATACAGTTTTTAAGTCACAGGAGTTTTTAGGTATGTAACCAGGTGGTGAATCAGTTGTCCTTCTCACCATCCTCCCTTTCTGGGGTAGCTGATGGGTAGAGGTGATCTTTTCTATGCACATTCCAGAGAGTCATTATCCAGTGGCGTCTGTTCACCATCCCCTCCCTTGGCAGCTACTGTCTGGGCCAGGAGCAGAGGTGATTATATCTTTGTTGATTCACATCAAGAGAGACAAGATTTATTCTCTTACAAGGTCTTACCATAAAAACTTCAGATTTTATAGTGCAAGAGTGTGTCTCAATATTGCTGGATTGTTTGAGATGAGGTCTGTGATTGCTTTTCTGATGGAAGTATAGATTGTATTCCAGGGCATGCAACAGTACAATTTGATTTAAGTTTGTATTAATTATGTATTAAAGCTTTCATTTAAAATGTATTAAAGTTTTAATGGCTCCGCTGTTGGAAATCACAAGTTTAGCTTAAAATCCATTTTGTTGCTAAGGAATTTCTTCCTTCAGTAACAAATTTGAATTGCAGCAAACTTGTGCTGTGATATTTCTATTTTAATAGAAAGGTATTCCTGCATTAGGAATGGTGTGGCCAGCAGGAGCAGGGAGGTCATTGTGCCCCTGTACTCTGCTTTGGTTAGGCCGCACCTTGAGTACTGTGTCCAGTTCTGGGTCCCTCAGTTTAGGAAGGACATTGAGACACTTGAACATGTCCAGAGAAGGGCAACGAGGCTGGTGAGAGGCCTTGAGCACAAGCCCTATGAGGAGAGGCTGAAGGATCTGGGGTTGTTTAGCCTGGAGAAGAGGAGACCTCATTGCTCTCTACGACTACCTGAAAGGTGGTTGTAGCCAGGAAGGGGGTGGCCTCTTCTCCCTAGCAACCAGCACCAGAACAAGGGGACACAGTCTCAAGCTGCACCAGGGGAAGTTTAGGCTGGAGGTGAGGAGAAAGTTCTTCACCGAGAGAGTGATTCGCCATTGGAATGTGCTGCCCGGGGAGGTGGTGGAGTCACCATCCCTGGAGGTGTTCAAGAGGGGACTGGATGTGGCACTTGGTGCCATGGTCTAGTCATGGGGTCTGTGGTGACAGGTTGGACTTGATGATCTTTGAGGTCTCTTCCAACCTTGGTGATACTGTGATACTGTATTTTGGAGAATACTGGTTTTCCTCGTCTGGGATGCTTTCTACCATTTGGCAGATGACTCAGTGTGGTTTTTGGAATATTACCCAAATACTTAGACTTCTCAGGAATGCAGTTAACTGGCATAGTAGTAACTGGAATCCTAGTAAACCCATCTTGTTTGCAAATATTCAACAAATGTGAACCCTGACCACATTTTCATATCACGTGCTTTCATTTCATCTGGAAAAGCCTTGTGAGTGACATGTTCACTCTAAAGGTTGTTCTCTGGTATGCAAAGATTGTATCATGGTCAAAAAGAGAAAAGATTACTTTCTCACTTTTAATTCCAACAGCAGGAGAATTTTGTACAAGAGATATAGTGTGTGTAGCCGTAAGGCATACTTCATTATTCCTTCTATACTTAGATTTCTCCCTCTGCCTCAATAAAAATGCAGGGCCTGACAGTGTGCATATTCCTTTGTGAGCACCTGTATCTTTCACAGCATCACAGACAAGACTCTGCACTCTGCAGAACTTCATAGAAGACAACTAGCTTTCTGGAGAAAAAAATACCTATCTTGCCTCATCATTTCATTATATACTGACACAACAGGAAATAATCACAATTTTCCTCTTGGGTTTTGCCTTTTGCAAAGCTAGGTAGTTGAGTAATGCCCCCACAGAGGGTGATATTTCATTGCAAAGTGCTGTCTGCATATCTCTGTGGATATGAGAGTTTTGAAAGCTTTTTATGAGAGTTTCAAAAGCATTTTATTTCAAAATCTGTGAGCTGATTCCCCCATGTTTGTCTCTTTGGCTCTCAGAAAAGAACTTTCAGTCTGGAGAAGAGAAGGCTCTGAGGTGACCTCATTGTGGCCTTCCAGTGTCTGAAGGGGGCCTACAAGAAGGCTGGGGAGGGACTTCTCAGGCTATCAGGTAGTGATAGGACTGGGGGGAATGGAATGAAGCTGGAGATGGGGAGATTCAGGATAGATGTGAGGAGGAGGTTCTTCACCATGAGAGTGGTGAAGCCCTGGAATGGGTTATCCAGGGAGGTGGTTGAGGCCCCATCCCTGGAAGTGTTTAAGACCAGGCTGGCTGAGGCTCTGGCCAGCCTGATCTAGTGTAGGGTGTCCCTGCTCATGGCAGGGGGTTGGAACTCGATGATCCTTGTGGTCCCTTCCAACCCTGACTGATACTATGATACTATGATAGTATGAACTTCTTCTGGAAGATGGGGCATTTCTAGCAGTGATTTTAATTCTGAAAAAGCTGGTTTGCAGTTGATGCAATATTTATTACTGAGACTGAGATACCTCTCTGGATGTATATCTGGATATGGCACATGAAAGGTTTTATTTATGCTTGCCTATTTTGGTCAAGTGGTGAATATGGCTGGAGGTCTCATGGAAAAACCTCTTGTAATCTTCCCTCTCTCTTCAGTGGGGTGAAAGGGAGAGGCTGTTCCTTTCACATGTCAGCAGGCAGAGAAGCTTAGGGACACCAGTGCTGACAGAGAAAACCAGAGATCACACAGAATCACCAAGGTTGGAAGAGACCTCAACAATCACCAAGTCCAACCTGTCACTTTTTCCTTTTCTCCAAATAAGTCTGAAGAAAAAGCGTGCTTCCCTGAAATGTAATCTCTGCCAGCCCCTGAGCTGATGAAAGCTTGCTGCACCTTCATCCTGGTTCCTACCAAAAAGCAAACTACAGTATTATTTTAAATGTAATGAAGCTGATTTTTGTTTGTTTGGTTTTCAAAATACTGAAACAAATTCACCTTAGTGTTAACAGGCTAAAGCAGGCAAAGCTTCAGACACTTTAATCAAGGCTGAATTTAGCTTTGTGGGAAATTCTCAAAACATGTCCAGAGAAACACAGTGGGTGTGAGGTGCTTATCTCTCACTGACTTTCCCTGGTTTTACTCTTTGTGGACTGAAAGCAGCCCTGTGAAATCTTCATGCGTTGTGACTGTGGCATATTGTGAACGTGGTGTATTTCTTTCTATTTTCTCTATGCCCATCAGTTTCAGGACATGAAATGTAACTCTTGTTTGAAGTACTTTTAAATGAATGGCAATTATTTTTCATCAAACATGTAAGAAATACTAAGACATACATATATCAACCCATACATATGTCTGGACATGTTCAAGAGTCTCAGTGGCCTTCTTAAATTGAGGGGCCCAGAACTGGACACAGTACTCAAGGTGTGGCCTAACCAGGACCATACAACAACCCAGCACAGAAGTTAAGACAAGAAAAAATGGTTAGTAAAGTGTTCCAAGTCAGCCAGACATGAGTGAGACCTCACTAATGGAAGCAGGTGAGTATTAGCAAAGCTACAATACTACAAAATGTGATTGGACTTAGGGCATTAGCATCACTGACAACTTCCCAGGATTTACATATCAAAGGACTTCAACTTTTCTGTTCATCGTTCAGAGATATGTAGCCATCAGCAGACAGCACTTAGTTATAATGTGGAAATGGGCTTTCTGCAGAGAATAGGAAAAATGAGGTTTGAAGTCAGGTGCAAAACAGATTAAGGGAGCTGCTTTCAAGCAGTGTAATATCTGGAATGGAGTCTAACCAAATTGAATAAGAAGAAAGCTGAGGGCAAGGGTGTGACAAACCCTTCCCTATTCTGGTTTTAAGCACCTCCTGCAGTGCTGTCATCAGTCATTCCCATCTACTGCAAGAGTCAGTGCTCAGTGGCTATTGTAGTCACTCCCACCATAGCAGAATTTTGATTCAATTGCTTTCCTTTCAGAAGGAACAAATCAGGCTCTTATTAATCATGATGTTAATAGTCTTTGGGTGGAAATGATGAAAATTCTGATCTTCACCAGTGAATTTGCTGCACTTAACTGAAAAAAAAAAAAAAAAAAAAAAAAAAAAAAAAAAAAAAAAACCCAGAAAACCCAAACCAACACAGCATTCATCCTCTCTCCCTCTCAGGCAATATTCTGGTCTTTAAGCCACAGCATTCTGCTCCCTCATGCAGATCTGCCTGGGATGTAAAGAGTCATTGCCTCTTATACAGAGCTGAGTCAGTCTAGTCACACAGATGTGTTTACAGCATCGACTTTATGTGTTTAGCTGTGTATTTTTAAATTTGGTGCAGAACAATTTTCTGCAGGCACCTCTAGAGATTGTTCAGACTAAGGCTTTGTTTCTATGTCCTGATCAAACACATGTAAGAAAAACGAGGAGAACCATTCAGCTTCAATGATGCTAAGGTGCATTGGAGTTTGTGCCTGTTTCCAGAGATGTAGAACTTGTAAAACTCTGGAGCTCTAAGCATAGAAAGTATATGTAAAAACCTGCTCTGTATCTGACTTCATATGTTTGATTTTCAATGAACAAAATGTGATCTTGGCTTTTTTTTTCACTTGCACCAATTTAATGTTAGTATAACAGCATTGTGGTGGATTGACCTTGGCTGGCTGCTAGGTGTCAACCAAGCTGCTCTATCGCTCTTGCAACAGCACACAGGAAGAAAGCATGATGGAAAGGCTCTGAAATTGTGGTAAGAACAGGAAGATCACTAACCAATTACAGTCACAAGCAAAGCACACTTGCCTTGGGGGAAATTAATTTAATTTATTGTCAACAAAACTAAAAGCACCCTTTGCCCCACTCCTCTGCTTCTTCCCAGGCTCAGCTTCACTCCCAACTTTTCTACCTTCTCTCCCCACTGTACCACAGAGGAATGGAGTGTGGAAGCTGTGATCATATATAGTTCATATAGCTTCATCTTCATGTTTTATCCCTGCTCCATTATGGGATGTTTCCCACAGCATGTAGTCCTTCATAGACTTTTCCAACATGCGTCCTTCCCATGGGCTTCAGTTCTTCAAGAAATGCTCTGGTATGTTTTCTTCCCATGGAGTCTAGTCCTTCAGGAATGGACTGCTGCTGTGTGGGCTCAGTTGCTGCCAGAAAACCACCTTCTTCGTGGGCTACAACTTCCTTCAGGGCATGTCCACCTGCTGCAGCATGGGTTTCTCTGTAGGCTGAGGTGCGGATATCTGCTTCACTGTGAGCCTCCATGGGTTATAGGTAAACAACACACATCACAACGGCCTTCTACTGCAGGAACATCTCCCCTTCCTCCTTCTCTGACCTTGGTTTCTGTGGGCACTAGCATTGATGATGGACTCAGCTTTGGGCTGTGGCAGGATGAGCTTAAAGGTGGCTAGAACTGGTTCTGTCCAATATAGGGGCAGTTCCTGGTGTCTTCTTACACAGGCCACCTTTCAGCCCTCCTGCTACCAAAACATTGCCATGGAAACCTGTGATGGTTTAACCCACCAACATTAACATCTTTTTAAAGGCACAGCCTGGAACTGTCACAAAACCCAATAAAGAGAACTTACTTTCACACAATTTCATCAGATGTGAAACTAAGACACAGAAGATGAGAATCAAGTCACAAATATTTGTGTGATTAAGAGCCTAATTTTTAACCTCCATTAAACTCTTGACATTTTATTTCATGAAATGATTTTATGATAATTTCTCTCATGGCTATTTGCCATTTTCCTGCACTCTGACTTGTGCAAATTTATTTCTCTGTCCATCTTTTTAATTGCTGGTTACTTACAGCAAACACTGTGAAACATGGAAGGTTATTTTATCGATCCACTGCTTATGAACAGTGGGCACTGAGCATACAAGGATTTAGAGAAGAGAGAACAATGCAGTTAGAAACTAAAATCTGAGGCAGCAGAATAGTCATTATTAACTAGCTATTTTGGGACTACTCTCCAGTGAACTCCACTTTGCCTGAAACACTCACCCAGAATGCAGTATCCATTCATTAGAGAATCTGTCACACTCAGTCCTCATTAAAATTATCATTTTTAAAGGCTGTAACAGTGTTGCTAAGTACCCTACTTAGAGTGTAATGCTATACTTGCTTGCCCTGATGATATGACCAAAAATCAGGCTTCTGTCTGATGCTAAAAGTAAAAGCTGCGTTTTTCCCCCAATCCAAATTATGTGAGAGAGACAAGGAAAAGAAAAAAAATCCCTGATAGACTTCTGTGACAATTTCAATGTCCACGGCAGGCAGCACAGGCTTTGATTACCATTAACAGATGAACCCAACCCCAGACTAATTGAGTTCACTCATCTTTTCCATGTGTCTGAAAAAAATAGAAAGAATAATCGGGTGTTTGATCATCTTATCTGCCACAATTACTAAAGGTTTCCTCAGCAAGAACAGACGTAAGTTCTACGCTCGCACAACATGGGGAGTTGAGCATAAATGCAGTGGATCTAGTTTCTGTGGTGTCTCTTTCCAGACTCCAGCAGGAGCTGTGACAGCATGCTACATTTTTACATAGAATCATGAGTTTAAAATCATTTAATCTCTGCTCAAGCCTATATGTTGTCCCTACTGGAGATAAAGACAGCTAGGAATTCATGTACTTACAGTTCTTTGCAGTACAGTATGCCATATAAAATATCAAGCTTCGTAAGTATTTTGTCACATTTGGTTGCTCTGGACCTGAGTTTTACATGAAGTTTTGGGTATAATGTGATTGACTAGTAATTATTAATTTCTATTTTAATCATAATTACATTTGTTTTTCTCTTAAAAGTGTAACATAGACTTTTGTTCAGTTTTCCACCTTCCCTTTCATTTTTTTCTTTTCCTTTTCTTTCTTTCTTTCTTTCTTTCTTTCTTTCTTTCTTTCTTTCTTTCTTTCTTTCTTTCTTTCTTTCTTTCTTTCTTTCTTTCTTTCTTTCTTTCTTTCTTTCTTTCTTTCTTTCTTTCTTTCTTTCTTTTCTTTCTTTCTTTCTTTCTTTCTTTCTTTCTTTCTTTCTTTCTTTCTTCCTTCCTGTATGTGGTGCTGTGAGTTAGAGCATGGGCAAAGATGGTGTACACGCTGTGTTAAAAAAATATTAAGAAGAAACTTTGATGCATAGTGGAGTACGAGTATAGTTTTCCTTTATGCCTCTAGTTTCAGGGAGTGGTAAGTGAACAAATAGGAAGAGCCAGCAGATCAATGCCTGCCTCCAAGCCTGATGTCACCAGCAGGACATTGGGTTCTGTAATCGTGGGTTGAATTACAGGACACTACACCTGCTGGTAACAAATCACACAATCACAGAATCAATAAGGTTGGAAAAGACCTCAGAGATCATCAAATCCAACCTATCACCCAACACCTCAGGACTAACTAAACCATGGCTTCAAGTGTCATGTCCAATCCTTTTTGAACACCTCCAGGGACGGTGACTCCACCACCTCCCTGGGCAGCACATTCCAATGGCAAGTCACTCTTTCTATGAAAAACTTTCTCCTTACCTCCAGCCTAAACTTCTTCTGGTGCAGCTTGAGACTGTGTCCTCTTGTTCTGGTGCTGGTTGCCAACCTCCACCTGTCTACAACCTCCTTTCAGGCAGTTGTAGAGGGCAGTAAGGTCTCCCCTGAGCCTCCTCTTCTCCAGGCTAAACAACCCCAGCTCCCTTAGCCTCTCCTCATAGCATTCGTGCTCCAGACCTCTCACCAGCCTCGTTGGGATACACCTTTCTCAGAGCAGGAAAAGGATCCTACCACAGGAGCTATCAGAGCTCTTTGAAAGAACTTTAAACTAACTTGGAAGGGGGTAGGGCACAAAATGGGGCTTGCTAGAAATAACTCTGAGGGCAGCACACCAATATTTGAAGGATGTTGTGCTAGTGAGGCCTCTGGTCTGCCGTATCAGCAGATAGAATAAATGGAGACTCATGCAGCCACAAGGGTTACTGATTAACCACAGGAACTGCTGCGAATGGTCAGATAAGAACTAAAACTTCTCCCTGCAAAAAGGTAGTGGGACCATTAGACCAGCTGGAATGGATCTATAGTAATACACACAACTGTTTGCTGAATACTCAGCTCCCTGAGCTGGAAGATAAGGATAGGGATCAGAATGAAGTCCCCATAATCCAAGAGGAGATGGTTAGTGACCTGTTGCATCACTTAGACTTACACATGTCCATGGGGTTGGATGGCATACATCCAAGGTACTGAGAGTACAAGGAACATGGTTTAGCACCAAACTTGGTAGAGTTAGATGATGTTTGATCTTGATCTTAGAGGCATTTTCCAACTGAAATGACTCTATGAATCTGAGATATAATGGCCTTTGACATGTGAACAACTGATTGGGTTTGTGATATAGAGCTAAGGTTAAAGATTCAATAATTTTTCCCATGAATGTGTGAAACAGTCATATGGCAGCTCTTAATTAGAAGTGAACCTAGACCTTCAGTTCAAAATTACAGGTTCAAATATTAGAATAAACCCCTCCAACTCTCTGTAAGATTACAGGAACACCTGGGGATCACCCTTTCAAAGGACATCACCAGGACTTCATATACATCAATATGTTATAAGGACGTCGTCACTTTAAATATGAAAAAGAGTATTCTGCTCTTTTGTGTGTAAGAGTCACTTTTCACTGTCAAACATTTATCTTTGTCTGGATGATCCATTTTTCATTTTCCACTTTCTTCAGTGTTTCAGCTGTGTAATGCTGTACCCTGTATGCATGTCTACACAGCAGATGCTTTTTTTTTGATACTTTCAGAGCCTGCTAAGCCAACATCTTTCATTTCACATTCCTGTGTGCTAGCTAGTCCCTCTGGATGCATCTGTGTGCCCTTTTGACTTTATTTTAGGACTTACTGTTTCAGCTCTTGTTTCATCTCTCCTTCTTTTTTTTTTTTGCTCCCATTGAGGCTTGGTTTATTCTTTTCTCTCTCAGTATCTTTGTACTCATCATCTCTAGTCTCTGTGGCATTTGCTGCATCTGATAAAGCATTATTTCTATGGAGCTATTCTATGGGATTTGGATATTTATCATCACAAAGCACAATAATGAGGCTGAATGTTTAATACTTTTCTTACACTGACAGCAGTTGCCTTCATGTTGTTTTCTATGAAATTCAACAACAAAATATTAACACAGAAACCAGGAAAATACAGCAGAGAATTATCAGAATAACGCAGGACCAGCTGAATTTTTACATCTGAATTACATCTGATGTTGGAAAGATTAATTGAAAAGTGATTATAGCTAATTACATATGTTGCTATGTGTGTCAAAATTAAATCTTCATTTAATTATGAGTACATACACAAGCCTATGGGGCCGGATGTGATACAGCCAGGGGTGCTGAGGGAGCCAATAGAAGTCCCCATCAAAGCACTTTCAATCACTTACCAGCAGTCCTAGTTAACTGGGGAGGTCCCAGATGACTGCAAGTTAGAAAATGTGATGTGCATCTGCAAGAAGGTCTGGAAGTGGGATCCAGGGAACTACAGGTCTGTTAACCTGACCTCAGTGCTTGAGAAAGAGCAGACTATCTTGAGTGCCATGACACAGCACACACAACACAACCAGATGTTCATGCCCAATGTACATAGGTTTATGAAAGGGAAGTCCTGATTAACTAAGCTCATTCTGCAACAAGGTGACATGCTTTAGTAGATGAGGAAGGCTGTGGGTTTTGTCTGCCTAGACATTAGTAAAGCTTTTGACACCATTTCCCATGGCAGTTTCCTGGAGAATCTGGCTGCTCTTGGCTTGGATGAGTGCAGTCCTGGCTGGGTAAAGAACTGGCAGGATGATCAAGCTGAAAGAGTGGTAGTGAATGGAATTAAACCCAGTTGGTGCCTAGTCATAAGTGGTGTTCCCTAGGGAGCAGTTCTCTTTAATATCTTTAAGAGTGATCTGGATGAGGGATGGAATGCACCCTTGGTAAGTTTGTAGATGACAGCAAGTTGGGTGGAAGTGTTGATCTTCTTGAGGACAGTAGGACTTTACCGACAGATCTGGATAGGCTGGATCAATGGGCTGAGGCCAACGGCATAAGGTTCAACAAGGCTAAGTGCCAGGTCCTGCACTTCAGTCGAAACAACCTCATTCAATAGTGGCTGGAAAGCTGCCCAGAGGAAAAGGATCTGGAGCTCTTGGCTGACAGCTGGCTGAATGAATCACCAGTGTGCCCAGGCAGCCAAGAATGCCGGCAGCTATCAGAAATAGTGTGGCTAGTAGCAGTAGAGAGGTGAATGTCACCCTGTGGTTGGTACTGGGGACACTGCATCTTGAATACCGTGTTCTGTTTTGGGCCTCTCACTACAAGAAGCACGCTGAGTTGCTGGAGCATGTCCAAAGAAAAGCAACCAAGTCGGTGAAGGATCTAGAGAACAAGTCCAGTGAGGAGCAGCTGATGAAATGGAGGGTGTTTAGCCTGGGGAAAAGGGGGCTCAGAGGAGACTTTACCAGTCTCTACAATTACCTGAAAAGGGTTTGCATCAAGGTGGAGGTCTGTCTATTCTTCCAGGTAACAAACGATGGAACAGGAAACGTCCTCAAGTTGTACTAGGGAAGATTTAGACTGGACAGTAGTAAAAATTTCATCACCCAAAGGGCTGTTAAGTAGTGGAACAGGCTGCCCAGGGATGTGGTTGAGTACCATCCCTGAAGACATTTAAAAGATGTATAAATGTGGTGCTGAGGTATATAATTTAGTGGTGGACTTGGCAGTGCTAGGTTAACAGTTGGACTTAATGGTCTTAAGGGTCTTTTCCAATGTGAATGATTCTATGATTCTATGCTATAATAGCAGCCTAATGACATATCTGTTTTCCCTATTTTCCCTTACATATCCATTTAAATACCTCATACTTGCAGAATGTGGACCATTTTCCCCACAGCCTTGAAAATAAAGCATGCTACATTTCATCCTGTTTCTCTCCTGACTTTTTCCCAAACCTTTGTACAGTGGACCACATCTAATCCTTCATCTTAAGCTGTGAGAACAGTGTTACAGTCTGCCTGAATCCTACAAAACCCTGAAATGCTGTCAGAGTGAAGTTGAAAACTGTACCAGTGGACACTAAACACGATTGCCTGGGAAAGGGAAGGGCTTCTGTTTAATCTGTATAGAGAAGATGCTGACTCTAATTCAATGGTTTATAGTAAATAACAGTTCTTCATTGCTGCTGAAATAGCCATATAGCCTGGAATGAGAGTCCTGGAAGCCTGATGAAATAGTAAGCAAAGGAGAAGTTGATTTTACTGGATGAGCTAACAGAGCAAAGATTAGTCTGGAGAAAGTTAGATAACACTTTTTTTATTTTGGACTAACTAGTCTGGGCACATGGCCTATATATGTGTTGGTGCAGGGAGTGTATTTGGGTCAGTCTTGGAGTACAAATCCTGATTTAGTTATGCCCAAAGGGAGTTTAATCTGTGCACTTCCAGACTGCTCCATGGTGAGAACTGAAAGGCATTAAATTATCATGGTCAGGCAGCTCACTTCAGAAGTGCACTCCCAATCCAGATTAAAATGCTAATGCAGATATACCCTGGGTCTCCTGTATAGGGTGGTTTGGGTTCTTATGCTAGTGTCTGATTTTAGCCTGGAGAAAAGGAGGTTCAGGGCAGACCTTATTGCTGTTTACAACTACCTGAAGGGAGGTTGTAGCCAGGTGGGGGTTGGTCTCTTTTCCCAGGTAACTAGTCTCAAACTGTGCCAGGGGAAGTTTAGGCTCAGGATGAGGAGAAAGTTCTTCACAGAGAGAGTTAGCTTTTGGAATGGGCTGCCCAGGGAGGTGGTGGAGTCACCATCTCTGGAGGTATTCAAGAAGGGTATGGATGTGGCACTTACTGCCATGGTTTAGTAGTCATGAGGTCTGTGGTGACAGGTTGGACTTGATGATCTTTGAGGTCTTTTTCAACCTTATTGCTTCTATGATTCTATGATGATTCTATGGTTTCTGTGGGTTATATTGTATATATTATGCAGGAGATCAGTCTGGATCTGAAGACATGCATTTATCTCTGCTTTGAAACTATGAAGGAGAATAAGACTTTAATCCCAAAGGAAGCCTCAGAGCAACTGAAATCTCAGTTCTAAATGATAGCAGTAAACCAATTTTTTTAATGAATGATTTAAATTACAGTGTTGTAAATAGAGTCCAGAATGTGAACAAATAGAGCTCTAATTGGGTCTAGCCAAACAAACATCAAGATCTTATGCTTATTCACCTGCCTGAAGAACTAGAATTGGTGTTTTCAGTCTTTTTCATAGTGAATAAAGATTCAGTTAGGAACATTGGTACAAATAACATTGGTACAAATGTAACAAAACAGTCAGGTCAGAAAACTTACAGAAATTAAGTCTAATAGTGAGGAAATCTACACTTGCTAGTTTAGCTCTGGAACTGGTACAACACTTTGAATACTGCCTGTATCAGGAACGCTGTGGCCAGCAGGAGCAGGGAGGTCAGCCTGCCCCTGTACTCTGCACTGGTTAGGACACACCTTGAGTCCTGTGTCCAGTTCTGGGCCCCTCAGTTTAGGAAAGATGTTGAATAGCTTGAATGTGTCCAGAGAAGGGCAACAAAGTTGTGGAGGGATTTGGAGCACAAGCCCTATGAGGAGAGACTGAGGGAGCTGGGGTTGCTTAGCCTGGAGAAGGGGAGGTTCAGAGGAGACCTTCTTTCTCTCTACAACTACCTGAAGGGAGGTTGTACACACGTAGGGGTTGGTCTCTTCTCCCAGGCAAGCAGCACCAGAACAAGAGGACACAGTCTCAAACTGCGCCAGGGGAGGTTTAGCCTGGAAGTTAGGAAGAAGTTCTTCACAGAAAAATTGCCCATTGGAATGGGCTGCCCAGGGAGGTGGTGGAGTCACCATCACTGGAGGTGCTCAGGAAAAGACTTGATGGGGTGCTTGGTGCCATGGTTTAGTTGATTAGATGGTGTTGGGTGATAGGTTAGACTCAATGACCTTGAAGGTCTCTTCCAACCTGGTTAATTTAATTTAATTTAATTTAATTTAATTTTATTTTATTCTATTCTATTCTATTCTATTCTATTCTATTCTATTCTATTCTATTCTATTCTATTCTATTCTATTCTATTCTATATTTTCTCAGTTCATGATTTTTAAGTACCAGAGAATGAATGTTATGTATGAATCTTTGGGCTGACCATTTTTAATTTGTGAGAATGAACAGAGGAATCTTGGGAACCCACATATACCTCAAAAAGTGGCTCTCAACATTTTTTCCTACATTGTAAATCATATTTTCCAATATTTTACATTTTTATACAGTGCTGTCCTGAAAGCTTCTGAGTAAGAAAAATTATACTAATTGGAGCAATTTAAATGGGGCTAGAAAACAAATGGATTAAACTCTACATATATACCAGCATAGCACATAATACAGCAAAGCATGTGAATGCTACTAACTTATCTTTCTACAGAATCACTCTCCAGGGACTACATCTCATTGACATTAGAAACATCTGCAGTGTGCAAGTGCATTGTGCATTTTTATGACCATATTTGACATAATCAGTGTTCAGTTCTGCCTCCTGTGAGAAAGAGTTAGTCTAAACTGGCAATTATTTTGTGTTGTTTTTTTCTTTCTTCCTATCTTGTTCACTCTCTGCTAGGGGAACATATTTGTCTTGTGTGAGTGACTGAAGATGATTGTCTGCTTGGACAGTAGACCTAATTAATTTCTGACACCAAAGCCATTTACAGTGTGTAGAAAACAATTGAGCACAAATAAACCACAAGTTATTGCTGAGGACAAGAACAATATGTATCCCAAGTCAGGGCTTAATGCTGTGAAACAGAGTTATAGTATATTGGCATTTTTCAGTTGTTCTCTTGAATTTTTATTCTACAGACTCAACTGACACTGCAGAAGTTCTTCACCGTGAGAGTGGTGAAGCCCTGGAATGGGTTGTCCAGGGAAGTGGTTGAAGCCCCATCCCTGGAGGTGTTTAAGACCAGGCTGGATGAGGCTCTGGCCAGCATGATCTAGTATGAGGTGTCCCTGCCCATGGCAGGGGGTTGGAACTAGATGATCCTTGTGGTCCCTTCCAACCCTGACTGATTCTATGTCTATGATTCTATGAACTCCCTACAGGAAGCCACAGCTGGAATGTCCATTGAACAAAGCATAAGACTGCTTTTTCAGTTTGAGCTGAGTAATGGCACTTGATTGTAGCTTAGACAGGAATGATAATGTCATGTATCACAGTATCACCAAGGTTGGAAGAGACTTCAAAGATCATCAAGTCCAACCTGTCACCACAGACCCCATGACTAGACCATGGCACCAAGTGCCACGTCCAATCCCCTCTTGAACACCTCCAGGGACGGTGACTCCACCACCTCCCTGGGCAGCACATTGCAATGACTGACTCTCTCAGTGAAGAACTTTCTCCTCACCTCCAGCCTAAACTTCCCCTGGTGCAGCTTGAGACTGTGTCCTCTTGTTCTGATGCTGGTTGCTAGAGAGAGAGAGCAAATGGTCTAGTTGTTGGGTGGGTTGGATTGTTTGATGGGTTGGACGCGATGATCTTGAAGGTCTCTTCCAACCTGGTGTATTGTATTGTATTGTATTGTATTGTATAGAGAAGAGATCAACCTCTTCCTGGTTACACCCACCCTTCAGGTAGTTGCAGAGAGCAATGAGGTCTCCCCTGAGCCTCCTCTTCTCCAGGCTAAACAACCCCAGCTCCCTCAGCCTCTCATAGGGCTTGCACTCAAGGCCTCTCACCAGCCTTGTTGCCCTTCTCTGGACATGTTCAAGTGTCTCAATGTCCTTCCTAAACTGAGGGGCCCAGAACTGGACACAGGACTCAACGTGTGGCCTAACCAATGCAGAGTACAGGGGCACAATGACCTCCCTGCTCCTGCTGGCCACACCATTCCTAATGCAGGCCAGGATGCCGTTGGCCTTCTTGGCCACCTGGGCACACTGCTGGCTCATGTTTAGGCAGCTGTTAATCAGCACTCCCAGGTCCCTCTCTGCCTGGCTGCTCTCCAGCCACTCTGACCCCAGCCTGTAGCTCTGCATGGGGTTGTTGTGGCCAAAGTGCAGCACCTGGCACTTGGATTTGTTGAATGCCATCATATTGGACTCTGCCCGTATGTCCAGTCGGTTGTGGTCCCTCTGTGGAGCCCTTCTATTTTCTAACTGATCAACATCTGCTCCCAGATGTAAAAGTGGGAAAAGAAAGGGAACACTCTCAATTATAATATGACTACAGAATCTTATTTGCTGCATGCTGACTCACAGGGAACTATTTTATTGCAGTTACCCACGGATAAAGAAACATTAAGCAAAATGATAGCTCACCATTATTTAAATATATATGGTTACCTCCCTGATAGAATAGCCTTAGTTTATCTTTATATAAATTAATTTTTCTAGGATGGAGACCATGTGGTCAGTAACTGCATGGTGACCTTTCCAAGCTTAACACTAGGGACTATTTTGCTTTTATCATATTGTCAGAAAACAGATTTTCTATGATGAAGCACTGGAACAAGCTGCCCAGAGAGGCTGCAGAGTCTCCTTCTCTGGAGATACTGAAAACCTGCCTAGATACAATCCTGTACAGCCTGATGTAGGTGAATCTCCAGGAGTCCCTTCCAACCTCTATCATTCTGTGATTCTGTGAAGGGTGAATGTTCATAAGTTCAAACATACAGAAAGATCTTGTCTGTAATCCCTCTTGAATTAACTGTCTTCCACAATTTTATGCATATAAATATAGGTGGAATGGAATGGAATGGAATGGAATGGAATGGAATGGAATGGAATGGAATGGAATAGAATAGAATAGAATAGAATAGAATAGAATAGAATAGAATAGAATAGAATAGAATAGAATAGAATAGAATAGAATAGAACTGACCAGGCTGGAAAAGACCTTCAAGATCATCAAGTGCAACCTATCACCCAACACTATCTAATCAACTAAACCATGGCACTAAGTGCCTCATCAAGTCTCTTCTTAAACACCTCCAGTGATGGTGACTCCACCACCTCCCTGGGCAGCACATTCCAATGGCCAATCACTCTTTCTGTGAAGAATTTCTTCCTAACATCCAGCCTAAACCTCCCCTGGCACAGCTTGAGACTGTGTCCTCTTGTTCTGGTTGCCTGGGAGAAGAGACCACCCCCACCTGGCTGCAACCTCCTCTTCTCCATGCTAAACAATCCCAGCTCCCTCAGCCTCACAGAAAAGAGGATGTTATGCCAATAACTGATTTTTATATTTGTTAGTGGATTAAAAAATATTTAGGGGGCTGTGCAAAATTCATTTTTATCTTCCTCAGCAAAATAAGAGATTCAAGTGTTTAGTTTGGTGAAAAATACTTCTATTTAATCTGACTCCCTGTCCCTCAGTGGGGTAGGAGAGAGAATCAGAAGAGCAAACTGAGAAACTCTTGAATGAAGATAAAGACAGGTTAATAGAGCAAAAGCTGCTCAAGCAGCAAAGCAAAGCAAACCAAGGAATTTATTCCCTATTGTCCATTAGCTGGCAAGTGTTCAGCCAGCTCCAGGAAAGCAGGGCTCCACTGCATGCCATGGTTACTTGGGCTGACAATCTCCATTGCTCTCAACATTCCCTCTTCTTCATTCTTCCCCCAGCTTTTATTGCTGAGCCTGACATCAGTTGGGGTCAGCTGTCCCAGCTGAGTGCCCCTCACAACTGCTTGTATACCCCCCAGACTACTCACTGGTGCAGTGGTGTGAGAAACATTGACTCTGTGTAAGGAGTGATGATCAGTGGTGAAAATATCCCTGTGTCATCAGAACTTGTTTTCAGCACAAAGCCAAAAGAACAGCACTATATGAGTTTCTATAAAGCAAATTGACACTGTCTGAGCCAAAACAGCACAGTAGGCACAACAGCAATTTTTCTCTGTGCTCAAGGCTCTTTGACTGTTCTCATATTTGCCCATTTCTCCTATCCTCATCTTCTGCAGAGTATGTAAAGTACCTACAACTAGCTTGTATCATTGGAGCTGTGGTCCTGCCATTGTGTTCCCAGAAGCTTCAGCAATAGAGGTGACTGACAGCCTAGAACGCAATGGAACTCTCTTTTCCATTGCTGTATTTGAAGGTCATGAGCCGGCCCACCTTAACTTAAAGACAATGGACATGGTCTAATGAGGCACGTGCCTGCTGGACAAGCCCTCCCAGTTCTCTCAATGATGCAATTCAAGTGTACAGCATCTTCTTTGCCTGTGACACTAGAATTTATCTAGCAATCTGTGTGCCATCACATTCCTTGTCAGTGATACTAAAACCTGTCTTCCCTATAGAGGATTTTCTAATGAAGCACAGAAGGCAATACAAGCAAAGCCTCCGTGCATTGGTGATCATTCAATAAATCATGGTCATAAAAGGCAAGGAGGTAGCTCGATGTAAACAGAGAATTCAAGACTTTTATTCTGCTGTCACTAATGCAGTAATTCTATGTGCATGCAAAGGTCCCATGATGCTTCAAGTTGTTAATTTAATGCTACTATTTAATGAATAATGGAAGAGTGTTGTACAAAGCAGTTTAAATTGCCACAGTGTCAGGCAAATTGCTTCAGGCTGATCTAGTTTACACGTGCCAGACTTCATGAAATTCCTTCCCCCTCCCCTCTTCTTAAACTTGGTATATTTATGCATACATAGATTATTCCCCATATGGTGGTTTAGTGCCTTTTTTTTTTTTAATGTTGTTTTCCTCACCCCAATCTACTTCATGGAAATATCTCAAACCAAACTGTAAATATGCAGGTATCTGCATAATGCTCCTCTCAATGTCTTATGTGTGGAGGCAGGATTTATAGAACTTAAGCAAATCTATTTCCAAGGTATCAGCGGAGGACCAGCTATGGCATTCCTATCTTTCAGTGAAATTGAAAGCATTTTCCAAGGTCTGATGGAGTATTCTGCACAGTGCAAGCAAAGCACAGTGTGGGGATGCTACAAACCATAATTTTTCCTTCTGTCAGCTCCCATAGCAGTGTGCTCTGACAGATGTGCAGGGCTTTTTTCCCTTAGAATTTCATTCCCATTAGATGTGAAAGAGAAGGATTACTAATTACACTGAAATATGATGAAGAGACTTTACCAGCAGCAATTTCATTTTGATATATAAGAAAAATAAATCCAAGCCTCAAATGAGTAGAAGAAGATTGATCTTAAGCAGGAGATTGTTCCTGGAGAGTACTTCTTATGAGTGCATTTTGGATCCCCAAACTTCCAGCTTTATGATTTTCCTGAAAGGCAAGTAATAATAGATGATATTTGTATATGCTATGTGTTTTCCAATGTTACACATACTTTTGTCCTGGGAAACCTGTATAGGACTCCAGCATAGTGTCAGCAGAAATGGAGAACTTGCACAGTGTGAGTAAAGATCTCAGGATTTGGCCCATGGCCTGAAAGAAACCTTGCAGCTTTGTGTACTTTAGCTGAAAGAAATCTTTCTAAGAATAGACCATACCTTTGGGTATATTGGCACTGTTTAGCTACTAGATTGTCTTGGGCCTGCTGCAAAATTGCTCTTTGTAGAGCTCAGGAAAGGATGGAGGGATTTAGGGAGCAAGTGGGTAGTATAGAATGCTTTGTTTCAGCTTCAGTGCATTTTTATGTGCTGTGTGTATACTGGGGGGAAGAGCAATGGACAAGAACTCTTTCTTGAAATAAAATGACTGGAAGACACCAGTCCACTGTGGAATAGCACACTTCTAACATTCACTCTGCCTGGTTTATTTTATTCACACAGTTTGTCTGGGCTCCTGTTCTCCCTGGCAGATGCAGGCAGACACTTTTAAAGGAAATTCTCCACTACAATGAATTTTGTGAGTCATTCTTTTACTTAGTTTACTCATCAAAACAAGTACTTATAGGAGCAAGTGCAAGAGGTGGTCCTCACTGCCTGTTGAGATGCCGAGTTCCAAGGAAAATATGTAAAGCATCCAGAGAGAGATTTCAGGTCTTCTAATTTAATTCAGGTCTTCCAGACTACTAGGAGAGGAAAGAAAAAGACATTGTCTGGACACACTTCAAAATGTTTTTTCTGTCTTGAGGCATAACTTCATTTCAGCTGGACAACAGTGGGATGTGTAGGTTTGATGCTGTCTCTCACTGGTTTTGGCAAGCTCATCCTTCAAAAGCTTAGCATTTATGCTAGCCTGGGCTGTCTGTAGATAGTGTTGAGTGATAGATTGGACTCAATGATCTCGAAGGTCTTTTCCAACCTGGTTGGTTCTCCTCCCCTCCCCTCCCCTCCCCTCCCCTCCCCCCCTCCCTCCCTCCCCCCCCTCCCCCCTCCCCTCCCCTCCCCTCCCCTCCCCTCCCCTCCCTCCCTCCCTCTCCCCCCTCCTCTCCCCTCCTCTCCCTCTCCCCTCCGAACCTCTCTCTCCGAACCTCTCCTCTCCGAACCTCTCCTCTCCGAACCTCTCCTCTCCTCTCCGAACCTCTCCTCTCCTCTCCTCTCCGAACCTCTCCTCTCCTCATCCTATTGCGTCCCGTCCCACCCTACCCTACCCTACCCTACCCTACCCCATCCTATCCTATCCTATCCTATCCTACCCTCCTATCCTATCCTATCCTATCTATCCTATCCTATCCTATCCTATCCTATCCTATCCTATCCTATCCTATCCTATCCTATCCTATCCTATCCTATCCTATCCTATCCTACTACATCATCATCACCTGCTGATTTGCAAAACCTTAGTAGTTGAATTGTTTTCTTTATCAAAAGGGAACATTTTCCCCACCAGTGATCTAACATGTAGCTGTTTGCTATGGATGATATCTCTAGAAAAGGTTGACAACTCTTTGAGAATATTCTCATATAAGTTCTGTACGAGGTAGATGAGGAAATTTGGTAGTTAGCAAATCTCAAGCTGCTTAAACTCATTTGAGCTAATGCCACCTACCCCTCACCTCTCAGCTTGTATGTGCTCACATATAAATATATATATTTCTCATGTATTTAGATCTAATGTTGCATTTTGCAGACTTCTCTCTTGCACACTGGTATTCTACTTCTGATAATACTCAAAATAAATGAAG
Organism: Picus viridis; assembly: GCA_033816785.1. Lineage (NCBI taxonomy): Eukaryota > Metazoa > Chordata > Aves > Piciformes > Picidae > Picus > Picus viridis. Next base: position 11,186,170 of record CM066566.1, read on the forward strand.
GCTGTTCCCTTAGCAACTGCCAACTGAATAGCTTTAAAATGCAGTGGGAACAGAGTAACTAATATTTGCTGAATGTCTGGGGCTTGTGAAATATTCCTTTTCATAAAGCTGCTAAATAGATTTCTGAGGAAAAAAAAACAAACAAAAAACAACAACAACAAAAGGTTGGTTTTAAAACAATGTGTTATGATTTGGATGTGCAGTGCAATTTGTTTAGTTGAATTAGAATGTCCTGCCAGTTTGCAGCTGAGTATACTGAGAGAAATTATGAAAGCCAATTTAATTTCCCCCAACCCGTTTATCTGTGATTTGTGTTTGATTTTTAAACAGCTCCTCATGTCTGTAGCCATTCATTTTAGAGATAACTGCTTATATTACATATATACTAACTTTGTTCTCTTTCCTCAGGTCATATTCATTTACATGAAAATGATATTTACATTACTTGGAGGCCTGATTCAAACCCTCCCCCCCCCAAAAAAAAGGACCACAACCCCAAAACACATGAATTTTTAAAAGCATACTAATTGGGACTGTGAACTCTTATTTGATTTCCAAGCTTTTTTGGGTATGTAGTGAATCTTTCTCTGTTGTTTGCACAAAGGCCTTGTAAAATGAACTTTCTTTTTGGTTGTCCTTTGTGTAACAAAACCAAATAATTATGAAACATCAGTTTAGGTGAGAGGTTTCCTCTGACTATGGGCTGTGAATTGCTTGGCTTTCTGCCTCCTGGAAGGACAAAGCGAAGTCCATCTGTTGCTGTGTTCTAGTTAAACGTGGCCAAGACAATGGTTGCCATGTTTATGCCTCTGTCACAAAATCCTGCTAAATTCTAACTGGAGGGGAAAAGAGGATCAGCATACCATGCAATGCCACTAATGAATTTTTAATATTAAACAATTTTTACAACATAGATGTGAGTGACAAAGTGCTTGAAAAACTTTTACAGATGGGACTTCTTGGAGAATCTTTCTTGGATAACAGAAAGGCTGCTGAAAGGACAATGGTGGCATTGCTGTGGTACAGTATCACAGTATCACTAAGGTTGGAAGAGACCTTGAAGATCATCGAGTCCAGCCTGTCACCACAGACCCCACGACTAGACCATGGCACCAAGTGCCACATCCAATCCCCTCTTGAACACCTCCAGGGACAGTGACTCAACCACCTCCCCGGGCAGCACATTGCAATGGCAGATGACTCTCTCAGTGAAGAACTTTCTCCTCACCTCAAGCCTAAACTTCCCCTGGCACAGCTTGAGACTGTGTCCTCTTGTTCTGGTGCTGGTTGCTAGAGAGAAGAGGCCAACCCTTCCTGGCTACAACCACCCTTCAGGTAGTTGTAGAGAGCAATGAAGTCTCCCCTGAGCCTCCTCTTCTCCAGGCTAAACAACCCCAGCTCCCTCAGCCTCTCCTCATAGGGCTTGTGCTCAAGGCCTCTCACCAGCCTTGTTGCCCTTCTCTGGACACGTTCAAGTGTCTCGATATCCTTCCTAAACTGAGGGGCCCAGAACTGGACACAGGACTCAAGGTGTGGCCTAACCAATGCAGAGTACAGGGGCAGAATGACCTCCCTGCTCCTGCTGGCCACACCATTCCTAACCCAATCACAGAATCCTCATTATGAATATAGGCCCCCAGACAAAGGGGTGTCCCAGACCTCATACCTGGGGTGAGTGTGGTTGGCAACTGCCTGCTGCTGCTCCAGTTGTCACCAAAACCTGCCAGGAATTAGCAGCCTAACACAGTCTGAACACAGGACTGAGATCTAAGGATGTGATTTTGCACTTTTGATACCTCCAGTGGGTGAGGAAATTAACTTGTTTGCCAAAGTTGTCTTATTTAGTTTATTTTTCTGTTTGGTTTTCTTTTTTCTTTTATTTCTTTGTAGTGTGACAAGCACAGATGCCATTTTGTTTTAAGACGGCTACAGAATCTCAACCATCTTTAAGATCACTGAGTCTAATCATTAACCTAACACTGACAAGACTTTCACTAAACCATATCCCTAAGTTCTGTCTGCATGACTCTTAAATGCCTCCAGCAATGGGGGCTCCACCACTCCCCTGGACAAGCTGGTCCAATACCTGATAACTGTCAGTGAAGAAATTCCTCTTCATATCCAATCTAAACTTCCCTTGGCAAAACATGAGGCCAACTTGAGGCCATTTCCTCATGTTCTATTGCTTCTTACTTGGTTGAACAGACTGACTCTCATTGCACTACAACCTCCTTTCAGGTAATGTCAGTAGTTGTGTGGTGTGCCCCAGGGATCAGTGCTGGGCCCCATGCTCTTCAACATCTTTATTGATGATCTGGATGAGGGCATTGAGTCCATCATCAGTAAATTTGCGGACGACACCAAGCTGGGGGCAGGAGTTGGTCGGCTGGAGGGCAGAGAGGCTTTGCAGAGGGACCTCGACAGGCTGGGCAGATGGGCAGAATCCAACAGCATGAGATTGAACACATCCAAGTTCTGCACATTGGCCACAGCAACCCCAGGCAGGGCTACAGGCTGGGGTCAGAGTGGCTGGAGAGCGGCCAGGCAGAGAGGGACCTGGGGGTACTGGTTGCTGGTAGGCTGAACATGAGCCTGCAGTGTGCCCAGGCAGCCAAGAGGGCCAATGGCATCCTGGCTTGCATCAGGAACAGTGTGGCCAGCAGGAGCAGGGAAGTCATTCTGCCCCTGTACACTGCACTGGTTAGGCCATACCTTGAGTCCTGTGTCCAGTTCTGGGCCCCTCAGTTTAGGAAGGATGTTGACTTGCTGGAGCGTGTCCAGAGAAGGGCAACAAAGCTGGTGAGGGGTTTGGAACACAAGCCCTATAAGGAGAGGCTGAGGGAGCTGGGGTTGCTTAGCCTGGAGAAGAAGAGACTCAGGGGTGACCTTCTTGCTCTCTCCAACTACCTGAAGGGAGGTTGTAGTCAGGCAGAGGTTGGCCTCTTCTCCCAGGCAGCCAGCACCAGAACAAGAGGACACAGTCTCAGGCTGTGCCAGGACAGGTTTAGGCTGGATGTTAGGAAGAAGTTCTACATGGAGAGAGTGATTGCCCATTGGAATCAGCTACCCGTGGAGGTGGTGGAGTCACCTTCATTGGAGGTGTTCAGGAGAAGACTTGATGGGGTGCTTCATGCCATGGTTTAGTTGTTTAGGTGGGTTGGATTGGTTGATAGGTTGGACGCGATGATCTTGAAGGTCTCTTTCAACCTGGTCTATTCTGTTCTATTCTGTTCTATTCTATTCTATTCTATTCTATTCTATTCTATTCTATTCTATTCTATTCTATTCTATTCTATTCTATTCTATTCTATTCTATTCTATTCTATTCTATTCTATTCTACATCAGTATGTTACATTCCCTGGGAATGGAAAAATAAGAAAAATGAAGTATACTGACACTTTAGAGTGATCAAAGCTGGTGTCTGTGAGGCTGCTCTGAGTTCGTTATTCTGAATGAGGGTAAGAAATATGCAATTAGAACAGAAGTGATAAAGCTATCTGTCTTCTAGTTTTGGTAAAATTTAAGTCTGTCTCAAAAAATTCTCAGAGGATGTCTGTCATGAGTAATGAGCTTTTATTTTACGGTAGAAAGGGCTTTTGGTTTTTTTTTTTTTTTTGTTTCTTGTGAAAATACAGCTGCTCACTATTATTTTTCCTCAGAAGTCATGGATGACTTTTTAAATGTGTTTATGCATGCACACAGTGGACCCAGGTGATCAATAATCTTGAAAGTAAAGACTGAAAGCATTAAAGTCAACCTGAGATTCTGGGGAAACCTAGTATAGAAGTGTAAGAACAGTTCAGATGTGTTCTCTGAAGGGTTGAGGATTTCACGCCGATGTATATTGCTTTATTGCAGTTTAGGGAGGAATATTACAAAGCTGAGACCAGGCTGAGACAAAGGCTCCCAGCTGGTTAGAATGGAAATTGCTGTGTGAAAGGCTATACCCTGGCTAAGAAACCCGATGCTCTGATCTGTCCAGATTTCCTTAAGTGATATTAAATTGGGAGTTTCACAACAGTAAGTGCGAGTATTGTGTTGCTGTTACATAACATGGGTGCAAGACAAAGCTGTTTCACAGAAAGAGCTAAAAGTCAGTTCATTTATTGTACTCTGATTTTTTTTTTTTTATTTATTAAATCTTAAGTAGGCTGCAGAAATCACTGCCAGTTAGAATAATTTTCAGTTATTAAATGAAAAAGCAGACAATAATTCATTTATTTGAATGACAAAATTTAAAAGGAGAGTGGTACTCTTTAGTAAAACGTTGCTGCTGCATACCAACAACTGCCCTGTGTCCATAACAATCATCTGCACTACTGATCATTAACTTCACAATGAGTAACAGCACTGATTTATTTAACGAACCTGCAGGTAATTGTTGTTTCCTTTGCTAATTACATCAGGGAAATGAGACCTGTTAGTACTGAAATGGCTTGAAATGCTTAACCAAACCTTTCTGAAGGGTAAAATGCTTGGCCATTTTTCTTCTACTTTCTACCCTGTGATAAGTTTTTTTGTTATTCCCCTGCTGCTCTAATTAGTGAGAAACCTCTTTTTCATCCCTTAAGTAGTGAGCCTTGGACATATCATGTGCTTTAATATTCTGAGACATTCTCCAACATAATTAATAGGTGCTGCTTATGAAAACTAGAACACTTCTAGTGTTTTTACAAGGTAAAATTTTATTGGAAATCATTTCAAGTCATAGAATCATAGAATCAATAAGGTTGGAAAAGACCTCAAAGGTCATCAAGTCCAACCTGTCACCCAACACCTCATGACTACTGAACCATGGCACCAAGTGCCGCGTCCAATCCATTTTTGAGCACCTCCAGGGATGGTGACTCCACCACCTCCCTGGGCAGCCCATTCCAATGGCTAACAACTCTCTCTGTGAAGTCAGTCTTGGATGTAGAAATGAAGCTGTAAATAAGCTGTATTTTAAAACACTTGGTCTAGTGCAATACGGCTCTGCTATTTCTGCTAGCGAGGCAGGACTGGGGGAGATGTCCTGGCCTACTCTTCACCACAGTGCTGCACATGGAAATAGGACACTTGCATTTTTCTTGACTTGCACAAGTTAAGGATTGCCATAATAGATGGGAAGAATATCATGGCCACTTAATCTTAACTTTTGAGAAAAACAGGTCATAATAGCTGACCTAGAATTTCCTGTGTAGAAACTTCAACTTCTGACTGTACCTGAGTACTTGCTGTTAGGCTTCTGAGCAAGCTTTTTCACTCTTGGAAGGTCCATGGGACAGCATTGTCTGAATATTTATTTTGTTATTAGAAATGTTTATCTTGCTCACCGTCTGATTTTGTCTAACTTCAGAGGGTTATCAAACCTGGTTGATTGTAGGCTGAACATGAGCCTGCAGTGTGCCCAGGCAGCCTAGAAGGCCGATGGTATCCTGGCCTGCATCAGGAACAGTGTGGCCAGCAGGAGCAGGGAGGTCATTCTCCCCCTGTACACTGCACTGGTTAGGCCACACCTTGAGTCCTGTGTCCAGTTCTGGGCCCCCAGTTTAGGAAGGATGTTGTCTTGCTGGAACGTGTCCAGAGGAGGGCAACAAAGCTGGTGAGGGGTTTGGAACACAAGCCCTGTGAGGAAAGGCTGAGGGAGCTGGGGTTGCTTAGCCTGGAGAAGAGGAGACTCAGGGGTGACCTTCTTGCTCTCTCCAACTACCTGAAGGGAGGTTGTAGCCAGGCAGAGGTTGGCCTCTTCTCCCAGGCAGCCAGCATCAGAACAAGAGGACACAGTCTCAGGCTGTGCCAGGACAGGTTTAGGCTGGATGTTAGGAAGAAGTTCTACATGGAGAGAGTGATTGCCCATTGGAATCGGCTACCCGTGGAGGTGGTGGAGTCACCTTCATTGGAGGTGTTCAGGAGGAGACTTGATGGGGTGCTTGGTGCCATGGTCTAGTTGTTTAGGTGGGTTGGATTGGTTGATAGGTTGGACGCGATGATCTTGAAGATCTCTTCCAACCTGGTGTATTGTATTGTATTGTATTGTATTGTATTGTATTGTATTGTATTGTATTGTAAACATTGGAATGGTCTGCCCAGGGCAGTGGTGGACTCACCATCCCTGGAGGTGTTTAAGCGGTGTGTGGACCTGGTGCTTAAGGGAATGCTTAGTGTTGACCCTTCAGTGCTGGGTTGAGGGCTGGACTGGGCGATATTTGAGGTCTCTTCCCACCAGATGTTTTCTGTGATTCTATGTGATTCAACATCCAACTACTGACTTTTTTTATGCTCTTGCCCATTTCATCTAATATCACAAATTGCCTTTCCTTTCAGGTCCCTTTGTGTTTAACCTACTACAGTACCAAGGAGGATGCCATCAATTTTTGCTTCGTACTTGTTCAGGCATAAGTTACTATGGGGACAGGCTCTTCTGTTATACTGGTTGTACTAAAAATTCATTAGGTCAAATGAAAGTGACCTAATTGCCAGCAGGAATGTCTGTGAGCTGAAATGCTTAGATTATCTGAAATACCAGTTTCAGTTCCAGCTACTGCAAATATTTGACTTAATTAATTGTTGATTATTTGCAGGGCTTAATATCAGGACTTTATTGTTCCTGTTTGAGCCATTACATTTACAGTCATGCAACAATAGCTTAATTCCATTGTAAAAATAAGTCAATTTATGCAGAGGGGCTTTTCCAGCAAATGGCAACGTGTTCCACCTAGATGATCAGAATGGAAAAAGTCCTTGCAAAATCAGATCTCCTAATGATCTGAATTTTTTTAACTTTGTAAAGATGATGAAACTCAGAAGCAGAGGGTGGAAGGAGAAGAATCAGGACATGTATTTGAGGGAAGACAAAATCAATTGAATACATTTCCAGAAGGTCTTGTAAGTTTAGCTATCATCTGTATCAGGACAAAAGGTGGGATCTTGCTTTCTGGGGAAACAGCTCATGATAAAGACTATATTCCCTGATATCACTGTCCCATAGATCCAAAGCCAAACCACAAAAAATTGTTCAAGTATTTATTCTACATCTGTGAAATACCTGATAACAGAGAGGAGAGTAGAAGTCATTCTCCCAAGGCAGAGTTTAATTACACAGGAAGCTATTTTACCACATAATGAGGAAAAAGAGCACTGACCACAAAGGTCTTGGCAAACTGCTGCTGTGATCTTATAATTGAAACAGAGAAAGCTTCTTTCCACATTAGTGATAACTTTGATGTGAAAGGACAGAAATATCTTGACATTCTCTAGGGATTCCTAAAGTTTTTAAGTTGAATGAACAGTTTGTCTGTTAGTCTTTTAATTTTTCCCTTGTTGTCTTTAGATGCCCCCAAAACCCAATAATCTTTTATAGAATCATAGAATCAATAAGGTTGGAAAAGACCTCATAGGTCATTAAGTGCGACCCACCACCTAACACCTCATGACTAACTAAACCATGGCTTCCAGTGCCATGTCCAATCTTTTTTGAACACCTCCAGGGTGTGTGGCAGCCTGGAAATACACCCTTCACCCATCTCATGCCCTTGTGTGTGTTAGAGGGTAGGAGAGCTCAGCAGAGGGACCTTGACAGGCTGGACAGTTGGGTGGAGTCCAATGGTATGAGCCCCATGCAGCAATACAGGCTGGCGTCAGAGTGGCTGGAGAGCAGCCGGACAGAAAGGGACATGGGGATACTGGTTGATAGTAGGCTGAATGTGAGCCAGCAATATGCCCAGGTGGCCAAGAAGGCCAATGGCATCCTGGCCTGCATCAGGAACAGTGTGGCCAGCAGGAGCTGGGAAGTCATTGTGCCCTTGTACTCAGCACTGGTTAGGCCGCACCTTGAGTCCTGTGTCCAGTTCTGGGCCCTTCAGTTCAAGAAAGATGTTGACTTGCTGGAATGTGTCCAGAGAAGGGCAACTAAGCTGGTGAGGGGTCTGGAGCGTAAGCCTTATGAGGAGATGCTGACGGAGCTTGAGAAGAGAAGGCTCAGAGGAGACCTTAGTGCTGTCTACAACTACCTGAAGGGTAGCCCAGGGAGGTGATGTGGTCAGCATCCCTGGAGGTGGTTAAGAAAAGACTGGATAAGGCAGTTAGTGCCATGGTTTAGTTGATTAGTTAGGGTTGGGTGATCAGTTGGACTTGTTGATCTTGGAGGTCTCTTCCAACCTGGTTGATTCTGTGATTCTGTAAACTCTCTTCCAATGATACTCCTTTAGAAATAGAGAACTATACCAACCAAGGAACACCCAGCACGATTTTCCTGTAGTCTTTAGTATATTTACAATCTTGTGTGTAATTTCTATACTCCATAGCTTCTCCATATGATGCCAGAATTTGATGTTGTAGAAAACTACATGCTCAAAGGAGAGGTGAAGAGGGATAACTGCACCCACCAGGAAATAAATCCCTGTGCAGTGAATTTCCAGGCTCCTACCTTAATCAGAATAATTATTTTTGTCATCACACATCCCTTTAACCCCCAGCAGTTAAAAAATAAATAAATCAGTGGATCCTGAGCAATTAGGGGAAAAAAGAGGAAATTTTTAAAGTAGAAATGAACTTTACTACAAAAGCAGAAAATGTCCCCTTGAACTGGTTTTTGAAGGGTAGAAAACTGTTTGCTGTTACTTATACATCAAAAGTCTTTGCATCCTGTCACAGCATGCATAGCTAGGATCTTTGCAAGGTCTCTGTGAAAGATACTGTAAGACAGATAAATGTTGACAAATAATTTCTGCCTAAAATGGGTTCATCATTTTGGCATGAGATTTAACACATCCAAGTGCCAGGTTCTGCACATTGGCCACAGCAACCCCAGGCAGTGCTACAGGCTGGGGGCAGAGTGGCTGGAGAGCGGCCAGGCAGAGAGGGACTTGGGGGTACTGGTTGATGGTAGGCTGAACATGAGCCTGCAGTGTGCCCAGGCAGCCAAGAGGGCCAATGGCATCCTGGCTTGCATCAGGAACAGTGTGGCCAGCAGGAGCAGGGAGGTCATTCTGCCCCTGTACACTGCACTGGTTAGGCCACACCTTGAGTCCTGTGTCCAGTTCTGGGCCCCTCAGTTTAGGAAGGATGTTGACTTGCTGGAACGTGTCCAGAGAAGGGCAATGAAGTTGGTGAGGGGTTTGGAACACAAGCTCTACAAGGAGAGGCTGAGGGAGCTGGGGGTGCTTAGCCTGGAGAAGAGGAGACTGAGGGGTGACCTTCTTGCTCTCTCCAACTACCTGAAGGGAGGCTGTAGCCAGGCAGAATTTGGTCTCTTCTCCCAGGCAGCCAGCACCAAAACAAGAGGACACAGTCTCAGGCTGCGCCAGGGGAGGATTAGGTTGGATGTCAGGAAGAAGTTCTATACAGGGAGAGTGATTGCCCATTGGAATGGTCTGCCTGGGGAGGTGGTGGAGTCACCATCATTGGAGCTGTTCAGGAGGAGATGTGATGGGGTGCTTGGTACCATGGTTTAGTTGATTAGGTGGTGTTGAAGTGGTTGATAGGTTGGACGCGATGATCTTGAAGGTCTCTTCCAACCTGGTCTGGTCTATTCTATTCTATTCTATTCTATTCTATTCTATTCTATTCTATTCTATTCTATTCTACTCTACTCTATTCTATTCCTTAGTGTTTGGTCTCAAAAACATTACAAAGTTCACTGACATTTCCTCTGAAGTAGAAGTGTTTTTCAAGCTGATAACACAAAGAAGTGATACACAAATCACAGCTTGTTTTACACATCTTTTTGACTATTTTGCTTTTCCAGTGGAATTGTCTCTATACCTGGAGTGCACTTACTTACAAAAGGTATTCTTATAAATGATGCTGAGCATATTGCCTTATAAATTTTGTCACATTCAGCAAAAACACTAATATTTTACAAAAAGTATACCATTAAAAACATACTCTCATGGAATGAAAAGATGATGAAAATGAAATGTCACACAGTGATTTTTGCCTTAAAGATCCTAGTCATTTACACAGCACTCTAGAATGGCAATATAAGACAGAACAGTCTTTCTTTTTGATAGGTTTCATTCAGGAGCTGCAGTCTTATGTTTTATGCAGTATGTTATGCATGGAAATCACTTGGAAAAGGTCACCAGCTATCCTAGTTACTTCTTGCTTAATTAGGCACTGCAATATCATTCACTAAGCACTGTTTTAAAGGAATTCAAGGGAAGCTAAAAAGCCTTAATCACAGTGTCAACCGATACTTATCTGGGGACATCAGACACGTGCACACACCTGCATGTGTGCTTGACAGTGAATGTCAGCTGCACAACCAACCACTAAATCACAGAAGAAGTAGTTTTATACTCCTATATCTTTGCCTCAAATATGTGGAGGAACCCTTGGATTGAAATATAGAGACCACAAAACTGAAGGGAAAAATGCTTTCAGCTAGAGAGTATGTCCAACTTAGCTGAAAAGTACAATAGCAAGTATGCCCAGTATAAAATTGTGTACCACAGAGGATCATCAGTCTGGAGGTGTGAGACATGGCAACATTATTACTGAAGAGTGGAACAATGAAATATTTCAGCTTAATGTTTCAGTCAATGAGTGTTGTGTAGACTACAGGTTCACACAAGCTAAGAAAGGACAAAAGAAGACACGAGCATTTTAAATTCTATTCTGTATCTTCTCTTTAGAAAATTTCTTTGAGCTGAAACATGCCAAATTATTCAGAAAATGGAACAGCATATTTTTTGAAAGCCTGAAGACAATTGATCTTTCTTTTTCTTAGTAGGAAATTGCATTTCTTTGAACTTTGGAGGTTAAGAACTTTTTATTCATTGCTTTGCTGGTATTCCCTTTCAGTCAGATGGGTTTTCATAGTATCATAGTATCAGTCAGGTTTGGAAGGGATCATCACAAGGATCATCTAGTTCCAACCCCCTGCCATGGACAGGAACCCCCCACACCAGATCAGGCTCCCTCAGCCTCTCCTCATAGGGCTTGTGCTCGAGGCCTCTCCCCAGCCTCGTTGCCCTTCTCTGGACATGTTCAATAGTCTCAATGTCCTTCTTAAATTGAGGGGCCCAGAACTGGACACAGGACTCAAGGTGTGGCCTAAGCAGTGCTAAAAAGAGTAGCTGAACTACCCAGTTTTCAAATCTAGATGTTTGGTACTCTGTTAGTAACATTTCAATGTACTTCATGTGTATTCAAAACGTGTATTCAAGTCTGGGGAGAGGTCTCCAGCACAAACCCTATGAGAAGACGCTGGGGGAGCTGGGGTTGTTTAGCCTGGAGAAGAGGAGGCTCAGGGGAGACCTTATTGCTGTCTACAACTCCCTGAAGGGAGGTTGTAGCCAGGAAGGGGTTGGTCTCTTCTCCCAGGCAACCAGCACCAGAACAAGAGGACACAGTCTCAAGCTGTACCAGGGGAGGTTTAGGCTGGATGTTAGGAAGAAGTTCTTCACAGAGTGATTTGCCATTGGAATGTGCTGCCCAGGGAGGTGGTGGAGTCACCATCCCTGGAGGTGTTCAAAAAGGGATTGGACATGGCACTTGAAGGCATGGTTTAGTTAGTCTTAGTTAGTCATGAGGTGTTGGGTGGTAAGTTGGACTTGATGATCTCTGAGGTATTTTCCAACCTTATTGATTCCACAATTCTGTGATTTCAAATATCATCCCTTGGATTTCTTTTGTAGTGGGGGGGTGGGGTGTCATCTGATGTATTAAATTTCTAGATGTCTCCACAGTCCAGTTAGCTGAAGTATATAATGTCTTAAAAAACTTCCAGAGAAGTGCACACTATCTCTGAAGTCACTAAGTTGCTTAACTGACAGTCAGCAACAGCTTTACTGAGGCTGATTCAGTTTAGCTATAATGCTTGGAGCAACTGGGACCGCTAACATTTATTTTTATATATATATATATATTTTTTAAATGGAATGAGCTAAATATATATTTCCTGTGGAAACACCTGCACCAGCTTGAAAAATATGACTCATTTTTTTTATAAACAGAAAATATCAGTCATTCAGATCTAGAAGGATGTCTTCCTTTTTAAATAGGCTGTAAGTCCAATGCAAAGCACACCAAGACTTGTATCAATCCTTTAACAGGACTAGTGAGAGCTGAATGCCAAACAGCCTCCCAGGAGCCACGTTATGCTAATCACTGTGGCAATCAGCTATTTATCATTCTTGTAGACATGCATTTTCCATTTGCGCTAACAGGGTGGCTGATTGGATTTTGTTCATTAAATGGGCAGAGTCAAAACTGGTCTTACAAACTGCTGTTCAAGTTAATTAGTGAGTATGTGTGTACTCAGAAGTGGAAAACTAAGTTTTGAAATTATAACCTACATCAATCAGGCCTCTTTTCTACACTATACCAAAATCATTCCACTTTGTGTGTTCAGCAGAAAAGAGGCAGTAAAAATGCTGCATTTTTCTCTTGCCCATTCTCTGATGGTCTGGCAGTAAAAGTGATGTTGTTACTCATAAAAGAGTAAGAATAGATAATGCCTTTTGCTGTGCTTTCTTCACCTAAAACTCCTCTAGGCTCTGTGTCTAGATTAAGAAATGGTGCAAGGATAGGAAGATCATCAGTATACTTTTCTGTCTTTAGTTGATTAGTTATTAGCAGGTGACAAAGATGACCTGAAAGTGCTACCAGGAGGTTACAACCTAAACGTTAATAACAGTAGTGATGTGATTTAATGGCAAATAGTGGTGGAAGTGCTGATTTTGATTTGGGAGATCCACTTTCAATTTTAGTTTCAGAGAGTTGAGAGTGCTTTTTAGACACTTTTAGTGCTCTGTCCACTGCACAGGAAAGACAGCAGAAGAGAAAGTGGACGGAGAGACCTGAGTGTTTATCTTGGAGAAGAGAAGACTCTGGGGTTATCTATCAATGCTTACACATCGGCATTGAACATATCTGTTACCATTTTCCTCCCTCACTCTGTTTTGTGCAGGTCTTCTGAAGTACTTCAATGTGTCCAGAGAAGGACAACGAGGCTGGTGAGAGGCCTCGAGCACAAGCCCTACAAGGAGATGCTGAGGGAGCTGGCATTGTGTAGCCTGGAGAAGAGGAGGCTCAGAGGAGTCCTTATTGCTGTCTACAACTACCTGAAGGGAGGTTGTAACCAGGAGGGGGTTGGTCTCTTCTCCCAGGCAACCAGCACCACAACAAGAGGACACAGTCTCAAGCTGCACCAGGGAAAGTTTAGGCTCAAGGTGTGGAGAAAGTTCTTCACTGAGAGAGTTATTAGGCACTGGAATGTGCTGCCCAGGGAGGTGGTGGAGTCCCCATCCCTGGAGGTGTTCAAGAGGGGATTGGATGTAGCACTTGGTGCCATGGTTTAGTCATGAGGTCTGTGGTGACAGGTTGGACTTGATGATCTTTGAGGTCTCTTCCAACCTTGGTGATTCTGTGATTATTTGCTGTGAATTACTTGAGAAGGCTTAGTATCATAATTTTGAGATTTAGGTGTCCAGCTGAGATATAAGGTGGCCAGAGGATTTTCACCTTACTTCTGAGCTCTCTAAAACTGGCAGCATCAACCACAAAACAGACAGAAATCTTGTTGCTCCCTTTTCCTGACTAGCATCTTTAGCATCTTTCCAAGAGCTTTGGGAAAAGCTGTTATGGCACTACAGATCCTATTCTGCTGAAATTCAATAAATTAAGGTGGAGGCTCAGGAGAACAGACCTCCAACAACACCCCCCCCCCCCCCCCAACCCCGCCGCCCCAGTCATCTGGATGGAAAGGGTTGTGTCAGTCATACAGTTCCATTCTGGGTTTGGCTTATTTCCTCATCTATAGAAAGAGATTTACTGGCTTTTGGCTCTTTTTCTCCCACATTTTTCTCACCTTTTAAATTTAGGTGTTTACAATAACTTAACAGCTATGAGTTTTGACTAGGAGAAAGAGTTTAACAGCCATTTAAGAGTGGAAATTCCTCACCATCTCACTATAGCTCATGCAGGGGAGCATTTTCTTGGTGGAGGGAAAAGTTGTAGCAGCAGCTTTGCCTTGGGCAAACAGAGTATGTTTGCCAATATGCTGCCACACCAAGGTTTAAGGTTCTGCAGATCTCTTGTGCTGAGTGACGTTCAGTGTTGTAGCTGTTGATAAATCAGAAACCTTCATTGTCTGAGTCTAATAAAAAAGTGATGCAAATAAAAAAATGATACAACTCCCTGAAGGGAGGTTGTAGCCAGGCAGAGGTTGGTCTCTTCTCCCAGGCAGCCAGCACCAGAGCAAGAGGACACAGTCTCAGGCTGCACCAGGGCAGGTTTAGGCTGGATGTTAGGAAGAAGTTCTACACAGAGAGAGTGATTACCCATTGGTATCGGCTGCCCATGGAGGTGGTGGAGTCACCTTCATTGGAGGTATTCAGGAGGAGACTTGATGGGGTGCTTGGTGCCATGGTTTAGTTGTTTAGGTGAGTTGGATTGGTTGACAGGTTGGACACGATGATCTCAAAGGTCTCTTCCAACCTGGTGTATTGTATTGTATTGTATTGCATTGTATTGTAAAAGGAAAGTCTCTACCATTTTGCAAAGCAATCTTGCAGAGGTCCAGCAATACTCAAGCCATTTATGATCTAGAAATCACACAGAATCAGTCAGGGTTGGAAAGGACCACAAGGATCATCTAGTTCCAACCCCCTGCCATGGGCAGGGACACCTCATACTAGATCAGGCTGGCCAGAGCCTCATCCAGCCTGGTCTTAAACACCTCCAGGCATGGGGCCTCAACCACCTCCCTGGACAACCCATTCCAGGGCTTCACCACTCTCATGGGGAAGAACAACTGCGTGTTTCTTACGCAACCTGCTAGCTTCATCTCCTGAATGTAATGACCAAAGATTTTGTGAGCATTAAAGGCGGATACTTTCTTTTGTGGCTGATACTTTCTTTTGTGGCTACTACTTTCTTTTGTGGATATGCAAATGCCCTTTTTTTTTTTTTTTTAATGAGAAATCTGTCATGCTGCAGTGAGGCTGCCCAGGGACTTGTAGGGCAGAGTGAAATGCTACATTTTAATCTCTGTAATGGAAGCAGGAGAGACACTCAGTGAGCGATACATGATTAGTTTTTTTTCCTAAGGGGACTTAAGATAACTGTAGTATAACCAGAAAACATCAACAACTTACTTTAGATCTGTGTTAAAAAAATAGCTAATACCAGGCTTACACATCACCTTTACTGATCATGTGACAGCCCAGGTAATACAACCTAGTGGTCACAGCAGAATGGGCATTCAGTGTTTTCACCTCAAGCAAGTGAAACTTGTTTATTTGAACAAACATACACATAAAATGACATCATCTAAGACAACTGCCTCCAAAATAATGATTCATTTGGGTGCATATATTTCTCAGGGATTGAGTTATACAAAGCTAAGCAATTAAGCTTAGCTTAAGTCATCGAGACACTTGAACGTGTCCAGAGAAGGCCAACAAGGCTGGTGAGAGGCCTTGAGCACAAGCCCTATGAGGAGAGGCTGAGGGAGCTGGGGTTGTTTAGCCTGGAGAAGAGGAGGCTCAGGGGTGACCTCATTGCTCTCTGCAACTACCCGAAGGGTGGTTGTAGCCAGGAAGGGATTGGCCTCTTCTCCCTAGAAACCAGCATCAGAACAAGGGGACACAGTCTCAAGGTGCACCAGGGGAAGTTTAGGCTCGAGGTGAGGAGAAAGTTCTTCACAGAGAGAGTTGTTAGCCATTGGAATGTGGTGCCCAGGGAGGTGGTGGAGTCACCATCCCTGGAGGTGTTCAAGAGGGGATTGGATGTGGCACTTGGTGCCACGGTCTAGTCATGAGGTCTGTGGTGACAGGTTGGATTCGATGATCTTCGAGGTCTCTTCCAACCTTGGCGATACTGTGATAAGCTGAGGCTTCTTTTCTAAGTCAATTAGTCATTCCACATGGTGGAGGTTTAAAGGAATATCAGGACTGCCTTCTTTTGCTATCCTGTCTTTAAAAGTCCCTTTTGTAGAAGACAAGAAATGATGTCATTATGAAATGGAAAAGCTTGCTTAGCCACACATCAGAGCGATGCAGCTTAGAGGAAAATTGTACTTGCTAAAAAGCTTTGACCCAGATATGCTTCAAATACTTCCAGGATCTTTTTCTTCACATATTTTCAGTTACTGAAAGGAAATTGATGTATTTTCTCATCTTATTTTCTGTATGAAAACAAAAATCTGCTGAATATCTGTATGTGTGATTAACACTTACAGTTCCTGCCTTTGCTATTCATCTTGATAACTGTATCTTCCAGGAAGGCTTTTGTGTTTTTATTCTCTGTTGTTTTATTAGGTGAGTTACAGTTTGAAAGTGGAAAAACAAAATCAAATTAGGGTATCAAATCAGACATATCTATTTCAACATAGTAAAAGATGAAAGAAGAGACATCACAGATTTCTTTATCAGTTTCTTCTAGTGACCAGGTATGTTTCCTGTAAAGGCTGGCTTGCTTAGTTAATAATCATCAGAAAGAGAGCAGTGGTGGGAAGAATATCTTCATATCTAAACATCTCTGCTAGCTTACTTAAGCAGTTGACCATGTGATAAATAATGTGAACACTGAAATTACAGTATCACAGTATCACCAAGGTTGGAAGAGACCTCGAAGATCATCGAGTTCAACCTGTCACCACAGACCCCATGACTAGACCATGGCACCAAGGGCCACATTCAGTCCCCTCTTGAACACCTCCAGAGATGGTGACTCCACCACCTCCCCGGGCAGCCCATTCCAATGGCGAATCACTCTCTCGGTGAAGAACTTTCTCCTCACCTCCAGCCTAAACTCCCCTGGTGAACCTTGAGACTGTGTCCCCTTGTTCTGGTGCTGGTTGATAGAGAGAAGAGGCCAACCCCTTCCTGGCTACACTAACCCTTCAGGTAGTTGTACAGAGCAATGAGGTCACCCCTGAGCCTCCTCTTCTCCAGGCTAAACAACCCCAGCTCCCTCAGCCTCTCCTCATAGGGCTTGTGCTCAAGGCCTCTCCCCAGCCTTGTTGCCCTTCTCTGGACATGTTCAAGAGTCTCAATGTCCTTCTTAAACTGAGGGGCCCAGAACTGGTCACAGTACTCAAGGTGTGGCCTAACCAAAGCAGAGTACTGGGGCACAATGACCTCCCTGCTCCTGCTGGCCACACTATTCCTAATGCAGGCCAGGATGCCATTGGCCTTCTTGGTCACCTGGGCACACTTCTAGCATAGATTTTTCTTCTTTGCTTTTGAGTCTTTAATACACAGTCATTGTCTTGCTTAAAGTATTAAGAATATGAACCACAGTAAAGGGAAAGTCAGTGCTCAGGTCTGTCTGTACTGGAACTGAGAGAAAAGTCACAGAGCAAACTCAGGACCCATGTGTCAGCATGCCTAGAGAGACTGCAATAGCCTAAAGCCAACTAACCCAATGTAATGGAATGCTATTCATTTTCTTTCATCCCTGACATTGTTTTGCTCAAAAGCATAGGAAGTAATTAAGAAGGAGAACGTCTTTCATCTTCAGAGGAACAGGGATGATGGCCATAAAAGGGCAGGACTGGGTTGCAGTTTGGTAGAAGTTCTGATAGAATATGGATTTTCAATATGCACAGCTCTCCATGTCAGCAAAATGAAGTCATTACAGTGTTCTGTGACATTCATAACCAATTTAATGGAAGTCCTGACATAATATGCTATTTAAGCCACACTCATTTTATAATTGAAGTCTCAGTTCAAGCCATGAGTGTAGCAATCTATTTTTATTTCCAAAATGGGTTTTTCGACTTCGTATTCAGTTGCAAAGTCATTTACCCCTATAGATATGCATCTCATAAGAAGTGATTTGGAATTATTAAAAAGTCAGAGGAATCTATATAAATAATAAATAATAAATATTTATTATAATTGAAGCACCTGTTACTACTTTATTTTTTTTCCTCAGAAAGATGTGAGTCTCTTTGAAAGCTTTTTTGTTCAGATTTATCACGCAAACTATGTCAAGTATAAGATGATGCAACTGAACTTTTCAACTGAACATGAAATGGCCACACTGCACTTCTGTGCATGCACAGCCGTGGAGTATTGGTGACACTTAAAAGAACACCACACATACCACAGAGGCCCTATAAACTATATACTACTTCAGCAGGATTGCCCTTGGTGGCTTCCTTATCACAGAATCACAGAATCACCAAGGTGGGAAGAGACCTCAAAGATCATCAAGTCCAACCTGTCACCACAGACCTCATGACTACTAAACCATGGCACCAAGTGCCACGTCCAATCCCCTCTTGAACACCTCCAGGGATGGTGACTCCACCACCTCCCTGGGCAGCACATTCCAATGGCTAACAATTCTCTCTGTGAAGAACTTTCTCCTCATATTGAGCCTAAACTTCCCCTGGCGCAGCTTGAGACTGTGTCCTCTTGTTGTGGGGCTGGTTGTGTGGGAGAAGAGACCAGCCTCCTCCTGGCTACAACCACCCTTCAGGTAGTTGTAGACAGCAATAAGGTCTCCCCTGAGTCTCCTCTT
Source organism: Picus viridis (assembly GCA_033816785.1). Lineage (NCBI taxonomy): Eukaryota > Metazoa > Chordata > Aves > Piciformes > Picidae > Picus > Picus viridis. The sequence goes on from CM066566.1 coordinate 11,204,630, forward strand.
CTCCAGGCTAAGCAACCCCAGCTCCCTCAGCCTCTCCTCACAGGGCTTGTGCTTGAGGCCTCTCCCCAGCCTCATTCCCATTCTCTGGACACATTCCAGTGTCTCAATGTCCTTCTTAAACCGAGGGGCCCAGAACTGGCCACAGTACTCAAGGTGTGGCCTAACCAGTGCAGACTACTTATAAAGTGCTGATAAAGCACTTCTTTTCATGATTTTTATACTGATTATTTTTTTTTACATGCAGGAGAGCTTTTACGTGTGAAGCTAATTTTGCAGTTTTGTTAGCTACGGTTTCATGCTGAGAGTTGCATCCTTTCTGCACTTCTCAGTTACTTAATTATAAAAGTAATATCTACCCAGGGAAGCCAATGCAGATGTGAAATGAGAATGATGCCAAAAATAATTTTATTTCACTGACTGCATTGTCCACACTCACACTTGCAAATACATCATTTTCTTTGAAGTGATGTAATTAAAAGGTTCTTGCTGCTGGAGTCCAAAATACTTGTGCCACCCTGTCCTCTACAAATAAAATTCAGGAGCTGACAGGAGATAAGATAAAAGTCAATAAAAAGAGAATTATTTATTAAAAAGATCTAATGTTACAAGAACATTACACAGGAACTATTATATTACTGTGTCTTCCACGTTGTATATACCATTATATATAGCATATATACAGATTGTATACAATATATTTAACATTTTGATATGGGCCATGACAATATCTTTCTCTTGGTCTGCAAAAGAAAGTTTCCTTCTTATTCTATTTTCCCCCAAACAGGTCTTGTGTCATTATACAAAAATACAGTCTCCTCAGTGATTCTAGACTGCACTACAATCTCTCACATGAAAAAGGAAAGAGCTTTCCTTTGCAACTAAAAAATAGCATGTCATGATAAGGAAACATCTTCTACTATAAAGTAACAGATAGGTAATACATAGGTACTTAAACATTTAAAACATGTTTATTAATATATTTAAGATGCAAAATACATATTCTGTTCATGTTGAATATAAAACATAACCCTTTTTGTCCCTGCAATACTACTACACTACCTGATGGTATCTTCAGTATTTCTGTCTGTATCTTGACACCAGACATCAAGATATTTCTAGATGCAGCTCTATCTCATCAGACTTTAATTCTTCTTATCAAGCACAGGCATTCAGTGTACTCAGAAAGTTGTTTAATCAAAACACCACCAGCAGTGACTGTTGAAAAGTCTGAAATAAACTGCATTGGCAAGCAACTAATTTATAAAATATCCATTTTGGTTTCTGGCTACTCACTTTATTCTTCTTTACCTTAAATCTTTTGAAAAATGGTAGCTTGCTAACACAAGTTCTTTGCACAGTAGCAGTGCTGCTGTTTTATGAGCAAAAGCAGATAGTTATTTTGTATGAGTTTGCTCTATCAGGAAGGTACCTTCCACCTTCCTTCCTTTAATCTCAAGGGCTTTTCTAGGGGCAGAGATACGGAAGGTGTCCTTCCGTGTGTATCCACAGTCTATGCTTGGCTAACTCTCCTGCCTTTGTTTTCCTAGCAACATGGTGAATAAGTGCATTTAAAACCTTTTCTTTTTTTAATTTATTTGAAATATCAGTGGGCCATAAAGATTTGAGGTGAATCATCTCTGAAAATTTTTACTGATAAAATATGCAAAATAAAAAGAAGGTATTTAGTCACCAGCCAGCTTTTCACCTACCAGGGACTCGATCTGTGTTGTACTTTCTTGGCTACTGTTTTGAAGTGCTAGAGTTAGAGTGTACTAGCTGGATAGGATAGGATAGGATAGGATAGGATAGGATAGGATAGGATAGGATAGGATAGGATAGGATAGGATAGGATAGGATAGGATAGGATAGGATAGGATAGGATAGGATAGGATAGGATAGGATAGGAGGATAGGATAGGATAGGATAGGATAGGATAGGATAGGATAGGATAGGATAGGATAGGATAGGATAGGGGGTAGGATAGGATAGGATAGGATAGGATAGGATAGGATAGGATAGGATAGGATAGGATAGGATAGGGGGTAGGGTAGGATAGGATAGGATAGGGGGTAGGGTAGGATAGGATAGGATAGGATAGGATAGGATAGGATAGGATAGGATAGGGTAGGGTAGGGTAGGGTAGGGTAGGGTAGGGTAGGGTAGGGTAGGGTAGGGTAGAATAGAATAGAATAGAATAGAATAGAATAGAATAGAATAGAATAGAATAGAATAGAATAGAATAGAATAGAATAGAATAGAATAGAACAGAACAGGTTGGAAGAGACCTTTGAGATCATCAAGTCCAACCTATCACCCAACACTATCTAATCAACTAAACCATGGCACCAAGTGCCTCATCCAGTCTCCTCTTAAACACCACCAGTGATGGTGACTCCACCACCTGCCAAGCATTATTTCACTAGTGAGCTGGCAAAATAATAGCATTTTAGATTCAGAACCCATCAACCAAAATAGACATGCACCAAAACTTTTAGAGGGATGGACAGCTAGAAGGACCATTGTACTAGGACTTGCCTGTTAAGCTATTTTTCTTGCCAGGCTAGGGAATGTTCATTCCAGGCATGATCCCTACAGACCTGGGGATCATTTTGATTTAGATGCCAATATGTGGAAAGGCCTTCCAGTGTAGAAAAATCGTCCAAATTGTTCACTGAGTGAAAAATTGCTTGGTACAGCAAAAAAAAAAAAAAAGGATGAAAACTGATAGCACACAGTCCATACAAGAATAATCTCCAGTGAGCTATAGAAATAGAGCCAATTAGCTAAATAACGGGAATGATGTTCAGTGGCACTTATACAAGTATTTATTTTTTTTTTTTCCAGATACAACATTCTCCAAAATATATCCTACTGGGGTCTGTCTGCATGTGAAGGATTACATTCAAAAAAATGTTAATATTCTCTCCATAATATGTTTTCATATATACTTCAACTTGATTACCAAATATATAAAGCATGGATTTTTTACTAAAAAAGTGGACTCAGAGGGAAAAACAACAGAGTTACAGCTGAGAAGTGGTTGGAAAACCGTAGGTTTGTCTCCTTTCATTGCTTTATTTGTCCACAGCCCAATGTGTTTAAATGCCCAGTGGAGTTTTCATTGTTATATGCATGAGGAACTGATTTTTTTATCTGCTATTAGATATTTGATTCATTTGAGATTAAATCATGTGGCATTTGATAAAAAAAACCCAAGCTTGTTTTCCTTTTAAGTTTGTGTTTAATCATCTTCCATTTACCTTGCAATAAAATAAATGGCTCTTCTGCTTCATTTTGCCACGTTGGGTGTGCTGTCTAGTATTTTATTGACAATTCCTTTGCTAATTAACAAAGCTATATTTTTCTCTCTTGCCATTAGGAACAGCCAGTCATAGAGGGTCCAAGGAAAGTATTTGACAAAGCTGTGTCAGGCTTCATTCTGTGTTTAAAAAAGGGTTTTTTTTCCCCCAAACCAAACAGATGTACTGTACCAGACACCACTGTTTAAACACCTAATGATACATGACTGGGGTCACCAAAATTGAACATTTTAAAAAAGTAAAGTACATTTGACAGAAATTACCTTTACTTACAAAAGTTTATTACATACAATCTGCATATTTTTTTGGGCCAAGAAGCGTCCCCTCCCCAGAGGACTTTTACAAATAAAGAAGAGAAGAAAACCTGATGAATTATTGAACTTGTCTCCGACACTCCTCTAAGTGCACCACAGGCATTTCTAAAGGTCTTTCAGCATTAGCTTGTGTTTCCAGTTTCTCCAGGGACATAAAACTCCATCCCTTGGTGTCATCAAGCTAGAGCAAACAAATAACAACAACAACAAAGACTGCAGTCTTCACCATGAGGTTGAAGGAACCATTAAAGCCAAGAGCAATGTTACAGACGACGAGGAAGTGGAAAACACATGTAAGGTGGACTGAGCACTTGTTACTTTCCCTCCTGAAAGGAAAAGCAGAGTGATTAAGAAAGAAATGATGCAAGCAGTTCTCAGTACATTTAGGTACTAATTTTTCCCAAAGCTTGGCTTCTATTATGCTCAATGAGTGCCTAACTGTCAGGCAATGGATTACTTTGTGAGACCTGCAAAAGTGCCTCCCTACCCAGACATGAAGAAATTTGGGACCTTATGATGTTATCTACATCAGCTCACATGCTTAATCCTTATATTCAGTCTGCAAATAATTAGGGAGTTTAAAAAGGTTATGTGGTTTTATGCCTTAATCCTCAAAAGGAATAAGGCTTCAGAAGATGCCCTGAGTCACAATCACAAATATTCTTCTGGGAAGAAGGAGTGAAAGCTAGCCCTTGATCTTGATGTTTTCCAAAAGGAAGCAGTGGTCTTTTGCCCAGTACCCAGTAATATTTATAGTTCACAGCAGTCCCTTAAAAATCCAGGCAAAGGGAAATGTGCTATGGGCTGGTGAGAGCAACAGCTCACAGGATGGGAAAGGAACCAGACAGTGTTTCTTTGGGCCACAGATGTTGTAAGCGGAACTGATCTGTTGTGCATAGCCTAACTAAAAATATCAGGAGAGAGGGAATGAAAAGTCTTTGGGGCCTGGAGTTATGGCTGAAAAAACAGAGGAAACAGACCATCCATTGAGTGGGGGCTAGTGTCTTCTGCAAGTGTTTAAAGTATCAATATTACACTTGTAAGTAAGTAATGGAAAGGGTCAGTGCCAGGGGAAGTTTAGGCTGGATGTTAGGAAGAAGTTCTTCAGAGAGAGAGTGATTTGCCATTAGAATGTGCTGCCCAAGGGAGGTGGTGGAGTCACTATCACTGAAGGTGTTTAAGAAGAGACTGGATGGGGTGCTTGTTGCCATGGTTTAGTTGATTAGATGGTGTTGGATGATAGGTTGGATTTGATGATCCCAAAGGTCTCTTCCAACCTGGTTAATTCTATTCTATTCTACTCCTGCACGTGGGTTGGGGCAATCCCAAGCATAAATGCAGGCTGTGAGAAGAATGGACTGAGAACAGTTTTACTGTGGAGGTCTTCAGGGTGTTTGATGAGAAGCTCAACATGACTTGATAATGTGCACACACAGCCCAGAAAGCCAACCATATTCTGGGCTGCATCAAAAAATACATTATCAGAAGGTCAAGACAGGTGATTCTTCCCCTCTACTCTGGTCTGGTAAGCTCATTTGGAGTACTGTGTTTAACTGAGGCCTCCAACATAAGAATGATATTGACTTGTTAGAGCAGGTCCAGAGGAGGGCCACAACAATAATCAGGGGGCTGGTGCACCTCCTCTGTGAGGACAGACTGAGAGAGTTGGAATAGCTGGAGAAAAGAATACTCCAGGGACACTTTATAGTAGCCTTTCAGTACCTAAAGGGAGCCTACAGGAAAGCTGGAGAGGGGCATTTTACAAGGGCCTGTTGTGACAGCACAAGGGATAATGGTTTTAAACTGAAAGAGGGTAGATTTAGATTAGATATAAGGAAGAAGTTCTTCATTGTGAGTACGGTGAGAAATTAGAACAAGTTGCCCAGAGAAGCTGTGGATGCCCCCTTTGTGGAAATTTTCAAGGCCAGGTTGGAAGCAGCTTTGAGCAACCTTGTCTCATCTCTGTCCATTGCAGAGGGAGCTGGAACTGCATGGTCTTTAAGGTCCTTTTCAATCCAAATCTTTCTGTGATTCTATATAATGGTATAAATACGTCTGAGCATGAAACTGAAGACTGATTAATGATTTTATCTGATAGCTACAGAATTGTGAGAACATTTTATTCAAGTGGGGAATAATAGAGAAAATTAACATTGCTGCAACTATCACTTTCACAAAGAGAAGCGCAACGTTACCTGAAAAAGATGGAACTCTGATCTGGGGGCTCGTGGTACCATCACCTCCTTCACTGACAGCACAGACCTCAATGATGTAGACACCAACATCAGGAAGAAGGACCACTGCAGAGGTTTTCTGTGTTTCTATAACCTGACTGTTGCTCTGGCCTTCTTGCCTAAATAATACCTGTGATCAGTAAAGTAGACAGTGGTTACAGTGGTCATTCCTGTTATGTACTGGACATTCTGTATAGATAACACAGTCACTGAAATGTTAACTGCTTCATGCTTTCATTAAGAACTTTTTCATATGACATTTGAACAAGTCATCTGCTTTTTCTGGGCTCTTTCCCTAACAGCTTCAAAACATTAACAGTAAAGCATATTATCAATTAATGAGTATGAAAGGACATTGATTATGATCCAGAGTGAAGATATATCATTTGCCCTCTCTAGCATTAGGTGTTACACAACTTTGTCTCCTAAATGTCTTCAAAATGCATTGTATGTTCTGTCAGGTTCAGATTCTTGTCCCTGAATTCATGTAGATATTCACATTTTTAACTTAAGAACACAGCTTCAAATGTAAAGAAAATGCCCTAAATGTTTACCTAGTTGGCTAAGTCAGCTGAGAATAGGTCAGATCTGTCCCCACATCTCCTGTGAGTACAAGCTTATGGTGTGTGAAAGGAAAGCAAGTAATTACATAGCTGCCTTTTTGGCACTTCTGTGTAGGAGTTTCTGTCCCCAGACAAAACTGAAAAGGTCAGAAAGGTGTAAGAAACCAAAGGAGTCAACTCAACTTTTTCAGAATCTCAACTCTGCTGATAAAGGTTACAGCAGTTTCTGGTTTATCTGAAGCATTTTGCACATTCTTGGTGATGTTTTCCAAGAGTTAATCTGGATTTTACTCCTTCTAACTTCGAAGCTTTAAATGCCAGATGTTACCGTTCCTGATTGTTGAACACCACCAACGTGATCACAAAACAAACCGAACTATTTGTGTTTCTGCTCCATAAAAAGATTAATTTTAATGTCATTCTAAGATGCATCATTCTTTTTGCATTTCTCTAAATCCTTCTGCAAACACAGATAAATTGAAGCGTTAGTAGCGATTTCATTTCAGGCTGGTCTTATTATTTGCCACTTCTGAGCCAAACAGCATGAACTGACCCCCTAAAATAGAGCTTACTCAGTTTATATTCAGTAGTTGAAAACCACAACACAGACAAGGTTGGAACATTTCACTCCTTTCAGCTTTGTTTATTGCTTCTCATGGTGAAAACTAATTGTAGACAGTCTGTGTAGCGTATTTTACTTAAAAAAAAAAAAAAAAAAAAAAACAAGAAAGGGGAACAAATCAACAAGGAAGTTGAATAGTTTGGAAGAAAGGTAAGGAAGGGAACACTGACCTTGTATCCCATTACATCAGATTCATTAGCTAGAGGTCTTACTGGTTCCCAGCCAAGAGACACATGAGAACCATCCTGTATCCACATGATATTGCTTGGTGCTTGGCTGGGAGCTGTGAATTAAATATACATACATGTATTTATTTATTTTTAGGCAGCTTATTCAAACTCAAAAGAAAAGCATTTAAATATTTCATGACATTTACAACCAATTGTGTAAACCAACTCCCAAATCTAGCTGGAATGTTTAAAGCTCTTTTTTTCTTTTTTACATCAGAAGTGTCATTTAACATATTGTGATGCATTTACTCAGCCCACCCCATGAACTCCACAACACTGTGAACTTGAACTCATTTCGCTTCCCTTCTCTGCCAAAATTGTGGCTGGGAAGATAACCTCTGTTAGGAATGCAAGGTTATGAAGATTTTACCTAAATATCAAAATCTCAAAACTATGCATGATTCCTGATTATTGTACACTCTTATTAAAGGAAAACCAAGAGGGCAGAGGTTGCTCCCTGGCTTGTCCCTTTGAGCAAATGTATTGAGATCACTTACGGGACTTCTTGGTGGCTGCACGCACAGCAGTGCTAGGTGGTCCATACCCTGCAGCATTGTATGCCCTTACTGTTAGGTGATACAATGTATTTCCCTCTAATCCTGTCAGGAGAATGGATGACTCATTTCCTTCAGTTTTGACCTTTTCTGCTGCTTCTTCCTGCTCCATGTCTTTCCAGTAACCAATCTGTCAAGAAGTGATCAAATGAAAGGATTAATCACAGTATCACAGTATGACTAAGGTTGGAAGAGACCTCGAAGATCATCGAGTCCAACCTGTAACCACAGACCTCATGACTAGACCATGGCACCAAGTGCCACATCCAGTCCCCTCTTGAACACCTCCAGGGACGGCGACTCCACCACCTCCCCGGGCAGCCCATTCCAATACAGGCATCTAGGAAGCCCACACTTCCAGAAGCTCATAGTTGTCATCCTGTGTAGGGTTTTTTCCCCCATTTCTGCCTTTTGTCTGATTATAAAGCCCTTTATTTGGAACATTTGCAATCTAGGTTGGGGTTTGCAACCTAACCTCAGAGACAAGTAATGCTCACCTCTCCAAAATGGCAAGACTCAAAATATGACAGTTTTACCTGAAGCATGTTGAATCACTGTGTACTGACACATACAAGAAGTAACTGTAAGTTGGAAGATCAGAGGATGAACACTGTCAGGGTAGCAAAAGTATTTCAAAGAATTCAAGGAGAGCTCATCCTCTGGTATGACACCAGAATATCTACTTTTGCCCTGGAAAGCTCTGATCACATAAGAAGTGTTGTGAGCAATAGTCCCTTCCTGGTCCTGTGCAACTCAGGGCCATGAGATTTCTTATAAGAGTAGTGAATAAGAAATGACAGAACACTGAAGGAAATCTTTCATTCCTCTCAAACATTTTATCTGAAGAAAAAGAAGGAAGGGGATTTAGTTTTAGTTCTTAGAGGTAAACAGGTTTCTGTTACGTGAAATTTTGATAGCCTGCTTATGTCCTTCAATACAATACAATACAATACAATACAATACAATACAATACAATACAATACAATACACCAGGTTGGAAGAGACCTTCAAGATCATCACGTCCAACCCATCAACCAATCCAACCCACCTAAACAAGTAAACCATGGCACCAAGCACCCCATCAAGTCTCCTCCTGAACAGCTCCAATGAAGGTGACTCCACCACCTCCATGGGCAGCCGATTCCAACGGGCAATCACTCTCTCTGTACAGAACTTCTTCCTAACATCCAGCCTTCCCTTTCAGACATTAAACCCCTAAATGATCTTGGGTGGTTCTTAGTCCATAGTTCTGTTACCTGCACAGAATTTAGCATAATTTCAAAGAGGTTATAGAGCTGAGCAAGGAATATGACTAGTTTCTTTCTTCAGAGACCAAGTGTTTGCAGGGCATAACTGGAAGGAACCAGTACTGTTTCATTTCAATGTACCTAGGTGACCTACACAAGTAAGGTAATTCTCATGGGGCCCTATTTTCCCTAACAGAGGATGTCACTAACATGCCATTCAAAGACCTGTATTCAGCTTACCATTATTCATCCTGAGACCTGCTTGCATTTATTGCATATTTTGACCTTTTCTGTGAAGTTGGTTATTTCATAATCAGTTATTCATATTTCCTCTGAGAAAAAGGTCACGGACAATGCAGCACTCTTGTGAATGTATACCAGAAAATGGTGGACAAAAAAAAACCTCAACAAAGGTTCAAAGGAAAATAAGACCAAAGAGTACAATGGTGACCTTTTATAATTGCACTAGGACTGCCATTTAATAAAAGGAAGAAATCTAGAAAGACCTGGCTGCAAAAATTTACATTTGAGGTCATACCTTCAATAAAGTGGCTACGGTAGCTTTGGTTGAGGGTATATCAGTTTGAGCCAACTCAAAGTCTACTCTTTCAATAGCAAAATTAATGGAAATACATTTTTTGTGTGACCACATTATATTACAATGCTGTTGCTTTAATTAAGTTCATTACAGCTCAGATAGAAAACAGACCTGTAATCAACACTTGTTGAAATAAGTATGACAAACTGAAGTATTTTGCTAGTTGAGAGAAGGGCCACGATGATGATCAGAGGGCTGGAGCACCTCTCCTATGAGGACAGACTGAAGGAGTTGGGGCTGTTCAGTCTGGAGAAGAGAAGGCTCCAAGATGTCCTCATTGTGGCCTTCCAGTACCTGAAGGGGGCCTACAGGAAGGCTGGGGAGGGACTTCTCAGGATCTCAGGTAGTGATAGGACTAGGGGGAATGGAATGAAGCTGGAGGTGGGGAGATTCAGGCTACATGTGAGGAGGAAGTTCTTCCCCATGAGAGTGGTGAAGCCCTGGAATGGGTTATCCAGGGAGGTGGTTGAGGCCCCATCTCTGGAGGTGTTTAAGCCCAGGCTGGATGAGACTCCAGCCAGCCTGATCTAGTGTAGGGTGTCCCTGCTCATGGCAGAGGGGTTGGAACTCGATGATCCTTGTGGTCCCTTCCAACCCTGACTGACACTATGATACTATGACCAACCCTATTAGTATCTGAAGCAACACCTAGTCACATCCTTTCTTGGTAAGAAAGAAAAATCAACAACCATTTATTCACACACTAGGATTGAATCTCCAATGCTTATTATTTCATGGGTAGTCAGATACCTTTCATTTTACTTGCAACACGTCTTTACAAACGATGCTACAGTGATGCAGCCAAATGGTACTAAGCAGTGTATGAACAGGTAGTGAGAGACAACATATGTCTTGGGGACCCTATTATCTAGCTGTGAGATCTGCTGAAGATCCATCAGGGAAATGATCAGAAAGAAAAAGCAACTTGCCCAAGGTTGCACAGGTGGAAGGGGTGGAAATTCAACTGATGTAGTGAAATCCTGGTTCTAAACAGCCAGGAGCAAAATTATAAGTAGCTCAATAGGTCTCATTGTTTATTCACAGGGCACAGCACATCTCATTTCAGTGCAATGTACAAGACAATAGATAGCTCCCAGCTTTTGCACTGACAAATTTTTTACAACATGATCCTTGTGGTCCCTTCCAACCCTGACTGATACTATGAAGAAACAGTGAAAAACTAACTTTCCAAATATTTCACACAGTATCACAGCATCACAGCATCACTAAGGTTGGAAGCGACCTCAAAGATCATCGAGTCCAACCTGACACCACAGACCCCATGACTAGACCATGGCACCAAGTGCCACATCCAATCCCCTCTTGAACACCTCCAGGGACGGTGACTCCACCACCTCCCTGGGCACCACATTCCAATGGTGAATCACTCAGTGAAGAACTTTCTCCTCACCTCGAGCCTAAACTTCCCCTGGCACAGCTTGAGTTAGGACTACACAGATATGAAAATCTGATGAGTGTGGAAGAAAACTGGATGCATAAGTAAGCCCTTTTGATATTTTTCATGCATTTGGAAATGCTCTCCACCACTGCTTATGGGGCATTATCGTTTTGGATGTTAATTACCTTTTGCACATTCTAAGGCTGCATTGACATGTATCCTACTATTTCTATTGCACCAGATGGCAAAGGTGTTCCCCCTCTGCAAAGGGGTGCTCTTGATGGGATTAGTATACTGTACTAAGTACCAAAATAATGAAAGGCCATCTGAAAATGCTTCCATTTCCGTTTCTCTTGTATTTCAAAGCCCTTATGCGTGTGGTCTCCTTTGTTTTAAAAATTCCCCTTAAAGATTTACCAGGTGAGTTTGGATTTTGTTCTTGAAGTAAACTTTTCTTTTTCTTTTCTTTCGGAATTGGAATGGAATGGAATGGAATGGAATGGAATGGAATGGAATGGAATGGAATGGAATGGAATGGAATGGAATGGAATGGAATAGAATGATAGAATAGAATAGAATAGAATAGAATAGAATAGAATAGAATAGAATAGAATAGAATAGAATAGAATAGAATAGAAGTAAAACAGGTTGGAAAAGACCTCTGAGATCATCACATCCAACCCAACATCCACCACCATCTAATCAACTAAATCATGGCACCAAGCACCCCATCAAGTCTCTTCCTAAACACCTCCAGTGACGGTGACTCCACCACCTCCCTGGGCAGTCCATTCCAATGGCCAATCACTCTCTCTATGAAGAATTTCTTCCTAACATCCAGCCTAAACCTCCCCTAGCACAGCTTGAGACTGGGTCCTCTTGTTCTGGTGCTGGGCGCGTGGAAGAAGAGACCAGCCCCCACCTGGCTACAACCTCCTTTCAGGTAGTTGTAGAGAGCAATAAGGTCTCCCCTGAGCCT